>VZTZ01001066.1:439791-528625 GCA_013400955.1 Drymodes brunneopygia
CTTCCCCTGTCCATCCCATGTCCATCCCCTGTCCATCCCCATGTCCATCCCCATGTCCATCCCCTGTCCATCCCATGTCCATCCCCTGTCTCCATCCCCTGTCCATCCCCATGTCCATCCCCTGTCCATCCCCATGTCCATCCCCGTGTCCATCTTCACGTTCTTCTCCAGTCGATCCCCATATCCATCCATCCCGTCCAACCCCATGTCCATCTTCACCTCCATCCCCACATCCCATTTGTTTTTTCCCTTCTGAATCCCTCCCACCCTTTCCTTGCCATTTCCTTTGCTTCCAGTCAATTTTCTGTGTTCCAAACAACCACACGCAGCTTTTCCCCCCCAGCTCCATCCAATCAAAACCCAGGCCATTCCCTGAAAGTGAACAAGCCATTTAAAACAACAACATGGGGTTTGACTTTTCAAAAGAGATTTTTGAACACGGTGACTAAAATGGCTTTTCCCAGCTGCTCTGTCAGTCCCAGCATGGGGCAGAAGTGACACAAGGTGGCTTTGGGCTTTTATTCCAAGGGACATCCAACAAATCCCCCATGGAAGCAGCAGTGGCCACTGCCCAGCACAGCCAGGGAAGTGCTGCCTGTGGACCATCAGGAGACTCCCTCACTGAAACCTTCCAAACAGCCTCCCAAACCAACCAGAATTGGCACACGTGGCAGGAACAGGGACAGTAATCACAACCACATTTTCTGGAAATGTTATCTCGTTCTGTTTGACCGCCTGGGCAAACTCGTACCGTGAAAAATAGGAAGGAAAAAAAAAATTCCCTCTGCTATTCTAAGATATTTGGGGAGTTTTCTTGAGCAGCCCTTCTGCCTCAGCGGGAGAGACCTGAAAGTTGGAATTTAGCAAGGAAATCAGCTCCAGCCATCCCAGGCCTAACGCACGCATTTCATTCTTCGTGGTCTGGTGAAATCTGCTTTCTCTTTGGCTGCCTGACAAAGGCTTTCAAAATATATGTGTGTCTGCTTCATTTCTTCATGCTAATTTTTAATCTACTGTAACAATTTTTATGCCATGAGAAGGGCTAATGACCTCCCTGCCTTCTCTTGGCACTGCAGCCGTGGCTGGAGGTCAAGGGAAATTTTCCTGCCATCGGTGGTCTCGCCATGATCTTTTAGAAAAAACCTTTTGGAATATCTCATTTGGATGGAGAACATGGACCCAGTAGGAAGCCCAGTGTGCTGGAAGTTGGTGCACAGCAGCAATTAACATATTTTGCTTTCTGATTTATGCCAGCTTAAAAAGTTTTGGATGTTGGGCAGGCTTGGAATTCAAGCAGGGGCCATAAAAAGTATTTGGGACTTGTACACAGAGGGATAAAACTCTGCAAGGAACGGGTCCAGACTTAGTGAATAACCACTTCAAAGTGAATGTTAGGAATAAGCAAAGGGAGTGGAAGGAATGGAAAAAAGGATTAATCAAGGAAAATTACATCTTAGAAGTTAGGAAGTGTAGGCATAAAGGGAAATGTGCCAGGAGTAAAGCTAAGGTAGATCTTGCAAAGGAAATTAAAACAAATAGCAAAATGTTCTTCAGGCATACATGGCAGAGGAGGAGGGAGAGGAGGGGAAGAGGTGGTGAAAGGGGGAGAGGCAGGACACAAATGAATGTATAATATGTAGTGGAAATGTACACAGAGGAAATGAATGCATGGAGACAGAAATTACCTCATCCAAGTGGAACAAATCATCAAGATCAGGATGCCACAATGATTTGGGCTAAATGATGGTTATAGACACCTTTCAGCTGGAATATTCTGATTTCTGACTCAGACATCCAAGAGCACTTCATATCTGGCTGTGTAACAGCATCCCTGCATGAGCAACACAACACAACTTGAGAACAGGAAAAATCCTTCCAGCTTTTAAAGACAGGAAAAATGATTGAAGTCTGACCCAAATAAAACACAAGACTTTGGGATAAATTTAGCTAGCAAGAATAATAGCAGACATGATGGCAGAGAGCGATGGGCTAAAATGCAGCATATTTACTGAGGGTGGACAGTGCTGGACTAACCTGATGACTTTGTAAGGTAGTTGGTTTTCATAGGAGATAAGAGCTGGCAGTTCTATTTTGCCTGGTAATGGATAAATGTAGGCTGGAAATCAGAAGAAGATGTTCAACCATCAGAGGAATTGGGTCCTGGTATGTCCTCCCTACAGGCATGGCAAGGGCAAACAACCACATTAGAATGTAGCCCTTGATCTGAGCATAAAAACCTCAGATCATATTTTCCCCTCCCAAGACAGCACACATCCCTAAATACATCTTCCCAAGTGAGCACTGTTCATATTCAGGGCTGTTGCACATCTGTGCCTAAGCCCTCTGCCCTAGGTTTGGAGCCTGTGTCTTCCTTTGCCCTTTTATCTGCTTTTTCACTGCCTGTTCTCTCCTGCTGCTCCCAGTGAGCCATGAGATAGCAATGCTGCCTGCACTGGCACATTCCTGCACCCACCTCCTCCCACAGCCAGGGCCTGGTGGGGAACTTTCCAGTTACTGCTGTGGCATTTGGATCTGGCTTCTGGTGGAAAAAACCACTCCATATTCAGAAGAACATTCTATTTCGAGGTGAACAGATAAGCTTTTTTTTCTTTTTTTTTCTTTTTTTTTTTTTTTTAATGACAAGTTAATCAGAGACATATTTCAAACTCCAGCTTTTAAACTGCAAACTCCTTTGCTTGTGCTCAAAAACTTCTTCACTGTGGTCCAGTTCTTTTATCAGGGTTTGGGTACCACATGAAGGGCAAGCAGCCCTTATGCTCCAGTGATCAGATGAAGGTCAGTCCCCAGGATGTTTTATCTTGTGTAATTGAGTAGATACACGGAGGAGGTGAAATATTGCACTCTTTTGAAGCCTGAGCAATCAGCTTGAGCCAAATTCAGGATTAATGGACCATGAAGTGCATTTTGCCCTGAAAAATCCCACCATCCTTTTGCAGATGGAACACTTCTCTGCCAGAGAAGTTCTTCTGCAGGAAAGTTTCTAAAAAAAAAAAAAGCAACAAAAAAACCCCAGCAAAGCATCTGGGTTACCTCTGTCATTGCCAGAGGTGCATTTTCTGCATGAGAACTGAGGAGCTCTGGGGAAAGTTGCTTGTATTCTTGCCTTTATCTTACTGCAGGAAGATTTCAGGTTTTAGGGTTGACAAACTCGCAGTTTCCTGGGCAGGATAAGCACCGAGCCAGGGTTTGTTTGTGCAGGGAACTGGAGCTTCCCGAGTGGGTGCGATTCTGGCAGCATCTCTGTAGATGGTGCTGCAAGGCAGGGAGATGGCAGCAAGAGCTGCCTGTGCTGCTTTGAAAATTCAGTCCCTTGGTTTCTCGGCCAGCTCTTGGTATTCCAGCTTCCTTACAAGAAAATGAGACGTAGTTGCCCATAATGTCTTCATTTTGATGGGCTATAATCTGAATGCACCCATTGGAAACATAAACAGAGGAGAGCTGTTATTTTCTCTGGGTTCAAAGAGCTGACATTCTGTAGCTCTGCCTGGAAAACTGCTGTGGAACAAACTGGCTTTTCATATTGATCTAACTCTACCAGCATTTTAACAGCAGATCGTGGAATCTGACGAATTCCAGAAAAACATCTGAAAAAGAATAATAATTTGGTCATACAGAGACTCTAAATAATGGGTGTTTAAATAATAAAGAGAAATTAATTCATGTCTCTAAAGGGGCTCTGTCCTTCTTTGCTCAACGTCAGGTGTTGCCTTGAGTTGAGCTGCTCTTCTGCACGCTGAAAAATGCTAGAATGGATCCTGCAAATGTGTCTGCACTCCTCCCCTGCTACTGAAATGCAATCAATCCAGGTGGGATCAGGTCTTATTTTAAGCTGGGTAGGCAGTGAAGACTGATGTGTCTGCTTGGAGGGCTGGGAGGAATATTTTAATCAAAATTCAGCTGCATGAATTTGGTGTTTACAGGCAGACATACTTCACATACATAATTACACAGGCAACCTTGTCCAAAGGCAGATGTGAGAGGCACAGTCCATGAGTTTGTACCCCAGTCTTGTGACAGACTAATAATGTCTGTGGTGCTTAAACAATGGAACAACTCTGTCATCTAATATGGTGCAAAATCCCTTCCCTCAGCTGGGCACTATATTAAATCTTCTGTGTCACCACGGAGTAGGTCACCTCTGCAGCAAAGATAAAAGATTGCTCATTGTAGACATTTATATCTCTGCGTACCCTAATTCTCTCTCCAGTAGTCATGTGAGGATATTCTGGTTTCAAACTGAGCTATCAAAAGGAAAAATTTGCTAGTGGTCTCTTCCTTGTAAGGTGTATATATAATTTTGGATCCAGGTAGGACTCCTAGCAGCCACGGATGTGGTTTTTAGCTGAGCAGAAGTTGTGGGGTTGGAGCTATGGCAGTAATTGGATGTTGATGTGCAGAGAGAGTGTAAATTCAAGATGTTCTGTCCCCTAAATGTTTGCTACTGACCATAGTGATGATGTTACCCTGCAATTTATCTACCACAGTGCTCTGTGAGTGCTTCCCTCGTGCTTCAGTGCAACTCAGTCAGTTCAGTGAGTGACAGAGCTGCTCTCCCTGAGAGGTCAAACCACCACAGATAACACAGCAGACATTCAAGGGTCAAACAGTCCCGTGCCTGCAGGAAGAGAGAAGAGAAATGTGTTGTTTGCATCCCGGGGCAGACTCCCACAGCACTTCAAGTACGTCCAAACATGGACAAAATGTAGTCAAAATAAGTAGACAAGAGAAGTATTATTCTTCCCCTTTCAGAGGTGAGGAGCCAAGGCATGAGGAGATTCAGTGAGCAGCTCTCCTGCAGATATGTGTAATGTAAGAGCTGGCAATAAAACACAGGATTCATCATTACTGCCGTTTTACAGACGGAAAAACGGAGTCACAGAACAACAGTGGCTTGCTCAAGGTCGTGCAGGGTATTTATAGCAAACCCAGAACCTGAATCTGGAGCTGCTGAATCCTGGTCAGCGTTTTTCCTAAGGGAATCATGGATAAAGAGATTAATGTCAATAATTTCCCTCAAAGCAGCAGAATTTCAGGAAGAGAAGAAAGACTGTTCCAGAAAAATATGCCTCTTCTTGTGTTAGAAAAAGAAGCTTAGACTCCAGTATCCCCAGCAACTCAAACCTATGTTCTTGTTATCCTAATTAGTGGCAATGTTCCACTTCCAGAGGGTTTTATCTCTTTAAATTAGGTGGTGTTTTTTTCTCAACTAACAAAATTAGAGAAGGCAATTCAGGAAGATGTATTACAGTAGATCATGGTCTGACATTCATTCCAGCAATAACAACTGTTATCAAAGAAAGATCTTTTTCATAAGCGTAGGAAACAAGTCAGGCTAATAAAGACATGAATAGGTTTTTGCACACTACAATGTAAAAATAATCAATGAAACAGAGAAAAAAATCTAGTCAGAAAGTCTGCCTAATGAGTGTTATCTTGCACAGAAGTAGTCTGACTCTGCTTTATAATGATAGCATTTAGCCATAAATCATTCTGAAACAAGAGGGAATTTCAGTGCCAGTTGGGAGCAGCAGAGGGCACGTAAGAGTGGGGCCCTACTTAACAAATCTTCACTTTCTTTTGGCCTAGATCTTCCTGTAGGGTGAGGAACTGTAAATACTGATTTTCTTAATGAACTGGTGTCCAGTTATTACCAAGTGGGTGTCCTGTAGAGAAGAAATCTTAGATTTCCAGGCTGGTTTTCTGTCACTTAGAACTGCTGCCTGCAGCTGATGTGTTATGCCAAGCTACCGCTGTACGTGGTGTTTATTGCTTATTCTCAGATGTGCTTGGGAATAGGAAATGATAGAGCCTGAGATAAGTACAGAGATGATGTAAGAGATGATGTACAAGGAAGGAAACTGGACCAAGCAAAAAAAAAGTTTATTAGACCAAGTGGAGCAAGGGAGGGAGGGAGGCAAGAGTGGCTGCTAAGAATGGCCTTGGGGAGATGATGAAATCCCCTTTCTGCCATAAATAGCATCACAGTAGGGAAAAAAACCCCAAAAACCCTGAGCAGATCATACATCTGAAATCAAACCAAAGGGATTGCAAGGAACATCAGAACAGCAGCTCCAAGAAATGAACTGCTTTTATTTCTTTCTCTTTTCTTCCTGTTGCACAGATAAAGAATTACAGTGTCTCCATCTGAGAACTTCCACTCCCCAGAGCCTCATGGAACATATCCTATTGTCCCCAGTTTGAAGAAACTGAGGCAAGGGATTGTGATGCTGATTTGACAGTGTTCTGGTTTCAGTTGGAAGAAGGTTATTTTTGCTGCCTAGCAGCGGGTACAGTGCTGTGTTGTGGACTTGGGATGAGAGTAATGTTGGTACTTTAGTTGTTGCTGAGCAGTGGCCAAGGATTTTTCATCCTCTCATGCTGCCCTGCCAGCGAGGAGGCTGGAGGAGGACACAAGAAACTGGGGAGGGGGGACATGGCCAGGACAGGAGATCCCAGAGACCAAAGGGATATTCCAGACTTTGTGCATGCATGCTGGTCACAAAAAAATGGGAGAAGTTAGTCAGGGATTGGTGGGTGTTCCTTGGGGACTGGGCATTGGTCAGAGTGGTGAGCAATTGCTTTGTGCATCACTTGTTTTGTGTATTCTTTTATCATTATTATTATTTTCCCTTCCTTTTCTATCCTATTAAACTATCTTTATCTCAACCCATGGGTATTACCTTTTTTCCAAGTCTTTTCCCCATCCCACCATGGGGGATTGAGTGAGGGCTGGGAGGTGTTTTGTTGCCTGCTGGGTTTAAACACAACAATTGCTTTTTCTCCAAGCTACCTTCATTTCATCCCTCTGGGGTCATGGATGCCCAGTCTTGGATGACTCACACAGCCCAGACTCCTCCAGTTCACCTCCCACTGATGTTCCTGTGCCTGGCTTTAGGCCAGGACCCTGCAGCTGCTGTCTGTGACAGTGAATACCTCCTTCAATGACCCGTGCCCTGACCTCCCCAGTCATGCCCATTGCTGGGAGAGGATCAGGACGTGAATGATGTCAGGATGTGGATGGTGTCAGGTTATGGATGATGTCAGAATGTGAGTGATGTTGGGATGTGAGTGATATCAGGATGTGTATGATGTTGGGATGTGGATGATGTCAGGATGTGGATGATATCAGGATGTGGATGATGTCAGGATGTGAGTGATGTCAGGATGTGGATGATATCAGGATGTGGATGGTGCCAGCAGTGGGCAGAGTGGGCAGAGGGTTATTTTGACCTCACCCCACCTTGCTGCTGTGTATGCTGATCTGGGAGGCTCTGTGCTCTCCAGGGTGTGTGACCCCATCTCTGTGCTCTGCTGCCATTGTATTCCAGCTGGAAAAGGTAGTCCAGTGCCTCTTGGCTGTGCTTTTCAGGGGTGGCCACACCTTCCCATGCTTGGAGGACATCCTCCATTGACCACACCGGGCTAAAAGTTCTTGAAACCCTGGGCAGAGTTGCAGGAAAAAACCACAGACCCGTGGCTGAATTGTTGCACCCAAGGGAGGGCTGGACTCAGCCTGTGCCAGTTACTCTGACACAGCCACCTCATTTTCCATGCATGGGAATGTTCACCCTGGCTTCTCTCCACTGTGTTCCTCTTAAAATCCACAGCAGAGGCTGTCAGAATCACTCAGGAGCAGCAAACACTGGGCACAAAGGACCGTGGAATCTGGGGTCTGCCTGAATCTGCTATTCTTGGTGCTTCAGTGTCCCAGCTCACAGCAGTGGCTTTCCCCACCATTGGGGAGGAGAGCATGTGAGAGCCCAGGAGCTGTTCCATGGCAGGGGCCAAGGAAAAGGTCCCAGTGCTGCCCTGCCCTCCCTGCAGCAGAGCTGTGGAGGGTGTTGGGCCGGGAGAAGTTAATGAGACATAATTTGGCTCTGCATGTTTTCTTGAGGTATTCTGTCTAAGTAGGCTCAGCAGCTTTGCCTATCCCCATCTCATTTTCCTGACCAAAGATGAGGTGTGAGGAACTGAACCACATTCCCTGGGAAGAGCTGATAGAGCCTCCCCCGCTGCTCCCCCTCCTCTGGTGCTCCAAACCAAAACAGCTGGAAACTTCTTGTGGCTGGAGATGTGCTGAGTGGCCTGGCTGGAGTTCAGGGAGAGGTAAAGCAATCCCACCCACCAGTAGCAAGGGCTCTGTGCCACCACCAGCCCTTGCATGCCCTAAATCCCGGCTTCCTGGTAATTGCTATCTCCATAAATACCAGAGAAGGGACTCGCATCACCGGGCCCTGCTTTATCGTGTGAAATATGAGGTGTGACCCAACACACTGGCATGAGGCAGAGCAGTTGTGTGCTGATGTGGTGACACACTTGAGGCAAAACTGGAAAATCTGATCCCTTCCTGCCCGCGGTCTCGCAGGCGCTGTGGTGAGGCCTGACTGGCTTTGCTCGGGATGTCGAGGGAAAACGGGACCCGGGGCCAGCACCAGCTGCAGTTCACGAACTCAGAAGTGTCAGGTTGGCAAGGGCCTGCCAGGACCATGGGTTTGCTGGGCTTGGGCCCTGCCACAGCTGGGTTATCCAGGCTGAGCACAGCCCAGCCAGGTTTGTCCCTGCCGCAGCTCAGGGGAGGTGAGGAATGCTGAGCTGGTTTTGGCGCTGGTCTATCAGAGATGACTTTGGCCAGTTCTTAGTCTGGCTCCAGGTCCAGCTCAAAAGGTCTCCCTTCTGCACCAGTTACCCCCTTCTCCTTCCTGCAGGACCAGGATTCATTCCTATGGAATTGAAAACAACAGAGCTGCTGAAGAACAACAGAGCAACAGTTGTGTTTGATTCTCCTGAACGTGCAGTCTGAGAGTGACAGGGACCTGTGAACACATTTCTGTGCTCCCTGCATTTGCTTCTTCACCTTTCCCTCCCTCATTTCTGTTTCTGGATAACTTTTCCCCCTTTTTAAGCATGATGGCAGCTGTGTTACAGAGATAAATCCCTGGACAAGGAGAATTTGCCCTCTCCTGCAGCACAGTTGTTAGTTTCTTCCTGTTTTCATGGCCCAGGGACAGAATGATGCTGTCCATTAATGATCATGAAACCATATCATTGTGGTCAGTGCAGCTGTAGACCCAGAACTGCATATCTAATCTTCCTGTGGCCTGACAGCAGAGCAAACCCATGGGGGTGACAGCAGGCACAAAATGCTGGGGGTGAGAGGAGGAATCTCCCTCCTCTTATGAACCACACCTCGGTGAGATGCCTCCTGTAGCTCCAAACAGTCCTACAGATACCCACCCATCTCCCTCCACGTGCCACTCCTGGGAGTGTTCCAGGCAATTACCTTGGGGTTCCCATGTGGATTTTGTAAAACCAGTGTCCAAACCAGCCCAAAAAAGCCACACAACGAATGCTGGTTTCTGTCAGATCTAGCACAGCGCTTGCATGGGGAAATGAGGACCAGCGACGCTCCCTTGGGTGGAGGTGTACACACACACTCATCCAGAAGGGTTTCTGGCTTTTTATGTAATACAAGTGTCTTGAAACAGATCTGTTTGCTCTGAAGAGCAAAGGATTAATGAATAATGTGCAATTAAAGCCTGTACAGGAGGCAGCAAGTAAGAACAGCTCCAGCTTTGCTCCCTCTCCAGGATTTGTTTCATGTGCACGTTGAGGAGTGCTTGTTTAAACTAATACCTCTCTTTCTGTTCTTTGGGGCAGATCTCTGGGGTTGACTGCAGAGAGGAGCAAACCCCAAGAAGTTTGGAGCCTGTTTTTCCAGGTCAGGTTATTGCCCAAATGGTGAGCACATGGACATGGACCTTGTTTCTGTTTTGCTGTTGGGAAAACCTGGGCATGGGGTTTTCCATGCACAGAGGAATGGAGAGGGAAACCTTTGGCTGAGAGTGACACAAATAACACTCGAGTCTGAGCCCTCACCAGCAGATCAAGACCTCCATATCACTAGAAAAATGTGCTGAAGTATTCAGTGCACATACTGTTCTCCCTCAAAGGAGCAGAAGTGTGCACATCATTAAAAGGAAATATTTTATGCTGATCATTCCCACATGCCTGCTCTGTATCTATCTGGGTTCTTAAGAAGCACCCATTCTGCACATAATGTCATGCATTAACATCTCACAAAGAAGATCAGACCTCCTCAGGCTAAGGAATTGTGTTCTGGGTCCTGATAAAACCATTTTATGGAGATGAATAACTTGTGTGGTTTCATGCTCCCTTTCCCTGAAATGCCATTAGATGAACATCAAGTGCTTTTGTATTTATTTGAGGGAATTTCCTTTTAGACTCTGCAGGCAGAGAAAAAAAATGGGCATGGGAAGAGAGCTGGGACTGAATTATGCCCCTGACTGGCAGTGCCTCAGCGAGAGCCCAGGAGCTCGGCTTGCTGCCTCATTTATATCCATCAGAGGTGCCATGAGCTGCAGACTGGGATAAGTTACCTCCTCTGAAGGGCTGAAATACCACATCAAAGCACCACGTGGATCAAAGGTGAAAGCAACAGGCATTCCCATCTGGCTCATCTTTCAGACCTTTCTCTCTCTTTAGTTTCCACTTTGAATCTGATAATGCGGCCTGAACGCCGCCTTTCATGCGCCTCCGCTCCTCAGGGCACAGGTGGGATGGAGCCGTGTATTTCCTTGTCAGCAGGCTCCGTGGGGCTTGGGATTTCCAGGGCTTAGCTCTCAGGCATCAGTGATGGAAAAGATCCATCACTGTGAACAAGGCAGAGCAAGGCTGATGGAGTTGGAGCAGCAGAGCAGAGCTCTCCTGCCCCAGGTACACAACGGGGTGCAGATTTACAGAGAGCTGCTCAGCAGGGAAGCACCAAAATTCACCTGCAGCACGTGCCCTCCTGGGGAATCAAACCCAGCATTCAGGACTTTATGTGAAGAGACACTGAAGCATCCTTGAACATTGGAGAGGACACACTCAAACACATGGAGGAAAACCGAGAGGGCTGACATGCTGGTCCCGGTGGCACTTGGAAGCACAATGAAAATTTTTGTGCTGAATAAAGTAAATGTAGAAGTAAATGGCTTCAGAAACTCAGAAAGAAGCCTTTCACTGCACTGCTGTGTGATTTCTGTCAAAGGAGGCAGATGAAGCTGTGTTGCTCAGTCTTTATATTCTTTATATCCAGAAAATCTGGATGTTAACTCTTCCATACTGTAGGTTTATCCTGCAGTGTTTCTTGTCAGAGGGGATCAGAGTCATCACAGCATGAAGGAAAGGCCTCATGACCTGAAAAAAAATCTTGATTCTGACATTTTCCATCATTCAGACCTTTTCACTCATGTCACCAAAGTTTTATTTAGTCTCTAGTGGCTGTCTCTGGGTGGAAATCTCTCTTTGATGGATGTTCTCAGCTGTGTATTCCTGCTGCAGTTTGGTGTCAGAATCAATAGATGTGCTTAAGTGGGATTTGTGGAGATGCCTCCAGGATCCAGAGCTCAGTGCTACTGTGTAGGGCCTTAGCAAGCAGCTTTTGAATTCTAGACCCTCCTATATCTTTGGGTTCATGTAAAATGAAATATCACATTATGTTAAAGCTGAGCTGGATACCTACATGTCAGGGTTGATCCCCGAGGTTTATAAAGCTGTTCAGACTGGCAGCAAGATGAACAAGGCAATTGTATGGTTCTTTCCCCTGCTCCAATCTGCAAAAGGAAAACATTGTGACTCACCAGCCAGAGAAGTTGTACTTTCTTCAGCAGGAAGCTTTGCAGATTCTCTGCTCCCAGATCTCGTTACACTCTTCCATCCCACCACTCTGGAAAAACTCCCACGGAAAGACAGGCAGATATTTTAATCAAGAAATGGCCCTTATTTCCATTAGCAACAGCTGTTTTCCTTTTAATTCAATTCTCCATTCTGCAGTCTGTTTATGAAAGCTGCCATTAATTACGTTTTTCATCAGTCAATGCTCAGAGATGGCTAATGGCCCAGCACACCTAATTAGTCCTTCATGTATGATAATGTTTCATCAAGTCTGTAGTCAGTGTGCAGGGCAGATTTCCGCTGTGCTGGGGGCTGTGCTCGGGGCTGGGAGCGGGGCTGCCCGGGCTCTCCGGGCCGGGGCAGATCCGGTTACAGCCGCGTTCCTGCTGCTGCCAGCCCGGGGAGCTGGGGCTGCGATAACAGCGGCTGCCAGCAGTGGCTTCCAATGTCTCTCCGAGCGTGCCAGCATCAGGGTGAGGAATTCAAGCTGCCTTTGGAAGCTCTTTGAAGACGGGGAGAGCAGAGGCTGGAATTACAGCCACCTTTGGTTTTGTTTCTAATGATGCACTCGGTAAGTGTTAGTGATGGCTAAATTCACTGTGTTAGAGTGCCTTCCTTTAGGTTTTTCTGTGCAGAAGCCTTCTGGTCATCCTTGCCTGGGTATTCCCAGTTGATCCATCTGTCTCCAGCCACAAAGAGGCTGCTTGTGATGCAAAGTGTTGCCTTCTTTAATGTCACTGTGGAGATGCTGGCATGACTCAACCTCACGTACCCAGTAATGCATCTTGGTTTAGGCAGGTCTTTGGCTGGGTACAGCCAAAGGTTTGACACAACTGTCTAGAAACTATGGGCATGGAAACAACTCATCTTTGTTCAACAAGATGCAGGAGAAGGTTGAATGAATTCTTCACATACCTTAACGCTGGAGCTGGAGTCTGAACATCACACTCAGCTGGAATTCTGCCTTCATTTTGAAGGTGTTTGCAGCTGCAGAGAATAGCAGTAGTTATTGGCAGGTAGCCTCAGGTAAGAAACATTTCAAATCCTCCAGTACAGAGATAGCTTTGAAAAATACCCACACCTGTCACAATCATGTATTGCAATCCCATCAGCGTGTGTGCAGAGCTGTCTCTGCTCCCCTGCCCAGGCTGTCACCTGCAGAGTTCAGGGCATTGTGGAAAATTGCACGAACTGAGCAGGGACATGTTTTGTTTATCTTGGTAAGAAAGTGGTAAACGACCTGGGCAGGATTTGCAGTCACGTATTGCACAAGGCAGTCACTCACCTCCAGCCCTTCCTGTGCCTGAGGCAGTCTGGACCCACCATCCCTCTTTGCTCTCTTCATTTGCCTTTGCTGTGAGCCCCACGGGAGGCCGCAGGAAAGTCAAACTGATGCAGCAGCATTTGCTGTGTGTAATAATAACAATGATCATCAGTGAGACCACCTCTCTGGGTTTGAGTAATGAGAGATCCTACCTGATGCTGCAGGTACTTCTCTGCCCTGTACAATCACTTCAGGCTTCTGCAGAGGTTCTCTGGTGAGTGTTCAATTGGCCAATTTCTGACTGTGTGACCTCACTAAATTAAAGCCTTTTGACTGTTGGAGGAATGAATCTGCCATGCTGCTAAACAGACAGAAGCTTTTTCATGAGACATCTGCTTCCAAAGCAAATGAAATCTGCTTTGATTTTCATGGCCTGCCGAGGGATGAGAGCAGCACTGCAAGGGATCATACAGGATTGGCTCAGAAACAGTTTAAAGGAGGATACAAGAACAGCCAAGGTGCTGGCATTTGAGAAGAGAACAAGAAAATGCAAGTGACCTGTTAAAGAATATGTCCTGCTCCCAAAACCTCCAGGCCTGATGCTGCAAAGGGGTATCATTGCATACAAAATAGGTTTAGACACAGAATAACTCTGCATTTAGTATTGCTCTGACCTAACAGGAGTTTTTGGCAGGGGAAGGAAGGCAAGTGTCCTACTGATGCTCATTGTTTGGTCACCTCTTTGCTGGCTGTTTGATCACCTCAACTTTGAGCTCTCCTCTGAAATATCTCAGCTGGAAAGTGCTGGATTTATGGAGCTCTTGCAATGGTGATATAAGAAATGTTCTAGCAGGGTGTTATGGTCCTGCTGTCAAGTCCTTCACTGGAATCCCAGAGTAATTCCAGTGCAGCTGATGGGTTACTGTCGTGGAAGTGAAGGCAGCATTCATCTCTTGGACATCACCTTTTGGCCTCTTCTGTTGGCAAATGAACCTGATGTAATATTGCAAAAACACATCCTTTGAGTGAAAGTGATAAGAAAGACAAATGTTTGACTTTAGCCAGGGAATTTAAAACTCAGAGTCCTTTGAAGATTTTCGAGTTCTGTGCTGTGTTAGTTGTCCATATCTATCTAAGAAAACACTCATTTCATCACAACTTGGTGACATAAATTCAGAGTTGTGAGCAAATGGCTAGGTTGAGTTAAATCACCTCTCTATCTGCTAATGGCATTTTTGCTTTTGCCTCACGATGAAGGTTATCTCCCTGTTTGGAAATTATAACCTACAACTGTTAGACAGCATTATCTGCAGACTTGGGTGAGATAATTTGTATGAAAAATCCAGGGAATCTGGATGGAGCTTATTGGCTTCCATTCGCATGAAGTTGAAACTCTTCAGGGCTCCGGCCGCCCTCACATATCCCTGCTGCTGTAGTGGGGAAGGAATAGCAGCTGGCAGATGATGGATAGCAATGCTGCAGCCCAAACTAAGGTTAGCAGTGACATCACTGATAGAAAGGGAAGCAGCTTGAGCTGTTTATAAAACTCCAGTTGGGAAGTTTGCCCCAGACTGCATTAGCCTCTGTTCGCTGCCTACCCTGCTTTTCCCCACTCAAATTCCAAGCTCCTTCAAGGGAAACAAACATCTGCAGAGACACAATGTTAATTGTTCTACTTAGGGCTGCTGTTTACATTTTTGGTGCAAGCAAGTCAAAGCATGTCAAGGCTATCCTGATGGCTAAAACAAGCCAGAAATCTCGTTCCGGCTGAAATAACACGGGGCTGGATTCTGATCTCGCCTACCAAACCTTTTGGGATTGGCCATGGAGGGTGGAAATCAGAATCTGTAGAAATCAGAGGGTGCAAAAAAAAGTAGCAGAGAGGCTGGTAAGAGGGGGAATGTGCTGGAGCCACCAGGGAAATATCACAAGGTTAATGCAGTTTTCCATTATCTGAAAACAGGGGGATTACTCTGCATTTGTAAGCTTAAAATTGCCAGCTTCCCCGGGTTCTGCTCCCATCACAGCCCAGCCTAATGGCTCCTTATCAGGAATGATAAATCGCTCTTGAGCCTACACTTTGGTCCCTAATTTCCACTTTCCTTGCATCTGCTTAAAGTCCTTTTTAATTTTAACACGTAGAGCAGCCTCTGAGCCAAGCGTGGCCCTGGTGCTCGCAGCCATCCTGGTAATTACCGCGCTCACCGGGTCCCTTTAGGATGCCATTTCAATGGGGTGTGACTTTCACAATATTTTTTTTCTTGTTGTTGCTCGAGCCACTGCAGGAAGGAACTGTTAAACACGAGTCTCAGCAGGATCCATCATGACTGAGGACAGAACAGAATGTAATGAAACAGGGTGAATACGTGTCTCACTGAGCAGGATATGTTCTCTTATTTATATGGTTGATAAAGCTTTGGCCGAGGTTCAAAAAGGTGTTCAGCTTTCATCTCTCTGTCTTCCTTCCTTCACTCCCCTAAATATTAATGCTGCACTCATACCTCCCATATTCGTGGCTCCTTGAATTGTTTACAGGTTTTTTTAATAAAGACTCTGACCTTTTGCCTGTGCAGTTGCACAAGCCCTTCTCTGTCCTCACGGCCATGCTCCCTCCATCACAGCTTGTCCTTGGCTTCCCTGTGGCCCTGCTGGCTCGGTCTGAGGTGGTGCCAGGGAGCAGACACTAAATCACTGCAGGCAGGAGTTCTGGGGAGCAGTTTCCTTGCTGAGGACAAGGAGGGACTGCAGTGTCTCTGCTCGGGCTGTGACCCTGCTTGCACAGGGCCGTGTGTGGGCAGCAGTGTGTTGGTGTCCCCTGTGCCAGGGCACCCTGGGCTTGTTTGAAATCATGTTTGTTGCTCTGTTCCTCTCCTTTGGCCTTGGGGGAATGTGACAAGGCTGTGTGGAAAGCTGAGGGTGTGCCTGAAGTGTGTGGCAGGGCTGGGAACTGAAGTCACATCTCCTGAGTCCCTCCTGGTCCATTAACCATAAACTTATTTCCCTCAGTAACTGAGTACAAGAACAGTCTCTTTTACATTATTTACAGGCTGGGAGAGCAGGGGCAGCTCTGTGAGAATGTCATGTGACAAAGAAAGGGCAGCAGGATTGGGAAGTGCCAGGTGACAGTGGGAGGAAGGTTTTGTGGGGTCGGGGGGTGCCTGTTGAACCCCAAGCTTGTCAGTAAGCACCATGGAACAGCTGAGTTCCCAGGTCAGGAGGAGATGACAGTGACATCCAGTGACAGTCTGTCCACATGGATATCCATGCCAGGAGCAGTGGAAGGAGCTGAATCTCCTGCAATGCTCACTGTTGCCTCCTGGCACCAGTTGCTCCCTTCATGGGATCCCACATCTCGAGACACATTTCACAAAAATTGCTGCAGCTGGGAGTAAATCAATCCCACTGCTCTGCTTTGATCATGTGCTCTGCTGTTTCTGTATCAGCCAACACACAGATCATGAAATTCTCCTCTATCACCTTTTTGGCTATGTTTGCAGTGCAAAATTATGGTACTTGAATTAGGGTCTGTGTTTATGAAAAGAGACAGGAATGATTGATATTTATGTGAGCATGAATTAAACCAGTATTTTTAATTCTAGGGCAATTAATTAAATCAGGGCAGTGACAAATAGGAGCATAGACATCCAATTAGGTGCTGTTGCACAGGCATAAGAAGAAAATAAAGACATTTTTCTGATGTAATGTGATTTGGATCAGGCCCTTAAGAAGGAATAGACTTTCTGCTCCAAATAATTATTCATTTGATTGCTATCAGAACAGGAATTTACTACAGTGTGTCTGGCCAGCCTGTCCTCTCCATCTGAAGAGGCTTGAGTTCCTGTCCTCCCAGAAAAGACTGTGTATATACAGCACACTAGCAAAAAGCTGTGAATGAAAAACTGTTACAACATCATTGATAGTTGGTAGCTGGGAAGGAGTGTGTAAGTGATGCAATATAATGTTTATTTTCCCTCAGAGTTCAGCACTTTTAGGGACATCCCCAATGTACAGGGAGACGAGCTGGCTGGTGATCTGACCCTGCTTCTGCAAGGGACCAGGCAGCACAGCGAGTCTGTGAGCAGCTCTGCTCCTCACATCTCAGCTCAGAAGGCACTCGGGTTATTTTGCTTCCCCTTAACGCATCTCACACCACGCGGGGGCTGATACGGTCCAGAAGGCGCTGCGGAGGGCAGGGATGCTGGAGGGGCTGATGAGGGTGTGAGCGGGGCCGGGGCTGGAGGGCAGGCACGGGGATGGAGCTGGAGCACAGGCACGGGGATGGGGCTGGGGCTGATGTGGGTGAGCGGGACCCGGGCTGGAGGGCAGGCACGGGGATGGAGCTGGAGCTGGAGCTGGAGCGCAGGCACGGGGATGGGGCTGATGTGGGTGAGCGGGGCCGGAGCTAGAGCGCAGGCACCGGGACAGGGCTGGGGCTGATGTGGGTGAGCGGGGCCGGGGCTGGAGCGCAGGCACAGGCACCGGGACAGGGCTGGGGCTGATGTGGGTGAGCGGGGCCCGGGCTGGAGCGCAGGCACCAGGACGGGGCTGGAGCGCGCTGGGAGCGGGAGCGCAGGGGCCCCGCGGAGGGACCGAGCGGCGGCTGCCAGGGAGCCGCTGGCACAGCCCCGGAGCAGGGCAGGGATCCGTGCTCCGCATCGCTGCCTGCCCGGAGCGGCCCATGAGCTCTGACTGCACCCACAAAGTATTCAGGAAAATAAAAGGAAACCATGCTTACGTTTGGGTTTTCGTGGCTGGCTTTTTATGGCTGGATTTTTACATCTCTCTTTCTTTTTCTTGGTCATGAAAGCAGTCGGGCTGCCCAGCAATCCAGATCTGAATTCCTTAACCTGGGAGGCATTTTGTGCAGTCTAACGTCTACCAGCCTAAGACCAAGTCAAGCATCATGCACCAGTGACCTTCATTTTCCAGGCTGGTAATTCTGGCTTTACTGAAATGAAGGACAGAGGCACTGAATAAGTAAAAGAAATAAGGGGGGAAAAATCCATATGGAATGGACACGTTGGTTGAAACATCCCATTTCCTGAAAAACTGATTTTGAGGTATCTGTCAAAGCAATCCCTGTGCTTCTTATGATTATTATATCACATGGCCTTGGCGTGGATTTTGGGTATTTTGGGAGGACCACCCAGAAGTGGGCCAGGTTTGGTTATTGGATTTACTAAACAGAACAAGAAGCACAGAGCTCCTGCCTGCTGTTCAAAAATAATATCGCAAGGGAAGCAAACCACAGGGAGACCACAGGGAGGTGAAGCCCATTTTCCACTTGCTGAGGGAACTGCCCTTGCCTGCTGCAGAATGCAGTCTCCATATGCTGGGAATGATTCCCAAAAGTGCTCCATCCCTGCCGACTCTGCTTCCTTTCAGAAGCTGCATCCACTGGGATGTAGGGCAAGGAAGTGGCTCTGAACAGGATACTCTGGGGTGTTTTCTCTGTGCAGTGAGGTGGAGAGAACAGCCTGTAAGAGAAAACACCAAATGGTGTTGGAGTGGAACAGAGAGAGCCTGTTCCTCCCTGTCAGAGTTGCTCAAGTTATGGATTCTGGACCACCCGATGGCCGGGCAGAGCTTTCTGGGCACAGCACACAGCAGAAAGGGCTGCTCCTGTGCCAGACAGGCCTCAGGGCTCACTTTGCCCTGGGTGCCCTGCTCCCTTCTGCCTTGGCCTGTGGGATGGGGAAGAGGAAGATGATGTGCTGATGGAGAGAAGGGAGAGAATTTGCCCCTCTCTAAGAAGCCATTGAAATGGAACACAGAAAACAGGGGAGGAAAAGGATAGGTGACCTGCAGGGACTGGGAGTTTGGGATAGCTGTGGAAGCCAGGCTTCTCCTTGTGGTCTGAAGAAACAAACATTGTCAGAAGCATAAGCAGTGGTGAAGTAAACATGGCAGATTGTTTCAGAAAGAGATAACTCCCCATTCTGAGGGCATTTGGATCTGGAAAGAGAGGCATTGGCTGTACATGGAGCTGTGCCTTGTAGCCCAAGCACAGAGGACACCAGGATTGCCAAGCAATAGTGGCAAAGCTGTGGCACACAAGTGGATGAGCTGTTGGTGGAACAAACCCCACAGGATCTGGAGGATCTGCTGACCGTGTGGTGTGCGGGCAAGGTTTCACCACATGCTCATCTGAGTGGATCATTGCTTAAGGCACCAGCTGAATTAAATCCTGCATGGACTGATAGAGGTGCAATGCTGCCACATCTCTGCTGCACACTGTGGCTCAGGGGCAGGAGCCAAATCTGTGGCCAGGAGGCCAGAATATGCCAGACTCTGTGGCCACTGACAGCAGTGACTCAAAGCCAGCAGCCTACACGAAGTGAGAGCATGTTTTGCAATAGCAGCATTGTTAGGTGCTGGTGTGGATGGGAAGGAAGGAGGCAATGGAGTTCTGCTCTCTGTGCATTGACTAAGTGACTACTCTTTTCAGCTTCTGAGAAGTTAAAGGGTTAATGAGAAAAACTTCCTCTCAGACCTCTCTCTCCCAATGTGCTTGTTGATTTCTTGTCCTCCTAGGCATGATTTTTGTTTGGGAATGAAATGTGCTTACTCACTCCTATGCATTTATTACACAGACACGGTGTTTGGGTACATCATCCATCAGTGCAAATGTCACACTGTGCAAAAGCTCTGTGGCCAGAGTGACAGCTGAGTTAGTGCCTGTGCTCTGGAGCAGCCCCCTTGCCAAGATTCTGCAGCTGGACGGTTTTAAATAGAGCTCAGTTATGAAAAGATCCACCAGAAGAAGAATTGTGGTCACTTTGCTCTTGGAGAAGCTGCCAGGTCCTGTGGGCCACTGGCCTCCTCATGGGGACACTGAGGTGGCCATGGGAGGGCCACAGGAGGGATTGTGATCACAAGTGTTCTCAGCTGACCGGTTTTTGACATCTCCTGCAAACTGACTCATCACTCTCCTTTCTGCTAAAGGTGTTGGTGCTAATTCTGCTGCCGAGCTCAGGGCTGAGGATTAAATGACACAAAACCTCATCACTGTCACTTCTCTTGTTGGCTGGAGCCCAGGTTGGAGGAGCAGCCTTTGGTGCACAGCTGTGATGGCACATTTGCTTAGGCAGATTCATTTCTTCATGTGTTTCTTGCTGCTTCTACTTTTATTCTGCTGCACAGGCATCTATTTTTTTTACAATGATTTGGAGTTTTCATGGCAACAGCCGTGAAAGCCAATGGCACTCATACAAGTCAAACTTCAAGCAACACTCTGCAGAATACACAGCAATCTATTTTAGTGCACCACATCATTAATTAGGAGAGACAGACTGGGCAGGTTTGGAAAATATGATCTCTAGTGTTCAATTTTTAAATAGGATTTTGAAGTAGCCATTGAGATTCTCTGCTGTTTCTGCACATAGAGGAAAATTCAGCTAGAAAAATTGGGTCATATATTGATTAATCTCAGAACTGAAATAAATTATTTATATTAGTTACCAGCTGACTGTTTGTGATGGTTCTCCTGGCTATGGGCTTATTAACTTAATGTGGTAATAACAGGAGAGAGGGATTGATGGCGTAGGAACCCTGAAAATCTGAAGAGCTGCTAAATTTACCCCTGTAATTTTGTGCTTAGAGCAATCAGGAATTTCAATTTTCATCCATGTAATTTATAAAATGCAGGTATTGTGCATGACAGGAATAATTTCCTTAACTCATGTGCTGAGACATTCTCACTTGAAAACCCCAGTGTGTCACCAGACAGTGTCACCAATGATGCAGCTACAGGTGACACCTGTTAAAGGCTGATGTCTATTTAAAACCTGTGCTTTTAGAAATAAAAGGTCATCCTATAATTATTAATTCAGAAGCTTATTTTTCTCCAATCATGCTCTTTTTTCTATTTTTTTTTTAAGGCTGTGTTCTTCTCCTTCTAAAATTTTCAACCGAACCTTTTCTGCTCACATTTTTTTCACTTGAAATGTTTGGTGGGAGATTTCTAAAGGTAGCCAAATGTCAACATTATCTCTGCCTCAAGTGAAAATGCAATTAATACAGATATCTGCAAATTTCTAATATCTTTTTTACCTTAAAAAAATAGCACTTTCCCAAAATTGTATTTGATCCAACTCCCATTTTTTTGCTTTGGAAATGCTTTCAGTGAAAAGATTCTAACCAGCCTGGTTTATTTTTAAAGCAGCAATGGTCGTTGCAGTGGGGTGTAATTATCTTTAGTTCCAAGATCTTTGATCACAGTGTGTTCACATCTAAATCTGAGTTGGGATCTAGATCTCTCTTTTTTATGCCTTAGGCTATAATTTGTGGGGCTTCTTTGGCACAAGAATTTCTTTTATGAGATACACACACACCAGAGCAGCACCATGTTTGCCCTGGCTGTGTGGGAGTATACAAACTTATAAAAAATGGATTGTGATGCCCTTCAGTGGGAAGGGAGAAGGGAGAAGTTTCGTATCCCAGCCCTGGGATTTTGATATGTTGGAGGCAGCATCAGGTGAGCATCACATACTTGAAGTTAATGACTGCCTTGTGGAAACCTGTGTGCTACAGGAGTCACTTGCTTCTTGTATAAAAGAATAATATAGAAATAAAACTGGGAATTTAGAGAGAGGAGTGGTCTGAGAGCAGTGCTCAGGGCTGACCAGGTGGGATGGATGCCTCATGTATTTGTTTAATCACCCTGCAAAACAACTGAGGCTCTTCAAGATCTAACTGAAAAATCGGCAGAAATAATTGCAGAAATGGTCCAGTTGTTCAGCCACTCTTTTGCAAGAAATTTCTGTGTCTGTAGGAGTATTCTCTCCTGTTTAGCTTTAATTTGAGTCCCTAAAATAGACAGCTCATCTTGCCAGACTCCCACGAAGGGAGGCTGGGGCTCCTCCACAGGCTGAGTCAGGAGGACAGAGCAGTCCCTGCCTCTTGGATCCACAGCATCCACGGCGTGTTGTGAACAACTCCCATCCCTTCTGTACAGCCCCTCCAAAATGGAAATAAATCTCTTCTCATTTCGACTGGCAAACCCATAAGATTCCCACTGAAAACTGTTTATTTGAGGGCAGCTGGAACTGGGATTGCTGGTCTCCATAAGAATCCCAGATTTCTCTGAACTGTCAGGTCCATCTGTACTGCCACACGTCAGCTACAGACTGTAACATGAAACCCTTTACCCCACATTTGTTTCTAGGACTTCCATATTAAAACATACTTTTCCAAATAAATAATTTAGGCATGGCTAATATGTCTTTTCCTGATCACCATTATTGTGATAATGGATGATGGAAACAACTGTATTCCTGAATTGCTAGATTTTGGAAAAATAAGGAAGCAAGTTTTAGCTGTATGGTGTATTTTCATGTTAAATCTGTATAATCAAGATTGCACAGCCTCAAAGTTTACCATCCTCTACCAGGCAAAAATGATTTAATTTCTGCTGAAACCTTAAATCATTGTCTGTTTATAGAAAAATGCCAGATGACAGGAGCAGCGAGAGGTAAATGGGAGGATGCTGGATGCTATCAGTTTTGACTGAGAAGGCACAATAAATCTATTTCTAGCAAGAAGAGAACTCTGCTGCTGGTGAAATGCTATTATCCTGCCTCTTCCAATATGTTTTCACCTGATGGATCAGAGAAGAAAATATCGGTATTAGCACACAACAGATCTCCCCTCTGAGTGAAAGTGACTTTATATCAGAAACACGTGCTAAAGATGTCTTTTGCATTCCTGCTAATTTCTCAGATCCAGCCTTGGGCATATGCTCCTTATCTAATCTTGACTGCTGCATTAAACCAATGTCTGCTGTTCTACTTTATCCTTTGTGTCATTTCAGACATGGTTTCTATTTTCTTTGCACTTCACCAAGGTAACATGGAACTGCTTGGAAAATGTTAACATCTGCGAAGGAAAAAAGAATCAAAGGAAAGGAATTAATCAAAGCCTTGAGATTTATGGGCTAAATCCTTGGACTTTGGGCCAGGTAGTAGGTTTGTTTCTCTGCTGAGGCAGCAGAAAGCAGCCAAGGCACTGCCTGTGTGGACTGATGGAGGAATCTCCCACACAGGAGCCCTGGGGCTGAGCAGAGCTCTCCTGGCTGGTGCTTGGCTGTCTGTCCCCATCCCTACATTGACACAGGGGTGACAGCATGAGGAATGCAGCCAGCTCTGCCAGCCCAGCAGCTGCAGCAGCCCCAAGGACAACCTGAAGCATGCTAGAAACCCCTCTGCTGGAATCCTCTCTGCTGGAAACCCCTCCAACCCAGCCCAGCCTTTCCTCAGCATCAGTAGAAGAGAAGCAGAGTTGACACACGGGCACAGCTGAGCCAGGTTCTATGATGGAGGAGGAGGGCCCATTTTTGCTAAATTTCAACAGCTGCGTGTTCAACATCTACCCCTCATTTTCTCTGTTACATTTTCAGAGATTGGTCCAGCTGTAGGCAGAGCAGGAGCAGCATATATGCAGAAGCCTGAGCTGTTTCTGGTGAGGTAAAAAGGAGACTGATAAACCTGATTTGAAATCTTGAGGGCAGGGACTTCCACCGAGGGTACAGTGGAAGGGTCAGTTGGTGGGAAGGCAGCAACCTGGTGGCACAGAAAGAAGAGGGAAAACCTCTGAGACCTTCAACAGCTAGAATCAAAATTGCCTTCTGATGGCATCCATGCTTTAGTCATCGAATATTTGGTATTTCTAGACAGGGTGGGTTGCTGTGCCATGAACAGAAATGTAGTTGGGCACTGCTGCATTACTGCAAGACACTTCTGCCATTGATCATTACTGTTATTATAATTATGATTGCTGTTGTTGTCATGTACTTTGGGGGAATGATAAGAAATTAAGATTTGGAATGGAAAAGTCAAAGTTGCTGGAAATGTTTCACTATTCACAGATTACCTGCATAGTTGTGGTTTCACAAGTACCACTGGTGCTTTGACAGTGGTGCTGTTAAAGTCTGCTAGAGACATACATTCAGACTGGACTGCCATTACTGGGAATGATAGTGGGTGTCTGGAATGGAAGTTGTATGTTCTTTTGAAAGTTTCAGTTGTCACTATACGTTACTTGCAGCATTAATATTGCAAATTGCAATCCGATGTAGAAACATAAAGAGATTTACTACTACAGAGCTGGATGTGTTATGTGATGTAGTGCTGTGATATTAGACAATGTGGCATTTCATGAATAAAACAAAAGATCTTACAGCACTCCTTATTAGGGGGAAAAAGTGCTTGAAGACAGTCACATTTACAGGGTAACTCTCTGAGGACTGTTTCAAATGCTAGAAATTTAATGATGGCTCTTAAAAATCTGATTTTATACTGATAAAAATTAATAAAATCCACAGGAGCAAAGATAAGAATTAATGAAATAAGATCAGTGAGGTTATAATGCTGAACAACAGGATTTATGTTAACATCTGAAAATCATAATGAAACACCATCTAAAGGCGCACAAAACTTTGTGAATGGAAGTTGAAAGAAAAATGTTGCCACTAACTACTAAAGATACTTCTCCTAAGGTTAGGCATATTCTGTCAGCCCACACATTTGCTCAGCACAATGCAGAGAGGGGAGGGAGCAGAAAATAGCTACTCTTGATTTTTTCAGGATGACCATTTGGCCTACAGTGGGACTGAGCACCCTCGGGGGTGGTGACCAGGGGTGAAGCTTGGCCAGCAGAGCCTCTCTTGGCCACTCTTGTCCTTCCACGTGTCCCAGCCAAGCTTCCTGGATGGTGTTTGGGAATGGTGATGTGCAAACCTTTATGTTAACACCCTCTTCCTTGTGCTGCTGGAGGGCAGGCCCTGGCCAGAGTGGCCACCACAATCCATCCTACACATCTAGACAGAGGTGGTGTCTGTGGCCACCTCAAAATTTAACTGTGTGGTCTGGGACATCCCCTAAATCCCAGAATGGAGCTGATGACGTGGCTTCAGCACCCAGCAGAGCTTCCAGGGAAGCTGTGGAGCTGGGATGGAGCTGTGACCCCAAATTCACTGGAACTGTGGGCCCTGGTTCAAAGTGTCCCTGGGGAGCTGTGGGGTGGCTCCTGCCAGAGCTGGCTCAGTCTGCACCAGCAATGCACCAGGGTGAAAAGGATGAGCTGCCACCACACTGAGATGTGGAAAAAGGAAGATGTACTGGTAAAAATGCATCAGAATGCACGTGCACAGGGGGGATGAATTAAAATTACCAAAAAAAAATTTCTGGAATATTCACATTTCAATTCTTCATGCTGCAATAAAATGTTTCTTAGAAAATGCTTGTGCTTGCTTTCAGATGCAGGTGAGCAGCAGAGCTGGCTTGGAGCCCAGCTTGGGGTTTGTTTTTCTGTAGATGCAACCACTGTCCTCGTTTGCCACTTCCCTTGCAGCCCTGGGCAAGTGCAAAGCATTATCCTCCCCATTATTTTATTACCAGAGAACTGGGGTTCTCCATGGAGGGAATATTCTCATGGCTGAGCTCAGACTCAAGAGGATTTTGGCCTTTAAAGCTTGCAGTAGTGTTGACATAGAATAATTTTCCCCTTATTAATCTCTGCACTTTGTGATTCTTCATGTGGAAAACATTAAACAAGGCAGCCCACCTGTGCTTTCTATTATTTATTTTTTGTTTAGGAAAGTATTTGTCCACATTTCTCTGAACCACCTGTTCAGCTGCAGATACAGAAATTGCACATTTAAATTTGTATGGGCTGCCCTGAGGCACACAAGACCAGGCACACGTGGTTTTGCACAACTAGTAGCTCATGGCTGATATTTGATTGATACTATTATTATTATTATTATGCACTAAGAAATTAATTATTAATAAGTAACATCATAAATATGACCAGTTTTCAGCATTACCAGCAATGAACCCTAATGTCATGACAATGCTATTCATCTTACAGCTTTCCCTCAGTTCAACATTTCTTTACTAATTACCTGAAGACTTCTTACACTCAAAATATTTGGCATTACCACAGAGATCATGTCCAAAGCAGGCTCTAGCCCCAAATCTTGGGCTGTGCTGAGGAGGATGCATTCAAGGACACATGCACCAAACCAACTCTTACGCACACCAATTGCTTGCGCTCAATTAAAAGTTGACGTAATTTAATTTTCAAAGGCAAAACACCATTCTGTTTTCATATCCCTGCTTTTACCATCAGCTCATAATCCAAGATACTTCAGTTCACTGCACTGAGGTGCTTCGAGAGCATTTGTTGGGACCTGCAGATATTCCTCATGCTTGCACTGCACACCTAAAACCCCAAGGTAATGAATGTTTTCCTTCCCAGTGTAAGTGCTGCGAGCACTGGCACTGAGAATATGATTAATGTGGCACATGTTTGCAAAACTGGGATTCCTCCAGCCCCCTCTGCTCTCAGTGAGCTGTGGGGATGGAATGTGTGGAGAGTGAGTAAAGCAGCAGGAGCAGAGCTGGAGGAGCCCTCAGGCTTTGGCACCGGGAAGGCTCCGTATGGCCCCGGGTTCCACTTTGGAAGCCTGCTACACATTGAAACATAATTAATGGGACATCTACTCACTCCTGATCTTGCAGTTCAGTTTAACCATGTTCAGCATTTAAGAGTTGAGACGATGAACACTTGATGTTGCAGAACGGTGCCAAAAATGTGAGTCTGGAGCATTCCTACTCCTGATTTGTTTTGACAGACATTTCATTTTCTGAAGCTGCAGTTAGAGCAATAAAAACAAAATTCACCGCAGAAAAACAAACACCAGCTCCCCTTCCAGCAAAACTGATACATTTTTCAAATCCTGGAAAATTGTGCAGCTAGAGCCCATTGAGTTTCCACAGGAGGTAAAGCTCATTAGCAAACACATGAAAGACAATGAGCAGATTATTGTGAAAAAGATATTTGTACAGTTACTTCAGCAAGACTTTATTTAAAGTTCCTGGCACTTAGACAGTGTGTGTGACCTTGGTTAGGGAATGGTTATTGCTGAAAAACAGACACTCCAAGCACCCTTACAGACAGCAAGAGAGGGGGAGCAATGGGATTCAGTGAAAAGGAGGTAAAGCTGACATTTCTCTTTTTATTCCACCAACAGATCATCTGTTCAAGGAGGTGCACGGAAGAGGAAGAGCATCCCTGGAGTGGGAAGAGGGGGGATGGAATGGGGCATGGCCAGGATTGTGTGCTGCTGAGGGAGGATCTCTGCCTTGCCCCCAGTCAAAGGGGATTTGTGCTAAGCCGAAGGATGCCGGGCGCCGTGAGCCTCTGGAGCACAGAGGAGCTTTCTGTTAGAGCTTCCTGTGCTTTGTTCCACAAAATACATTAACGGGAGGAAGAGAGCTCTCACTACAACCCTGATTACTATTTCCTTTAATTCCATCAAAATGACTTCTTCCCAGCACAGCCTCTCCAGCCAGATGCTCTCCCGGCCTGCGGAGGGTTCAGGACCTTCATCTGCGCTGCTGGAAATGTTTTGCAGATTTCAGCAGGACTCCTGGGCTGGGTGTATGAAAGTGCAGCTTAAGCAGTGACAAATAGAAAGCACATGCTTAGTAAAGCTGTGTTACACAACTCCAGCCCACTTTATTGTCATTCGTCCCTAAAACAACAAACCTGTGGGGACTTGTGCCTCTGTGTGTGTCTTGGAAAGGGAGGTAGGGCTGAGGTTGTGGTGACTTGTGAGGACAAGCTGGTGGAGAGGTTTGGGTCCACACAGGACCACCATTAGCTCAAGGACCCTGGGGGCTCGATCACCACCTGATTAACAGACACATGAGTAGTTCTTTCATGTGGCAGGACAGCCCCTGGCTTGTCTGAACACACAACAACGCCCTCACCATGAAAACTGAGGCAGATTTACACAATCAGAGAATCAATAAGCTTGGAAAATCTCTCTCAGATCACTGAGTCAAATTGCCAACCCAGCAGCATCGTGTTCACCACTAAACCACAGTCCCAAGTGCCACGTCTGACACTTCCAGGGATGGTGACTGCACCACTTCCCTGGACAGTCTGTTCCAATGCCTGACCATCCTTTCAGTGAAGAAATATTTTCCAATAACTTGTCTAAACCTCCCCTGGCTCAGCCTGGGGCCACTTGCTCTGGTCCAGTCATCCACGTCTGGCAGCAGGTGCCTGAGTAGCTCCTTGTGCTGGAGCTCGGGGTGCAGCTGGTTCAGATCTGCCCCCCAGACTGTGCAATCAGGCTCACCCTTCATCAATATCTGCTTTCACAGTGAGCTGTGTCCTGCTGGCTGGAGGATCCTGCCAGGATCCACTTCCAGGACAGAGTGGGCAGTAGAAATTATCCCCAGGGTAGAAGAACCTCCTCTGCTTTCATCCCTGACACCATCCTCCTCTCTCTGCTCCTTCCCCCAAGTTTCTCAGTGGGTGCCCAGCAGTCCTTGAATCTTTTCATCCATTTAATTTTGTTTTACTCGGTCTGAGCAGCCTTCACAAGGCAAAATTGCAATCTTTCCAATTTGAGTCCCTGTGTGCTCAGCAGCCCCAGCAGAGCACTGGTAGCATTTGACTGAAACCAGTGCTCTCTGTGTGAACTCAGAGTCTGTGTCTCATTTAATTTTGTCTTTTTCAATTAAGTTTTGCCTGTCCTTCCATTACTGTTTTGAGCCCTGTTTAGCCCTAATGTTTAATATACACACATCTAAGTGTTTTATTTATTTCAGCTGCATATCTCATGCATTCTTTCAAAGACAAAAATAACATTTGGTTTTAGGGTTTTGATTTTTTTCTGTACTTTTTTTTGCTACAGAAATGTTGACGGTTTGGTTCAATTATCACCGTATCAGTATTTTCATATATTTGGAATGGGAAGGGAGGAGGACAGAAAAACAGGCAGTGAAGGCACAGAACACTGCTACATGTAAAGCTAACAGAAGGAAAGTGAAATAACATGGGATATTATCACAATTTTTTTCAAAAATGCTTTCTGAAGTTATCTGTATATTTTAAGTTTCCCACAGTGATACACTTCAAGTTTTTAAAACAACACAAACATTTGCCTTGGCCAACAGCCTAGTGTAAAGAATAAAAATTATCAACACAACTAAATGGCTTAAAAAGACAAGGTATTGTCCCCGAGGAGAAGCAGAGAATGTAAAAGTAATCTGTACAGGCACAATGCTATTCTTGTGTGGCCAGCAAAAACAAATGGGCTGAGTCAGTTGTCTCTTTTTAATTGAAGATATTTTGTTCTTTACCTGTCCATCATCTCTCTAGGATGCACACGTACCATCTGACTGGACTACTTAAAGTACAATTAATATTTGTTCTGTGTCTCATACGTGCTTTTTTGGTAATGACAGGACATTTATTTATTGCTCTTCATCGAGAATTAATAAAGAATCCAGAGGGGCTGTAGATCTCATGATTCTCTGGCAGAGAGTTGTGAGCAGGTTGTCTGAACTCTACAACCCCCCAAAGGTCATTTTTTTTTCATTATTCAGGCCTTACTGCATTCACAAAGGTCATTGAAGTCCATTTTTTCCATCTTTGTTGTTTGTTCTTCAGCCTTTTTTTTTTTTTTTTTTGTGAAAAACAGCAATGAAGTTCAAACCTCGGCTGCACTGAATTCTTTGGCAGCTTTTTAAAGCTGCCCGGAAACCATTGTGAAAACTTCTATAATCAGATAGTGACTGATACACAGTGAGTGCTGATGGAAGTGTTTGAAAATAAAATGCAGGGTGCTATAAAACAGCTTTGCTAAGATAGTAAATAACATTTCAAATATGCAAGGAAATCACATTCCACCCCTGGTTGTCTCTGCTGCCTTCTTTCCCTCCAGGATCTGTTGTAGCTGTGGGAAGTCCACTCCATGTGAGATGGAATTTAGGTGTCCCTGCAGGGCTTTCACAGGGGATGGGAAGAGGGAGACCCTCCAAAGCCTGGCTCGGGTCTCCCATCACCCTCATCAAGAGGCTGTCACTGAGCACTGAAAAACCCCCAAAGAGCAGCAGTGTCCTGGGCAGAGGGGGAGCACCCAGTCCCTCATGCTGTGGCCCATGCTCTGTTGTCCTCTGTGCACTCCCAGAAAATGGGACACGGAGCCTGGCCTTGGCACCAGTGTGCTGGGAGAGCCTGGTGCCTGGTGCCCAGCCCATGTGACCCTGCTGCACCTCCTCAGCTCTTGGCTTGATAAATACGAAGTGATCTGAGAGAGCTTAGTCCTAATGAAAGATGAGTGTGTGGATTTACTGTCAAAGGTCTTGAGAGAGGCTGCTCTGCTGCCAAAAGGGAAAAAACCCAAACCAATATACGCAATACAAAAGCAATGTCTGACCAAAATGAAGCTGTGAGAGTGACCCTGCTAATGAAAAGAAATTGTTTGCATGGAGTTATAGATGGGTGAATGACCAGTCAGGGGAAAATATTATTTTCCTGGGAAAGCTTAACATTTGAATAAGGAAAAAAGACTGCTGCTTATCTGTGGCAGATTACTGTGCCCTATTGAAAACACTACCCTGAATTTCTCTCCCACTTTCTGAAGCTGTTCTTTTTCAGATCAGGCAAAAGGGAAACAAATGTGTAATTGTCTCATGCATAATCTCTAATCTCAGTTTCAGCACAAATGTGTAGCAGCCCTTAACAGAGGAAGAGAAAAATGTGCTTGTTTGGAATGAATGTTTGGTTGTCTCTGAGCACAGACACTGTGGCACACTGTTCACATCTTGGGCAAAGGTTCCTTGTGACTTTTAACTTGTTCACAAAACTGACTTTAAATGGGTTTTAGCCAGAAATGAAAATGCATGGGGTCATCTTAGAGACCGAAGCATTAGAAAAAGAGAACAAATGCTGTGGGATTTTTACATGGAGATGCAGGGAATGATTGTTAAGTGCTGGCATAGGTATGAGTTCATCAAGGTACGGGTGCTCATTTCTATCTATACCACATGAAAAAATCAATTTAATTTAATGAGAATACTCTAAGCTTCAAAATGGAAACATGCTGAAGAACCTTGCAGGGGCATTAAACAGCTGCCCCAATGTTGTCTGTGTCACCAATGTCAAAGTCAGCCTATTTGATGAATTTTGCCCTCTTAGTGTGAAATCACATGTGGTTTGCAGCAGAATTCTGTGAGTGCCTTTGAATGCAAAATCCAGGCTGGAGATGTGTGGATGAAAGGCTCTGTATAAATGTCAGCCTTTATTATTGTTACAAATTTCCGGCTTCTGTTATTAAGACATTTTCTATGGATCTTTGCGTGTCTCTCCGCCTGTGAGTTTGGATTAAATGCCTGCCACAAATCTCCCTGGCATCCCGTGGAGGGGATTGCTTTAACTTGGTGCTCTTCTAACCTTTCCTTCTGTTCAGGGAATAAACCTGCTTTAAAAAAATGACCTCATAAAAATGGAGTAAACTCTGAGCTCTTTGTTTTTCTCGGGTCTAACCTCCAGGAAGACTATAAATTCATTTATTCTATAAAACACAAAGAAGTAAATCTTCAGCATAATGTGTGGGGAATTAGCCACTTAACTCCCATTAACATTAATGGGAACTGAATATTTATTTGCCCCACAGCACATAAATCTTTGCCTTGTAACTTCTACAGTTTCTAACTAAAATGTCTCCATTGTTCTAAGGATCATGGTTATCCTGCTGGAGTGTTTACTGGGTTGTCAGGCTATGGGAGATATATTGGATGTTTCAGTCCTTTTCCTTCAAGTAAGCTGTAAAATGCATTGGGGCTCTGTAATGTGACCTTTCTGAAACCTCTGTGTGATAAGCTCAGATGATTCAAACCTCCTCAGCTTGGTGCTGGGCCCATGGCTCCTGCTGGGAGCTGGAATCATTTGACAGCAATAAACTGCTGTGACTGATGGACTTTCGGTCTGTGCCTGGGATGAAGGATGGATGGGGCTCAGGCTCTTGGTGCTGTGCCACGAGTCTTCACCTCTTCCACAATCTGTATTTCTGTATTTCTTCATTTCTTCCTCCAAGCCCGTGTTCTCATTGCAAGGGAGTTACACTCTCAGCTCTTTCTTCTCTACTTAAAGTCAAGATCAGGAGAATCAATCAAGCCCCAAATGACCCTGCTTTGAGGAGATCTCTTGTCTCTGCCCCGGAGGGAGGTGAAGGGGCCACAGCTCAGTGAGACCCATTGGAGGCTCCACAGTTGTTTTGTGTATTTACCTGGAAGACACTGAGTCTCTCTCAGCATGGATGAGCCAGTGGAGCCTCACAAACTCATGAATATGAAATCTGCCACTCACTGGCTGAAATCCAGGCTCTGTTTTACTCCATGGCAAAACTTCCCATGACTTCAGCACACCAGGTTTAAGTAGTGCATGAAACTACTTTTCCCTGAAGCATTCCGTAGAAACCTATTGCTCTTCCGTGTGGTTTATTCGAATCACTCCAAGGAAGTTAATAAATCCTCCAAATTTCTGGTTAAATGTAAATAAGTAACAATGGAAGCAGAAAAACTCCATCTTACCTCCTATCGATTTATGAAGTATTTTACAAATAAAGCCTTCCTCTGCACCCAAGTGCATTGGGCAAGAAGTAAGAGGCTTAAACTAAAGCTGGAGAGTTTTAGGCAAGACATCAGAAAAGGCTTCCCAGGGGTGAGGGTCGGGAAGTGCAGCTGCAGACTGTGCAGGCTGCTGTCTCCAGGAGCAGGCTAGACAAATGGTGAGGAGGGACCTAGGTGGTCTCATTGAAGAGGAAAAGAAAGGTTATTACTTTAGGTACTCCCTTTCAGCTCTGTCACTCTGCTGGAGCAAGAGGGGATCCATTGATTTTTAGGGTTGTTGGATCGAGTCTGTTTAGCTCTCTTAGACTTTCCAATGAACCAGGAATGTCCCATTCTGATCTCACTGCCCCTGTTCTGTGTCCCTGTGATCCTGGGGAGCTGCAGGCAGTGGAGAACCTGCCTTCCTTCCCTGTTCTCCCGCTTTTCCAGTGAGCTGAGCACACGAGAGCCCTGCACACTCCAGCAGGGCAGACTCTCCTCTCATGGCAGTGAGACACTCAGACAGTCCTCAGCTGAGCTCAGTGTGCAGAAAGCCTTTTTTACCAGTGCCTGAACCTTTGGCTTTATTATCCAGAGCAGCTCTCTCTCTGCACCTGTCAGGTTCCTCCCGAGACTGAAACGAGAGCAGTTTCCATGTCTGTTTTCACAGCTCCAAAGCAGAGACAGGGATTTGTCAGGAAACCATTAAGCAACGCTACACTATTTGTTGTGGATCCATTTTCTCTCCTGAAGCCAAACTATTTTTTTTCAAGGTTTAGGGAACAGGATTGTGGTGTGACTTAGGCCAATATAAATGCACAGGACCCCTCCAGGCAATGAGTACAAACAGTTTTGATTCACACACACTTTGCTGCACTGGAGGCACAGGGATGAGAGCCACCTCTGGCTCTGGAGCTCTGAAGCCACAGAGAATGGCTGCAGGGGTAGGCTCAGGGTGGGGACACCTATGACTTATTGAAACATGAAGTTGTTGCTGTTAATAAGTTTTTAAAGCACCATAATCATAAACTATGGGCAAACAGGAAACCTCACCTGCAACATGCTACTGGAATGTTGAGCACATCCCTGGAGCCAGCTTTGATTTCAGGTTTAGTTCCTGTGAAAAATATTTAATCAGGAAATCTTTACTCAGACTTTGTTTAGGTTTTTTTTTTGGTTTCTCAAATGTGGCACTATTCATCAAAATCTTTGAAAATATCAAATCAATTTTAGCTGTGAGCACAGAAGATTAATATAAGCCTCACTGTACCTCACACTCAGAATATTCCTTCCTGAATGAGCCATTAGCAGGCTCTGCACTGGGTATCAGTTACTGAATGTAAATATCTGGAACAAAAGCTGCTTAACAATGTTCAAAATCTCCTCTCAAGAAAGAAGGGTAGGAAATGATCAAAGAGACCAGAAAACTAGAGAGGAAATTGCAATTACACAATCTGAAGTTAAGTGTTTCCTACGGAAAAGAATGTGGTGCCTTTAATCATGGAAGATGAAATTCCCATTAACTGTTTTCTATCACCCACATTACGGTGCCACAAAGCTCCCATCCAGCACAGCCATCACAGGAGACACTTCCAGCTGCATTGATCAGGATCCATTGGCAGAAAGAAAATCCTTGAATAAAGGATTCTTCAGCTGGACTGAACCACCAGAGCATCTCTGGAGTGGCCAGGCTCACATGGACACGTGATTTACAGGAGCTGGTTCTGTCCTGGCTGAGGGTGGCATGGCCACAGCAGCTCTGTGGCACTGCAGGGGCACACATTTAGTGTTGGGCAATGCCATGGACCAGTCAGGATGATTTATGCTCAACCATGTTTGAAGAAACAAAAGCGCGTATCAGATAAAACCATATTTATCTCTTTTTTCCCCCTCTTTTTATTCAAAAAGTGCTGGAGGGGTTTCCAGCAATAGATAAAATCATTTTCACAAAACTGAAATGCAAAATTTGTTCCAGAGCTTGTTAGGTCCTGAAATCTGTAGGTGGGGTTGGGAAAATGGCATTCCCAGCTCTTGGCCAACAACAAAGCTATTAGAGCCTTGATAAATGTTATCCAGGGCTGCTGCTTGTGCCATATTCCCAACAGCAAATGCAAGCATCTTCAGGATCCAACAGGCTCCCAAGGATAAGCCCAGCAATTCAACTAAAAATAAATATAATTAACCCATAAAAAGAAAAATGTCTGTAAGATTATCATCCTTGCAACTGGTTGGAATGTGCTTGGGAAATATTTTTGTAGCTAGCTGCAAATCAAGTATGTTTTACATGGAGACAGTGTTGCCAAAATAACACAAAATAGATTTATTAAATAAAAGATGTAAATGGAAAAAAGATAAAATACAAAAATATGGAAAAAACATTTTCACATGTTTAGGCAAGTTGCTCATAAATATTCTTTCCTTCTCTTAGAACCGAAGAGTTGGTTTCTGGCCTAAGGTTGTGCTTTGTAACCTGTCAGACTGCAACCTGCAAAGGTGGATAGCAAACATCAGATGAGTGATCCACGGGATTTATTCATCTTTAATGGCCAATCCTTCATTCTTATGATGTTTTAATCATTCATGACCTTTTTCATAATCCATCCCCTCCTAAAATTTCCATTGCTGGGAATTTGTTCAGATTGGCTATCAGATATATTGAATAAACTGTCTAAATCCTCTTGTCTTGTCTCTGTTCCGTGTCAGGCTAAGTGGGGCTTTCCAATCAGGACAGTAATGAGCATCACACAAGGGATATGGTATCACCTCCCCCAGCTTCTTAAAAAACTGATCTTGGAAAATCAGTAGTAATGGGTTTACAGCATTTCTGAAAAGCGAAAAAGTTTTCATGAATAGATCACCTAACATTGTCTGAAGAGTGATAAATTAATAATTTCGTGTTAATACCCACAAATAACTTCAAAAGAAAATGAGTCAGTGCTCAAATTCTGAAGGATAGAGCCTTGTGGCAGAGCCTCTAATCTTCTTAAAGATTCCTTTCCCAGACTGCCACGAGATGCTGTCTGGACACACTCTCACTGATGTGCCCAACAGATCAGTTCCTGTCTCTTCAGAGCTAATTAATTCTCTTGACTTTCAGCAAAGGGAATGGTGGCACTGAGCACCTCTTCGGAGCTATCAAACCCTATCACAGGTCTGGGCTCGTTAGTAAGACCTATAATTAGTGCTCCCATTGCTACATTTTTTACACTATCACCTCAAAAGCTTCCAATGTTTACCTGACAGATAAATTTCCCAGTGTTCAATATACTGAATTCTTCTAAGAGTGGTAAGGGACGTGGGGAAGTGAACACATCAGGCGAGGTTTGATTGCACAAAACTGCCAAAGAAAAAATGAACTATTGTCAAGTTTGCTGGGCAGCTGAATGGGAATCTGAGAGGGAATTCATTAAAAATCATGTCACATACACCTAGTGCAGAGCCATGATTGGCAATGGGCTTTGCTGGAACTAAAAGGCTGAGCCCAAACTTTTCTGGAAAACTCCCTAAGGCCATTTCATTTACAAAAAGACCAAGCTTTTGAGAGCATATAATTATCCTTCATCCCTGCCATCTTATCCCGCATTAAATTTAATTGCTCACAAAACTTGGCAACATTCTCAAATCCATTTAAAGAAATTAAGTGGTTCTGTCATTTTTTAGTACTCTTGATATGAAAGTGTTTCAACTTTCACTCCGTGAAAATGACAAGAACCTCTGCCTCCTCCCCTTCCCCCAAAATATACATTCTTCCTGAGAGCACTGAGCTCAGAGGGAACAGATGGGCTAAAAATAGTTGATTTTGGCCAAGACTATCAAAAGTCATCAGTGATTTTCAGTGCCTCTATTTTTAGAGGTGAGTGCTGACCACTTACTGGAAGTCACATTCCTTCAAGCTTGCAGAGCTGGGCACCCCATGCCTTGCTCTGCTATTTCCAAAGTAACAGGGCACGAGCATCAGGGCTGTGATGGAATCACCAGCAGTGCCTTGTTCTGCTATCCCAGCCCAGGAGGAGCTCCCCAGTGTTGCTGAGCACAGGGCTGACCCATTGAGTCACTGATCATTGAGCCACTGACCCCTTGAGCCACTGACCATTGAGTCACTGACCATTGAGCCACTGACCATTGAGCCACTGACCCATTGAGCCACTGAACCACCAGTGCTGTTCACAATGAAACCACCCAATGCCATTTGAATTTTCTCTCCACCCTTCACTGTCAGTTGGTAGAACCAAACCTGTCACCTGCAAATGAGACTCCCAAAAATATGAACCAAAGGGTGTCCCCATGGCACTTTCCATCCTTGCCTAGTCTTTGTTGCTGGCACCTGGACTAGTTCTTTCAATCTTACATGAAAATCTGTTTTGGTATTTACCTGCCTAGTATATAAATGTGCTTTTTTAAACAGTTCATGAAGAGGACAAGGCATTTAAATACATTTCAAAGATAAAAGATGAGTGCTCCTTACTCCTTTCCATAAATGCAGTGTGCAAAAACGATGTCGGCACAATTGGAGATGGGGTGGAAATTCTGAGTTCACTGAGTGAATATCTGTTAACATTGGCCTTTTATCTACATGTCTCTTTTCAACTGTGAAATGCTGTTAATCCATCATGAAGTCTTGTCATGTGCCTGCTAATTATATGTTTTGTTGTTCTTCAAATGAAAACAAATGAATTTGGGGTTTGGGGTGGTAGGGGAAGTTCCTGATGATCAAGTAAAAATATACTAATGGCACATGTGACAATTAAAACCCCTAATTAGGTTTCCAAGAGGAGTATTTTCAAACATTCTGAGCACCTACAGCTTCTGCTGTCTGCAGTGTTATGTGCTGAACTCCACTGGACCCAGCATAGCACTACATTAAATAAATGTCACATTTTATGTACAGTGTGAAAGGGAATTATCTGTGAAGCAAAGGTCAATGAAGTCAGATTTTCTGCTGTGTTTATGGGCGATAAACATCTCAAGAGAGAATGTGAGCATCTCCAAACACAGGGTTATAATGTTAATATAGTCTCTTATCGCTTTATAAACGATCTGCATCCTGACACGGGAAGTGAGCTTCAGCCCCAGATGAATTACGAATGAGTGACTCCCTAATATAAATAAAAGCAGAAGGATGGGCCCTGTCGAGCAGTCTGAGCACAAGAGCTGGAAATAGGAGCCAGGGACTTATCTCAGCTTTGGAGAGTGAGCTGCTTTGGAGTCTGCTCCAAAGCTCTGTTAATTAAGTGGGAGTCAATCCAGCCCCATCAGAGGACTTTATCACTCTTTATTAGGGCTACCATATGTCCACTTTTTTCCTTACATTTGCCTTCTTTTTCTGTCCCCAAGATGTTTTTTACTGGATTTTTTATAGGTGCAGCTCATACCCAGGTGTCTCCAAAGCCTGAAGGGCACTTGTGTGTGTGTAGGTGGGGATTTGTTTTGTCACAGTGGGCAGATGTGGAGGAATGGGGAGATGATGGAGGGTCAGGGTATCGTGGGCTGGCAGAGGGACCTGTGCTGGGAAGGCTGATGATGGGGGAAAAAGGGGGATTTTGGAGTGAGGAAATGAGGAAGAAAAAAAGCAGTCAGGGAGGGATAAGTGAGAAGAGAAGATTTCTTTCACATAGGAGGCTCTGGGACGCAAAGAGGGATATAGGGTGGGGGTCCTGGGGTCAGTGCCCTGCCATTTAACCCTTAATTGGGATTTCGAGAGTGAATTCCCACAGACCTGTCCAAGCTGTTGTGTCAACTCTGCTCCTGAGTGCTGCCAGCACCTGCCTGGGCTGGGGCAGAGGGTGGCTCTACTTGTGGCCTTGGAAATGACACCAGCTTCCCTGCTTCAATGCCCCTCCTGCATAGCAGGGTGAGTGCCACTGTCACCTTCCAGTCTGGGGAGCTGGGAGGTTCAGATCCTGGCTGTGAAGGTTTTTAGGGAGGAAGCTGTGCTCTGTTATTAAACTGATCCTTTGACACAGCAGAATAAATGTCTGAAGCCTTAAATTTGAGGAAAAAGTTGTGGGAATAAAATAGCTGAATGAAATTCTATTTGGAAGTGGTCCTTCTTTTCATAGCAGTGCAGGTGGCTGAGGCAGTGATGGTTCATGTCCAGCCCCTCCTGCTCCTCAGGATGTCTGGCTGGGGTGGAACACAACCCCTGCACAGTGGGAGATGTCCAGGTGAGCCTTAGGTGGCTTCACCTGATTCTGGATTCACCCCAGCTGGCTCACAGACACTTCTCCCAACTCTCTGCCACCAGATGTGTGTCTCTTCTACACTTAAGATCTCAGACAAGGCATCCTGTGACTTTGTTCCTCCTCGAGGATTTCCACAGTGTCCTGCTTGCAGCTGAACTCCAAATGCACACATGTCTGGAGCTGGGGCTATTCTTTCCTCTGACAAATTTTTCAGACCTCACACCTCTACAGCTAAACAAATGTAATCCAAGCATCAGATCATAAAATTTTGGAAAAAAATGATTTGAACTGCTGGCATGGCTTCTAGCAGTGCACTGGGGGCAGCTCTCCTTTCACGTGTCCCCAGGGGCAAGTAAAGCATTTCACTCCTGGTAACTGAGCTGTAACTGTAGGTCTCAGGCAGCCCATGTTCCACGTTACAATGTGAGAAACCTGAGGGCTTTTGCTTTTTGTGCAGGAGATTATCAAAGCACCTTTAAAGAGAGCCAGATTTCCTGCCTCACCTTTCCTCTCCCCTTGCTCCCACATTCACTCCTTGAGAAACAAAAAGGTGTCAAACTTTCTTCCACACGTCCAAACGAGCCACACTGCCCGGGCAAGTGGGGAGCAAAGGCTTTGGCCTCTTGCAGGCTCTTTGCTGGCAGCTCACAGGCAGGCAGCAGCTCTCTGTAGAGTTTCAGTAATACAGGGTCACAGACAGCTGATAACCATGGGCACACAGGTTTATTTCCCTAACCTGCTCACACTCCATCTCTACCAAACCCAACGTGCTGCAGCAAACAAGTCCCTTCATGTTTCAGGGGAAAGAATGTGATTTTGCAGCTCACTGTTCTGCTTCTTCCTCTGTGGTCCACATGTGGCTTTGAAGGAGTAAAAGCTCAAGGAAGTCAGGATAACACATATGGGGCTGATCCTTACTCCTCACCCAGGTCTCCCAATTACCTGCACTGTTATTAATTAACCTAAGAAACAGTTTATTAAAAGCAAACTTTTGGCTTGTCCTTGCAAATGACCTTGGGACTTTCAGATGTGCCAGGACTGATGGAGGGGGAGTGCTGGTGTCAGGGGGCTGGAGAAGGTGGTGGGGACAAATGTGGGTCACCAAAGGGTCACCACACCACTCAGAGGCCAGAGATAACAGGAACACCAACAGTTACCTCTTGTGAAATGGGCAGGTGTCAACATTTGCTTTGTTTTGCAAAGGAATGAGACTGAAAAATTGTGGTGTTAGGTTGGTTTTTTTTCCCAGAAAAAATAAGGTGATTGTTTTATTCAGGATGAATGGCTGAGGAACCAGGTTAGAGCATCCACCTCTCACAGTGATTTCTCTACTCCCTCACCCATTGATTGGAGTACCAGGTGAAAGATTTTGCACCATTCCAAAAAAAAAGACTTGAAATAACTTTCCACAGTGCAGGTGAGGGGCCTGGACACCAGATACTCTCCTGGATGATGAGGGCAGGAGAGACAGAAAGGAGTATGCTCCTGCTCTGCCTCTTCGCTCAGCAGTTTCACACCTTGTCTGGAGTTAAATTTAGCAGAACAAATACATTTGCACAGAAAAACTTTGGTTCTAATTAACTGCCATTTTCCAACAAAACAAACCCCAATTCACTGAAAACTTGCTGGTGGCTTGGATAGAACTGCCACTGGTTTGATGGTGCTCCTGACACAAGGCGGGTCAGCCTCGGCAGTGGGAGGATAAATAATCAATTTTCACATGCTGGACGAGAAAAACTGAAAGCTTTTGATGTGAAAAAGCACCTGAACAATCAGATGCTGACATTCACAGCTCTGGAAAATTCGACTCTGAGAGTGGGCACTGAGCTTGAAGGAGCAAAAAGAGGTCACAGGTATTTTTTGTGGGAAGGCAGTGGCTGCACCTGCCAGCTCATCCTAAGAACTCTGCTGAGGCGGGAGGAAGGAGCTTAAGGATGTGCCAGTTCTTTTCTGTGAGGTGGCTCTGTGCCCACTGCAATTATGGAAGGAGGAAAACAGCAGTTTTGTGAATAAAACTGGCAGCTGCCCAACACAGCCTGGAGAAACAACCGTACCTTGGAGAACCCTTCCTTTTTCTCTCTGGGCTGGGCCAAGCTCTTTAAAGGAGTTTAGCACTCATGTAAGCATCTTCATTTCAAGATGCTCATTACTGATAAAACCTATCCTGGTCCCTGAGCAGTCTCCAGCCTGTGCTGGTATGAAATGCCTACGATGCTGGTGTGGGAGGTTTGCCTGCTCTAGACACTTCTTAATCTGTAACGAGTGAAAGTTGGTTTCAGCTCAGAAGCATCAGGTTTAAAAATACTTCTAGGGTTTAACAGTAACCATTATAACTCTGGACAAGTTTATTATCCTATATGGTTGCTGAACAAGCTTAATTCTCAACCACAAAGGCTTCCTCTGGTGCTTTTAATCAGGTTTCACATGGGAAAAAACCATCCTTGGATCAGTTCTGACCGCACTCCCTTTTGCTGTGGCTGGATGCAGGAGGACTTTGTTTTCCCAAAATGAGACACCACGCACAGAGCTCCTCAGCTCTGTGGCTCATGTTGGTTTGAAAGCACTGGTTCTGAGCCTGCCTGTGTCTGTACAATCCTTCCCAAGCCTTCGCTGGATTGCAGAGCTGTGCTCAAGTCTCTTTGCAGCCACCCTTAGGGTTACAAACTAAGCCCATACACTTTGAGCTCCTCTCCATCATGGATTTCAGCAAGTTATTCTGCAGAGTGATGAGGCCATTTCCCACATCCCACACATCTCCTTACACTGGGGAAGTGAAGGAAAACACTGTAAAGGAGTAATAATCCCCCCACATGCTGAGGCTGGGGGGAGAGGAACAGCCCTGCAGTTATTACTGAGTATTGGCAGCCTCCTGGTAACAGCAAAGCCTCCTCCAATGGGTATATCAATAAATCAAGTGTTTGAACATTAACACCATGTGGTTCTTTAAAGTGGATCTTTGTTCATATGGTGAGAAGCTGTATTACCAAAGTTTTACAAACAGAAAAGACACACATTTAGTCTTCTGGAGTACAAGCTTTGGCTCATACTGAGCAAAAGCCAACATTACTTTGCTGATTGGTTCTAGTGGTTTTATCTATTGAAAACTAACAGGGAAAAAGGTTCAAAAAGGGCAGAGGACTCATCAAGAAAAGAAGATGAAATGAGAAATAATGTGGAAAGTTAGAAAGAGTCTGCTGGAAACAAAAGTTGCATAAAGGTTAAAGCAGAACTGCACTCCATGAAATGTGAGTTCTTGCAAACCCTTTTATGCAATTATGGCAGAAGGGCTAATGTGAAGAAGAACATCATGCAAAGAAAATAAATACTGTGGAGAAAAAGAAAGGTGAATCCAGGTTAAGGCAATGTAAATAGCTTTCTGATATACTCACACCCTCCATGTCCTTCATTCCTTCTGAAGAAAAGTATTATATTTTGAAGTCAATAGAGGTGTTTATCCAAGTCACTCCTAGCTCACTTCACAAGGAAGGCTTTGGGGTTTTTACTTTTTGGTTGAAGACAAAGCAATTTTTCTTTGTCTTTTTTTTTTCCTTTTAGAAAAATGCAATACATTTTTCATATTAACAAAACAAGAGATTGAAAGATTACTTTTGGCACTTCCATCCCATGACCCATTTGGTGCTTATGAAAGGAAAAAAAAAGGCAGGAGATGGTCCCTGCTGAGACTGCAGGACCTGCAAATACCAGCTTTTTTCCTTTGGAATATCTCTCCCCATGTAATTTTTAACCCAAACTGCATCACATTGAGTACAGAATTCCTGATGTGGCCAGATGAGGGGAGCAGTTATCTCCTTTGCTTTGGAACCCCAGCTCTCACCATCCCCAGCCCTGGCTGACTGCTTTGCAGCTACTGCTGCCAGCAGGACTATTTCCCCTTTGGTTTCCTCATGAACATTTCCATCCAAAGTATATTTTGCATTTTTATTAGTTGTCCCCAGACGTGTGGCCTTTCATCTCTTGACATTGAATCCATATGCTGATCTCAGTGGGGCGTGCAGGCTGCAGCAGCTTCCCATGCCACACCTTCCACGCATTGCTGCCGACGTTCCAGGTCACATCCCATCCCCATCCCATGTTCCAGGAGCCTCAGCATCCTCTCCAGGCTCTGTCCTGCACACCAGGCAGCTGCCCCAGACCCTCCCTTCCACACTCCTGCTGCCACAGCAGTGCAATGTGCCTCTCTGTGCTTTCCCTTCAGAAAATACCTCTCATTTACCTGGTGACCACTCCTGTCCAGTAACCCAATATGTGTGTGGCCCCACTGGAACCCACAGTGAGGATGAATCACCTTGGGGATGTTCAGCCACTGGGGAATGGTTCCAACCCCCACCAAAATCCACAAAACAAAAGAGATTTTATTGAACTGTGGGATTGGTGCTCTCCATCAGCTTCTCCACTCAGCAGCTGTGAGAAGGGATCACAAAGGCAATGCCCAAGAGCCCCAACTTTTCCACAATGTGAATGAACTCTCTCAGGCTTTTACATTGGCCCAAAGCCAGCTCTGATGATCTATTCTGGCCAGGACTTTGGTTAAACAGCCAAAAGAAGTGAGGAGTGCTGGAGAGATGGCAGAGGTGTGGGAAGAGCTCAGCCTTGACGCAATGCCTTGGGTGTACCTGAGGCATGACGGAGTCTGGAAACACACGGGCCTGGTCCTGTGCTAAGATCTGCTCCTCCTGCCTGGGATGTGCAGCCCCAGCTGATGCTGACAAGAGTCCCGTGTGTGTCTGGACAGAAGAGCTGCAGAGCCTGAAGCAGAGCCACGCTGCCCTCACCGTTTCACACCTGGTTCTTCCTCACGCATTGCAAAGCAAAAAAATCCCTCCTGCTTGCTCTGATTTGATCTTTTTCACAGATCCCGATGCAGCAGGCAGCCTCAGAGCTGCCCCCAGAAAGGGTTTCTGCTCGGTTTGGATCGTGAATGAGTTGTCAAAGAAAATTATGCTGTAATCCTGGGAGATCCAATAAAACTGTCCCACAGGTTAGGGCCTTGCCAGTTGGAGGCAGTTCTTAATGCAGATTTCACTCTGCGCGTGTCACATTTGCTAATTTTCCATGAATGATTCCTGATTTTCAATCGACCTTGGTCTTTAGGTTCATAAAACTTTGTTCTGCATTGAAGTCTTTTGGCAATGTGAAGTTTTGTCTGAAATAAAGCAGGAAAGAGACACCCTGAAATATAAATTCAGTAATGTTTTGCAGAGGGAGCAGCATTACTGTCAAAGGGTACATTTTGTGCTGCTTTTACTGAATGAGGAGAAGTTCCCATAGAGAAGGTGATAGGATTTAAGGAATACAGATTCAACTTGCACTTCTGAAAGACTTTAGACTGAGTTTGTAAATGCTTTGAGACTCAATTTTTTCCTGTAAATACAGCCTCTATTTTTCCTGTTGTGTTTCCTGTAGTTTTCAAAGGGACCCAGTGGAATTGCTGCACAAGTCCCTTGGAATAATCCATCTGTTGCAGTTTCATTAAATGCCTCACTGATGCCCTTTCCTGGGAGAGTAGATCATTCTCCCTGCTTTCCTACACACCAGCCTGGCCCTATTTACATGAGCTGACAGACTACCTGATGGAGTCATTATTCTCTTCTCACATATAGTCTAAACTATTTCCTCTTGCTGGGCACAGAGCAGTTTTAAATCAAGACGTCTTAGTTCATGGAGGTTAGGAACAGTCTTATAAAATGCCTTATTTCTTCCTTGCTTCTATGTAAATCTATTTTATTGGACAATTGGAAAACATAACACTTGGCTTGTGTGGATAACCCCCTATGTGCTTCCAAATACAATATACAGGGTTTTTTTCAGAATAAGCTTTTCATGAAAGCCTGTTTTTCCCTGCATCCAGGCAGAGCTTTTGGAGAGCAATCTGCCCTCCTGCCTGAAATAACACCCAAACCCGACTCTTGGCTGGGAACTCTGCACGAAAAGACATTTCAGGGCTGACATTCAGGTCACATCGAGGTGGTTTCTGTGTGATTTTAAGCCTGAGAATACAGGTTGGAACAGTGCTGGAATCAATGGAAAAACCTCCAAGGGGTTTTAATAATTCTTTACCACCTGCTCTGCCTGGTAAAAGGAGGTGCCCGAGCAGAAATTAACCCATGAGGCCCCTTTGGCCGTTGCTCTGCCAGGCAGCCTCTCATCCCTGCCATCCCTCCTGAATGTGTTCTGGCAGGCAGAGTTTGTTCTGGCTGGGAGTTGGGTTTGCAGGGATTAAAGAGACGCTGTGTGGTGGGCAGCGAGCCTCGGCAAGCCGGCAGATAAAGGCGGCTTTGGAGGCAGAATGGGCACGGTGTGGACGGGGTGCTGGGGGAATGGGCCAGCCAGGGACACGGGGTGCAAGTTCCACACCCAGAATACACATGATTAGTGATAAATGCACCAACCTCCACACTGGGAGCAAGAAGTGCTGGCCTGCTGGAAGCCCCTGTCCCTCCTATCACATGGCCTGGCTCTCTCAGCTCTGGGGTGATACAGTGCAGCCGTTATGCTCTGCAGGGCTCCTTGTCAGCTGCCCAGCGCTGTACAAACACGGCAGAAAAACACCAGCTGAATATTTAAAATCATCAACAGGCTCCTTTAATGCCTCTGCTTGACATTTAATGCTCTGCACTGAGGAAGAAATAGTTAACTGAAAGACCAACTCACTTTTGCAGTCAGGCAATATCTTGCGCTTATTGTCACCGTCAAAAAATGTTTCCCTTTAAACCATGCTACTGCAGCATGGGGCACAAAAAAAAGGAGAGGATTTACTGCTGAATGCTAAGTCATACTTCATTTTGCTATTTAAGGAGCTAATACAGTAATGGAATAGAGCACAGACCCAAATAAAAGTTCATATGTTACTGCCAACTCTAAGCAATTTAATTTTGTGACTCAGGCAGCATAATTGTGAAATTGGCTTAGAGCTCATCACGTTGTTTTATCTGTTTGTATGTTTAAATGCATGCTTGAGGTTCATTATGACCCAAAGGTTCATCTCAGTTACATATTGAGGATTTTCACTGTAATTGTATGGGTTATGAGGCTGTTTTTTATGACTGAGAGCAGAGATCCTCTCATGATTGTCTGCAAGATTTGGACTGTAAGTGAAATACTAAATGCACCAAAACACAATAAAACAAAGAGGACATGGGAAGCCTTAGCACAGACAGGCTGTGGTTCTGTTCCATCTGGCCACCCACCTACCCTGCTCACCCACAGGGTGCAGGGATACAGGGAGAAAGGGACGAGCAAAATACCTTAAACGCATTTCCTGAAAGGGCGTCAGGTATGGATTTGACTTGGTTTGTCTCCAGACCCAGCGATAGAAAAAAGTGAAATTCAAAGACATTAATTATAAAGAGAGGGTGACAGCTTTGTTTCGTGTCAGGGTGCTTTTCATAAGGCAGTCTGAGGCTGTGCGCGGGTGCTGAGTGTTTTCAAATGTAAATCTGATGGCAGGCTGCAGCCCGTGGGGTAGATAAACAAGCTGTATTTTTAAACGCTGTGTGAAATGTGGGGGCTGACGTGACCATTATCAGAGCCTCACACATGACTTATGAGGCATCATAAAATACTTTCATATTGCAACAATGAAAGCTGAAGCTGCTCTGTGGTAGGCTTGTTTGATCTGATAGTTCACCCGGCTCCCCTCACTCGGGTCTAGGAGGAGGTAGAAATGTTTTCCAAGAGCTGAACTTCTGAATGCCAAACTGTTCTCTCACCGATTTTTACAAAGAAAAAAAATTCTTGTTGAATGACTGGTGAGGAACTGACTGTTAAGACAATGCAGGTAACACTTTCAGGTATTTAGGGACATTCCAACCTGCCCATGAATCAGTTGAACTAATCACCTGGATCAGGGTTGTTATATGAATGTAAAGAATTAGCTCATCTCCTTTTATGAAATAGTTCATTAATGTATTTTATCTGAAAATTAGCATTCTTAAGGGCTCTTCAGGGTAGTGGTACATAGCTGGATGGATATAACAAATGCACTCACTTAATCTTTTTCCAAATAACCAGTCTCCAGATGACTTGCAGACTGATTCCCTAAATTCTTAATGCCACAGATTTCCTTTTCCTTTGATAGCCTCTTTCATTTTAATTTATTCTATCGTATTGATTATGTAAGTAATTATCCTTAGCCTTATTTGCATAGCCGGGTGATATTTGACAGAATACCTGCCAGCTGCATACTGTTTCTGTATGTTAGTGTTAGAGTTTAGCTGTAGAGGTCTCAGGTGCTGCATTTTATTCCTCCCAGGGATGTTGGCTTCCTGCGTGATCTTGCATGAATCATCTAATTTCGCTATATTTCACTGCTGCTGCTGCAGTTTATCTGCAAATGCAGGAGACACAACTGCCCCGGAATTTTTTGAAAATCCTCCTGTGAAAATGCTAGGCCGGGTCACTCCTCCCAGCAGATGTAAATGCTTCCTTTCATCGAGTGACAAGCGGGCAGGACAGCCCAGCGGTGCCACAGCAGCTGCGAGCGGCGGGGCTGAGATGCTCTGACAGCCGCAGGAGAAGGAGGGCTCGTGTCCCATCTCCTGTCCCAGGGGCACTTCCCACTCCGGCCAGCCCCGGGCAGGCTTTGGCTTGCGGGCTTGGCCGGGATCCGCCGGGCTGGGAGCTGCAGCAGCGTGTGGCCGGCGCTGGAAGGGCCGCGGGGGCAGCCGTGCCCTCCCGAACAGCCGGTCCAGCTCTGCGGTTTCTGGCACTGCAGCAATGACTTCAATGGCACGAACCCACGGGAAGAGCTGGACCTCGGAGACTATTGCAGGGAGTCTAATTTGTCTTCCTGTCATGGGCATGAGGTTCAATTACCTTTTCCCCTCTCGTTCTATTTATTGAAGAATATGATGAAAATGTATGTAAGCAGTCAAATATTCAGAGCTGTTGCAGCTTGGCAGAATACCCTTCTCTTCTTGTTTTCACACCATTTCACTTCAGGGACACGCAGGCACACTGAATTCATGTCTGTGGTGCTTTTTGCACTGAGCTGATTCCAGTCAGCCTAATCACAAAGCTGGGCAAAGGAAAAACTGAATTTTCAAACTGATGACACATTTATACCAGAATTGTAACTTTATAATATTAATGTATCATTTAACTTACATGTGTACTTTGGAATGTTTATAACTACTGTAAATCACAGGCGAGAGGGGCCAAGAGAGTGCCACACAGCATTCCTAGTGCAACTCATAAAATAAATACAACAATCACAGGAGAACAGCATTCCCTGTTTCCAAAGGGAAAACGTCGCTGCTCTGCTGATTATGGGAAATGTGTTTGTTAGATCTTCACCAGGAGCAAGCAGAGGCAGCGCCGTGGCCTTTTCTCTGTGACTGTGCTGGCATTCAGCAGGCATTTCTAAGGATGAAGTGCCATCGAGGCAGCACCAGCCAGGAGCTGTGTCCCTGGGAAAGGACACCAGGCAGTTGCTGCTGGCATTATTGTTCTCTTCAGTATGACAGCCCAGATTTTGGGATGTGATTTTTCTCCCTTTCCTGCATGGTGACTGCCCAAGAGCCATCCCTGCATTTATATTGTGAAACTCTCTGACCTCCATCCACCTTGTCTTGCAGGGCACCTTGAAAAGAATAAAACCTGCTGTTCCCTGACCTGTAAAATTCTGTGGCTGATTTCTGACCTATTAACCTTCAGTTTTTCTTTTAAGATTTAACTGTATTTTTATGACTTGACCGGTGGACTGTAAAATACACATTTAAATGCATTCAACTCAGATAAGGATCTCATCATTAGAACAACCTAACTTTTTTGTTTCAAGTTAATCACTCTCAGATTCTTCTGGATTCATCAGCACAATTACCAATACCTGGTTTTTCTCCCTGAAATTGGAAATACAACTGGACACAAAGGCCTTCAGTTCTTAAAAGACACTAAAAAATACAGCAAATCTTATTGAAAATCTTCCTCAACTTTAGAGACAAATCTACAGAAAACTCAAACCCCAGTCTGAATCCAGGACAGCCTTAAATATTAAAAATGAATTCATTTCTGTGATTTAGGTGAAAGGATGGCTTTTTTTCCTGGCTTTATTATGCTAAGAATGCTGTTGAGCAGCAAGCACAATGTGGTAACATTGCACAGGCAGCAAAATACCAAAATAACACCAAGGACAGGAGACTGTTTTAATGTACTTTCTGGTAAGTTATTTAACATGCTTTTGTTGGCAGGGTGGATGGTTTGGGGCTTTGGATCAGGCCTGGATTACTTAGAACAGGCAGTAGGCAGTGCCTCTCACGTAATGGTTGTTCCCAAATACAGCTGAAAGCCGGTGTAATGGGACACTCAGTTCTGTTTCTCTTCCCTAACACTGACACCACAAGTATCTCGGCATGTCCTTAAGTTTGAAAGGAAAAAAACTTCTCCATTTCACTGCGTCTGCAGATGCTGAACTGGGGTCCTCATCTTACCAAGAAGTCCCGACTGCACCTTCCCAGCAGGAAGGACAGGACCCAGAGCTCTGCCCTGGGCTGCATAAGCCAAGTGAGTTATGTGGAGAGCAAAGCTGATGTCAGAAATGGGTTGGCAGAGCCCAGGGCAGGTTTTTGGCACTGCTGTCTGCCAAGGGCAGGTGGAGAAGAAGAGCTGTGTACAGCAGAATCAGCCCCTCTGCCTGTTTGGTATTTCTGCACAGTAACTTCACCCTGGAAACATTTTGACAGGTTAACGACCCAAAAAAACGTGTTTCCTTTTCTCCTCTATTGGATCATTTCTTGTTACAGTCAACAATTAAAAGTTTTATTTTAATACCTTGCCTAATTTATAATGGGTTCTGTCCATCATACACAGAAATGATCTTTTTTTAGTCAAATATAACCGTGCCCGTGTTCATACACTTTCTCCATGCAATCCTTGGCCTCTGCATTTCAGAAACGTGACCCAGTGAGGTGTTTATAGAAGGCTAAATATAGGTTTATCTGTTCTAGTCTTTCCATGAAAGATCTTTTTCCTTCAACACATGGAGATTAAACACACGGAGCAATATTAGTTAACACTTAAGTAATGCCATGCTGCGAAAAACACCAGGAAATTCCATTTTGAAGTTGACGTTCCAGCCCGAACTTCTGTTGATTTTATATTTCTTTTCTCCCACAGGCATGAACTGAGGATAGGGTGTTGCTGGAAGCTAAGTGACACTGCTGCAGACGGGTGTTTGGAGACACACCTCACATTGGGCTCTCTAGGTGCACTCTGAGGGTTCATTAGGGCCATGGTGGGAAGCAAGAGCAAAAATCCCACTGTTCTCAGCAGCCCAGAACCTACTGAAAGCAATATCTGGAAGTGCAGTGTATTAACTCCGAGTTAAAGAGAAGAAAATGAACTAAACTTGAGGGAATTTGTGTCAGGGCAGCTGTTTGCGTGCATCTTCTGCTGGTCTTAACCCTCACACGTTGGGCTTTCCTGTTAGCGTTTACAATAACATCACTGCATCACAGTCCTAGTGTTTAATATTCCCTCTTTCAAAATATGAAGTTGCAGCTGACTCCCTGTATCCTTCTGGGATAAACGCAGAAAAAGCTTTCCTTAACAGCTGCTATATATTATTATTATTACCTATTACATCATATCTTATTACAGCTCTATTACAAGTTTCCCTTAAAATCTAATCACATTCTGAAATTGTTTACAGCGAAGCTAGAAATGGGCTCGAGACAGAAAGTTCACATCCCAGCATGGGCCTGAACTTTCCTGCAGTTCAGATTTGTACAGACACAGCATTTAACTCTCTTGCTCCTGAAAGATGGGAGCAACTGCAGCGTTTGGATGAGCAGAATCATGGCCATGAATGTGTGTTGGGACACCTGAGAGGTGTCTGGAGTGGTGGCAGCTGAGACAGGGTTTTACCTTCTGGTGTGTCAGACTGAAAAGCAGAGAGATAACAAGTGAAATTGTGCTCCCATATGTGTGAATAGCAAAACATCCACTGATTTCAGAATTTCACTCCAGCTGAAGAGATGGGTGACACATGGACAGACAGATAATGATTAATTAACTCATTTGAGTTAAGATAGGCTGATTTCTCTGCCAATGAGCTCTGACAGAAATGTGTCATTGTCCCCATCCTGAGCTCCTTATGGCACACGTCTGGGAGCCCAGCACGGGAAAGGACAGAGGACTGGGAGTGGTTTGAGGCTCCCGGGATGTAGAGAAAAGCTGTTCTGTGCTCAGATCTCTCTAATGAACAGGATCCAGAGCCCATCTAAACCTCCAGGGATCTGGTCCAGCCCCTCAGGAGCTTCACCATGACGCCTAAACCTTTCTTGCCTCCACCTCCACCCTCCAGCCTCATGCAGAGCATGAAGCAGCCCCTAGACAAGGCAGAGATGGTGCTGCTACAGGGAAACACCTCCAGCTTCTCCAACAGGAGCAGCTCCTGCTACTGTGGGCAAAGCTTCCCAGGATGGTCCCTCAGCAGAAGTGCAGGCTCAGAACAGTGGAATAAAGCCAGGTCACCAGTCTCATCCACACTCTGACATTTCCATAGGTCTTTGCGTTACAGCTCTGATATTAAGTAGTTTGGCTAACTTTGTAGAAATGTTACTATTTTCTCGACAAAATGTCAAGTAAGTTTTCAGGGGGGAATACTTCATAACTGAAGTATGTTTTCCTAAGGGCAATAAACCACTAAGAAATGTACTTTTTTCCCACCCAGCCTTTGAGCCAAAAGTTTCACATGTTTTTCAAAGAAATAAAATTATAGGTGTTTTTCTGTAGTAAGGTGAAGTACCACCTGGGTGGCAGTGGTAGAAAGTTGGGCAAACTTTATAAATCTAGAAGGGAGAGATTGTTTTGGCATGACTTAGGGTTACAGCCTGGGTTTCCTATGCATAATTTTAAAAGGAATTGCTCAAAGCATCAGGAAACTATGCCCAGTGTACAATTCCTACCTCTTGAGACTCATGGAAGATTGCCATGGCCAGAGAGGACTTTTTCAGTGGAATAAACAGTGGAGTCAAGAGGCAGATGTTTATTTCTTTATCTGACAAGCCCACACCCCTGCACATGCTGGTTTAAGAATGTAGAGCCAGTTGAAAATAAAGAGTTGGTCAAGAGGGTTTAATTTGGTTCCTCTTTTGGGGTCACAGTGGGTTTCCATCAACTGCTGAACTGGTGTCTGGGACACCTCCAGTCCAATCTCAGCTCCACAAGAGTCTGGGGGATTTCATAGTTACTGGTGAAGAGCTGAGGGGCTGGAAATGCACTTTGGGTTTGGTAATTTTAATCTCTGCCATCACAGAGCTCAGAATGTGACGAATGTACCAAGAATATCCCTTTTCTGATTTGAATAATAGAGAAAATGAGCATCAGTTAATCCATGATCATTTTACATTAGATAGGGAAGGTGAGGAAAGGTGAAGAACAAAGAAACTTTTGCTAAACTCTCTGACAGTGCTGCAAGAGCTCCAAGGGTTAAGAAGTGCCTTGCAGGGCTGTCGGGCACCCTGAGTAATTTTTTTTAAATCAGGCAACATAAAATCCCTCTCCTGGAAATCAAACAGAAGGAAAAGTAAAGTAAAGCTACAAAAGAGCTCTCGTTCTCTGGCCTGCTCTGCGTGCTGGCTTCCTACGTGCTGGGCTGAGGAAACTCTGAATCCTGGGGAAGAAATCCATGGAGAGGAAGCAACAGCCATCACACAGTATAAAAGATGTGGCTGGTTTTAATCAGGGCTGAGTCCTCACAAATAACAAACGGGAAGGAGAGGTTAAAATGGGGCATAAGGCTAAGCCAATAAAGCTTTTTCTGAGACAAAATAAGAAGGGTGTATTTCAATATGCCACCGAGGGGAGAGCTGAACAAAGTGATGTGTCCAGGACGTACAAACCCTGTCTGACTCCAGGCTATGCTGCTGCCCAGCTCATGGCCAGCAGCAGGCTCCTAATTTAGGAGTTCTGAGTAAGCCCCATTGGAAGGCAAATCTTTTTGACTATGTAGCCAGGCCAGACCTTAATTGAATTAGACATCTAAAATTAGACAGTGTGAACATCCACACTCCCCCATCCCCTCCCCAACCCCTCAACATGCACATGAATCACTTGCCTGGGAGTGTCCTGGCATTTTTCAAACTTTATTGCGGGAAAAAATACCGTTTTTGGAATGTCAAGTTAGTGAGAAATGTGTGAACAAGAGCAGGGTTTGGCTCTGCCTGCATCCGGGATGCAGAGAGCTTTCCTGCCCGGGTGGGAGCCAGGGTATCCTGCAGGGATGGAGTGGGGAGAGGGGTTACTGGTGCTGCTGGTGAACACACTGAACATCTCCAGTGGGATATGCATCCAGTGCACAGTTTTGAGCAGTTCCACTGCAGCCCATATCTAACACCAGCCCTTAAGCTGTCATGCTCCTTTTCCTGAAATTCTGATATGTTCAGAGACTGGATAACTCAGCTGGAATCAGGAGAGTGCTGGCAGCAGAAGGCAACATCTCAGAAGATCTCAGTCTGGTGGCCACGTGGGGGGTTGGCATTAAATCATTTAGTGCTGCAGCACTGGGGTGAAATAACAATTCCAGCCTTGGGTACCAGCTGCTGTGAGGGCCAAGGGAAAAAANGAGATATAGAAGGGAAGGGAAGTTATGAAACCAGAGGTACATAAAATACAAGCTATTAAAATGCACCTATTACTTACTGCTAAATTGCAGGTGAGATCTTTTCCGGGTATTGCTGTATAGTATTGGAAATTTATTCCACATTTTGCAACACTGGCTGCTCCATCAACTGATCTCACTAGGAAAAAATCATCTCATAAAATAAATATGACCCCATGGTGTGTGCTAGCCTTTCAAGGACTGAAATCAGTTCCTAGAGATCAAATAGCTTTCATGAGCCTGGAATTTTAAGGTCCGTAGAGGGCAAATCTCAATGTTAATAATCTTAAATCAGGGTCAAAATTATCACAAAATTTAAAAGGAGGATAAAAAGAAATCCACATTTGCTTGATAAATTATCTGAAAGAAGCTGAATTCCCTAGGTATGCAGAAATTTTAATGAAGTGCATCACAGCATTTCCCTGGAAGGAATTACATGCCACACTAAGGCATAGGTAGTTAAACAACAGGAAATTCATAAAGCCAAAGCAGAAACTCAGTGATCACGCAACTTTATATGATCAATTTCGTAACTCCCATTTGTGTTGGACCAAATCTACCAAAGAACTTATCTATCCCAGAGTGACTGAGACTAGAGGGATCAGTTTCTCATAATGGAAAAGCTCTTTGCTGAGGTGATTTGGAACAGGTCTTCCCAAGTATAAATCATTTATTGAGAAAAAGAAATCATTAAAAAATGATCAAATACAAACTAGGAGCCTTGCAGTAAGGCAGTGCTGCCTGTGATTCCCAGGACACCAGAGATCACCGTGGTCTCCCTCTCTCCAGTTTGCCTGGCTTGACTCAGAGAGCAACAAATGTGAGATGCAAACAACTATTCATGCAGAAAACTCACTGGTGTAAGACTGTTTCCTTCAAAGAAAATAACTTTTCGNGGGAAAAAATCAGTTTTCTGGATTTCTGCAACAGATACTGGCAACACCTTGGAGTAGAATCTTCCAAGACCACAACAACATTTTCAGTGCTTGCTGGATTTTTTTCAGCATGAAGCTGTGGTTTGTGTGGGTTGCTCCTTAGTGTCTTTCAAGTAACCAGCCTGCTGCTATGCAAACATTTGGGGTATGCAGTGGCCTGTGTGGATGCTGTCTTGATTTATAGTAAACCTTGGGAAGAACTCCTACAGCACCTGAAAGCAATCTTTCAGCAGCTCAAGGAAGCAGAGTTGACTTTTAATTCCCCTGTGTTCAGTCAGAAAGCAGGAAACCANATAAATTATCTGAAAGAAGCTGAATTCCCTAGGTATGCAGAAATTTTAATGAAGTGCATCACAGCATTTCCCTGGAAGGAATTACATGCCACACTAAGGCATAGGTAGTTAAACAACAGGAAATTCATAAAGCCAAAGCAGAAACTCAGTGATCACGCAACTTTATATGATCAATTTCGTAACTCCCATTTGTGTTGGACCAAATCTACCAAAGAACTTATCTATCCCAGAGTGACTGAGACTAGAGGGATCAGTTTCTCATAATGGAAAAGCTCTTTGCTGAGGTGATTTGGAACAGGTCTTCCCAAGTATAAATCATTTATTGAGAAAAAGAAATCATTAAAAAATGATCAAATACAAACTAGGAGCCTTGCAGTAAGGCAGTGCTGCCTGTGATTCCCAGGACACCAGAGATCACCGTGGTCTCCCTCTCTCCAGTTTGCCTGGCTTGACTCAGAGAGCAACAAATGTGAGATGCAAACAACTATTCATGCAGAAAACTCACTGGTGTAAGACTGTTTCCTTCAAAGAAAATAACTTTTCGGAGTCTGGGTTTCGTGATTCTTCACTCCTGGAGCAAACAATATTCAGCAATAAAAGAAGGGAAAACCCAGCGGGTCTGGAATATAATTTTCATTCCTAGGAGTGAAGGATGGTCTTGGCCAAAAGAAAAAAGAGGAAATCTGTCCTGAAGGTGGGAGGAAAGTGTCCAAGTGACACAAGCCAGTGCCTCACCTGCTCTCTGGCACTGTGTGCATGTGCTGTGGAGAGAGAAACTGCAGACATGCTGAGAGCCCACCCTGCACACGGTGGTTTCCCAGAGCCCTCCAGGACAACTCTGAGCCTGTGCTTTGGTGCAGCTGAACCAAGCCACGTCCTCAGTCTGAGACTCTGCACTCTATCCATTCCTCTCATTAATCTTTCTCTACATCTCATGTCTTAAGTGGTTTCTGAGGAGGTTTGAGTTGTTTTCTTTTTCCCAAAGAATACAATTTGCACAGCATGAAGGAAAACATCCATCCAGCAATACCAGTAATTGCAATAGTGGCTCATACAACTCCAGCCCTTCCAGCCCTGCTGCTACACAGAGGGAAGTGTTATTTCCATGGAGGCAGTGGCTCTCCACAGTGTTACAGGTGCTTCACCTGGTGAAGAAACCTGCTGCACAGTCATTGAGACATGGGTATTAAATTAAGATCTTGGTTTTTTGTGAGCTCAGGTGTCCAGCTCACAGCTGAGCACAGGTTTTTCTCCATGGAGAGCTGACTGGGGTCTGCAAGAGGGAGAGGAAGGAAATGGAAGTGCAGGGGATTGACCACATGCTTTGCCTTGCCCATTTATTCACCAAATCACACTCCCTGCAGCTCTGAGGACTCCCTGCAGGACAGCAGTGGTTCAGATAAGGTGCTGTTGAAAAAGGGACACTATTTGCTTTTATCCTTTGGGTATTTGCACTTGAAGGGTTTATTGGAAACACTGTGGAAAACAGCTAATCTCTACACCCTGAATAAAAAAACTTCACACTGTTTCCCTCTGTGAAACACGATGTGTGCCCCGGTCATTTGGTTTTCCATCCAAAAACCCTGACCTTGAGTTCTGTTTTCTTAGGCAGGCTTACATTTAATTAAAAGGAAACTATCAGGCATAAAAGTCCCTCTTAGATATGCTGCATCCAGTCCCAGCTTAGGCCTGCTCATGACTTCTCCATGTACAATTTCCTCCAGGATTCCAACCTATCCCAGGACCCAATGTGATGCAACGGCACTTTCAGCACAGCAGATAGGGTAATGTTGGCCTGACAAGTAAAATTAATTATTGCATTCCATTAATTTTGAGTCATGCGCCCAGCCCATGGAAGCTGGGAGAACCTTGTGAAAAACAAACTCACTGCATTGTGCTCTGATGTTATTCTTGGCCAGAGTTTGAGGCAGCCTGCTGGGGTCCTCCAGAGCGGCCGAGCATCCGTAGAGCAGCTGCTGTCTTCAGAGAGAGGAACAGAGGCTCATTCTTCATCTGGGACTACAATAGGGACAGCAGGGGCCTCCCTGGGATCTTTAAATGCAGGCATGACTTGGGAGGGTGGTGATGTTGGCTCCTGACACTTTTGAGTGTTGAGCTCCAATTACAGATTTACTTGCAATTGCTAAGTGACTGCTTTGAGCGTTTCCTGTGCAAAGCTGAGCCCCTGGAGCATGCTGTAGGAATGGCCGTGGCAGAGAAGGGACTTTGATACTCCTGAGAACAATGTGACCTCCATAAAGGCCCCGTGACAACTGCATGAAATCCTCTGCACTGCAGCTCTGGGCTGGGACCCCACGGTAGCATCCTCCCAGCCATAAAGAAGAACGGCTCAGTGTGACTCAGAGCAGAAACACTGCCCATCCCAAATGCTGGATGAAAATTCTGAGTGTGAGTCAGCCCAGTCCCCTCTGGGGAGCACAATTACTGTCAGTGAGTGTCTGCTAAGCAAGGTCCTGCTCAGGGATCGCGTGCAGGGGTTTGTCCCATGGGAACCTGTGCTGGAGATACCCGGGCATGGCGCTGGGCTGGCTCTGTGTCAGGCACTCCGTGACTCATGGCAGTGTCTGCCTTGCAGCAAACCAGCAGTGCTGATGGGCAGCTACTGACTTCAGGGGAATGGGATAAAGCACCACTTCCCAGGCTCCTCCTTAGGTTGCCCTGGTCCCAAGATGAAAAGATGGTTTGACCCTTTCTCCTTCAGTAAGGACAGTGGTTAAGGCCTAAGGAGACAAAACTGATGGACAAGCCTTCAGCACCATCACAGCAGGGAGCAGACACCATGTCCACAGCCTTCAGTCCAGGGCAACAATCTCCATCCCAATTCCAGCTCTTTTCTCTTTTTTCCTGGCAGACTGAACTGGGCTGGGTCTCTGTATTAAATGACTTCTCTCACTTTGGTAAACAAAGTAATCCTTTTGCCCCGGCTGCACAAGGGCTTGTGCTCAGCAATGCTCCAGGTCACTTCTGTACGTGCTGCTGGGCTGAGGAGGCAGAGCCTTGCCCCTCTCAGAGAGCCTGGACCTGCCACCATGGCTTCCCCAAGGCCACCCAGGAGCCTCCACACTCACTTCTTCCCTACCAATGTCAACAGAGCGCTTCCCACCCCACCTCTTTTCTTTATCAGCCCTTTTCCATCTCTGTCTGGCAGATAATGAAGTGTCTAAGTGCTGTCTTGTCTCAGGTATCTGTCTGGGGCATCAAAAGCTGTGCCCTGCAGTGAGCAGAGGTGTTGTGACCCAGTTCAGGTGGTGCTGTTTGCATGCACCGCTGCTCCCGATGAGCTGCTGCTGCCAGGCTGCTCGTTTGCTGTGGGAAGAGAAGTGAGGAGGTAAAATTACCTGTGCAGGCAGCCTGAAAGCCTTTTGCTGAGCACCAGGACAAAGTGAGGGTGTATCAAGCAGAAGGCAGCAAGTCAGGAGAGACAGCAGAGGGACACAGCATCTCCTTGTGCCCCAGAGCAGCCTCTTTGCCTGTGCCCCTGCTCTGAGTCTTTAGGATGAGAGAAGGGGATGAGGAGGAGCTCCATCTCCCCAGCACATCCTGGCCTTGCCACTTCTGTGCCTTCACTACAGGGGCTCCTCAAGCCAGGAAAAAGGAGGTACTGACCCGGGATGGGGGAGGTTTGGAAGAGATCCTGTTGGCATTGGTTTTCAGTGAAGAAATTTTCAGTTAGTAAAATTATCTTAAGGATAAAAAGCTCTCTGCCCAGCAGAGTCCCACCTTTTCAAGAGCTCAAAGATCTTGAGTTGCGCTTCTCCATTTTTTAGTATGAAAACTCACTGCAAGAGAATATTCTTTGGAAATCACTGGTTTTTGTGACTTTGTCTGTTTTCATCAGCTTGTCCTTGGATGAAGAAGAAACAGGACAACTACTAGAAAAACAGCTTCCCTTCAGGAGAGCACAGGAGGCTCTTTTTGCTTTCAGTGTCCCAACATCTCTGTCTGTAGAAGATGTTGTGTTTTCATGCTGGCTCTGACCCTGCTGCTCAGGAACAGCTAGAGAACCTTGATAAAGACAATTCAGTGCACACAGATGTCAATGCCACACCAGCAGGATGCACAGCCAAGTGGACTCTTATCTTTTGCAGACAAACCTCTTGTTGGACCAGGGCAAATGTACTAAAGTCATCCTAATTTCTTGACTTTTCATCTGAGCTCTCAAAGGAAATTTTCCTTGTGGATGAGTAAAATGGCACACATTGGCTCCTACTTTACAGCCTAGAATCAGAAGCTGAAGATGATGAGCCCAAGCCACGTGGAAGACTAAAGCCTGGCTATTCCCATTCCTGTGCTAACCATGATAGGAAATTCAAAGTTATGGTAACTCTCTGACAGTAGGGAGCAACTTAGTCCTCCAGGTGTGAAAATATGAGAAATAAATATTAATAGAGCAAGGCTCTGAGAATAGCCAGGGAAAACAACTCAGAAACACTTTGCAGAATCTCACTGATTAAAGTGAAATCCCATTTTAAATCATCAAAAGCAGCAGTTCTGCCTTTACCATTTCATTTTTGTCACATTCAAATGTTTCAGTTTGGTAAGAAAAAGCAGCTTTGTTTTAACAGTCTCAGTTGGATTACTTTTGATTAATGTTGCACATCAATCTTAGAATAGGTGGTTTGTTGGAGTTTTTTTAGGAAGAACGCAGTTTTCAATATGATGAGAAAAATGTCATTTTTGACCCAGGACTTTGCAAGCTCCTGCTTTGTCCAGGGAGGAGCCAGGACCACATTGGTAATTACAGCCCCACTACCATCCTGGCTGGGGCTGCAGTGGGGTTTTGCAGAATGTGCTGATGGATTTGGGAGACATTTCCCCACGTTCTGTGCCAACTGCTGTGGAAAACAAACCCAAGGAACAACTGTGATGGAGTGACTGCCTGTCCTTTGAGGACTCCATATAAATCTCTGCAGCCCCAGTAACCACTGACCCAGCTGGTGCCCAGCTCTAATTTAGGCCTTGGAAGGTTTCTTGGGGTGTACAGTGGGATGTCCCTTAATGGTTCCTTCAGCAAAATCCCAACTCTGTCTTGCCAGCCTCCCACACTTAGCTGCCCACTGGAGTCAGGAGGAATTTAGAGTGCAGAGGTCTTTTAAGGTCAAGCCTTATATGGATTTTGATCCATCCCAGTCCCAGTTTTCAGGATGGAGGAGTCCAGCACTAATTCACTGTTGGGGCTGTTAAACACACAGGTACGAGACACCAGTTTACCCCAAAAGGTTCATAGAGGCACCCACAGTGATTTGCTGCTGACTCTTTTATGGAATATAATCATATTACTCTGTAGTGCAGCTGCAACTGATGGCAATAAAACTTGATGTATTGGGAGGACAAACAATTTTGCAACAGCCCATGAAAAATCAGTTTTAGAATGACACAGATTTTACCAAAGGACTCATTCTTGCTAAATAATGCAGAGCTAAATGAACGGTTATAAAGGCTCTGAAATGGATGGTGCGTCCTGTTTAATTTTATAAAGGAAGACAATAATAAGTTACATTTCTAAACCTATCACTTCAACATCATCCTTGGTGCAAAATGCCATGTTCTATTCATTAGCAGGTAGTTGCTGGGATCACTCACCCAGGGACTGGGCATTTGATGCAGTTCTTTGACTGTAACAGACTGTCTCAGACTCCTTCCTTATGTACAGCAAGCCTGAAACAGAGCTAATGAAGGCCAGATGGCTGCAGGCTCCTTCTCACACCCATAACATTGATGGGAACATTCTGGAGGGAGTGGATTCTGCCTGAGTCTTTTCCTTGTGCCTGACATGATGATAACCACATTGCAGCCTCTGCACTGTTTGGTCCTAACTCGATTCAAATGTTTCCTGGATTTCCAGCAAATGAATGAAGTGCAGCTCAAAAGGAAATATATGCAGGCCTTATTAGAAAAGGTTGTACTCATCACGAATCAGCTAAATACCTCATCTCTGACAGCAGGGAAATCCTTTTATTACAGAGTTTGTTTGGAAAGATTTTGAATAGTTCATTATAAAAATGCATTCATCTCTGTCAGAATATATAGAAGCAGCCAAAGTACAAAATCTGGCCCCACTCAAGTCCATGGGATTTGGCATAAACTGGCAGAACTACTGGGCAGAATACTTTGTTCTGGATTAAAGCAGTACATCTTATGTGCTAATGGAACCCACTGAAGTGTGCTCGCCAGTCTGAGAAGGCCTCACAGTTAGGTTCTGTCTGACTACGCTAATTAAGAAGAATAATTAATGCCCAAATATAATACTCTGGAATGCTGCAGATATCCCAGATATTTCACGATTGCACAGGATATTGCACAGGATTAGATACTGTCTCTGTTGGTAAATTCCTTGTGGTTAGTAATCTCATCTTTTATATTTCATTTTTAATAAGGAGCTGCCTTCATGCTGAAGCCAGCTCTGTTTAAAGCTGCAAGAAAAAAGTAATTAAATTTGACAGGACTCGCTTTCATGACATATATTGCAGGCTATCTCATGACACACAGACCTGGCCATATTTTTGTTATAAGGAGTTGCTTTATTTTCACCAAGTATCTCTTTTAGAATCAGGGTTTTCCTGAATTCTGTATTTCTTTGGCTAAACAAGCCTCACTGCCTGTCTGTGGCTCTGTGCTCTGCAGCAGTGCTGGCTGCACACCCTGGGTATGTTGACATGTAATGGTTTGAACATTTGACATTTATATGTGGCTGGCATTCGTTTTGTTGCCTTGCAGCCATCTGGTTCCAGAAGAAACTCATAAACTGATCCTGAATCATGCAACCACCAGACAGCAAACAGATAGAGCTGTAGGACTCTGACAGCACATTTATCACCCTCCTGTGATAGCTGACACAAACTGCACTGCACTGTCTTCTGCAGTCTCCATCACAGACCAGCCAGGGCAGCACTTGAAAAAGAGGATTTGATTCTTCCCAGCAATGGGAGTTTATGGTTCATCCTGCCTGTGTCCCATCCTGTGTGCAGGCTGTCTGTGTGCCCCCCAAATCTCTGCATGGACCAGATTGTGCCACGGGGTCCCTGAGTCTGACAGATGGGAACAAACCACCCTGAGCTGGAGGGAATGGCTCCAAAGCCCAGATTTTGAGTTGAATTTTTCCAAACTTCAGAAATACAAGGGGGCAGCTTTGAAGTCAGAGCCTTTTATGCTTGTGCATGAAAAGAAAATTACAAATGTACAGCCCATGCTGATCCTGATGGTGTTGGCACAGCTGAGGACAGGGGACTGGCAGTGAAGTGCTGCCCTTCTCTGGCTCCATCACCCAGGCCAGCAGCAGCAGGGAACAAGCCAGCCTGCTCTAACAGAGAGAATTTTGTCCCAAATATTCTTGCCACAAAAGCTATATTATTTATTGTCAAGTGTTTTTCTCAGTAGATTAACCAATTCAGGAATGAAACATTTCTAGGAATAAAGTGCGTTCTTTAAAATAGAGCAAGGGGAGTGCGGTTGCATTTTTCTTGACTATGGTTTATTTAGGAGGACAGCAGCTCCCCTGTCATTTCACGTGATTATCCTCTCCTTTTTATTTCCAATTTCTAAATCTCTGATACTGGTCTCATGTCCATGAAGCAAAGAGATCACTTTTCTCAATAAACAGGAAAACTGAAAAATGCAGGAAGACCAGGTTATTAAATTCAAAGAGCTTTCACTCACACATTATGTAATACCAATTTAACAAGAATTTTGCTCTGTAATCAAATCCACATAACTCATTCTATAACTGGAACCTTCTCTTTCCAAATTAAACAGTGTTTTTTTTAATAATTGGATAATGTGAAAGTACTGCAGCAATTTGGTTTAGGATTTCATTACTGGAATCCATTTTTATTTTCAGTTTCCATAGATGTGTACACACACACACATACTACACAATAATGCAAAAGAATGACTTTTACACTACAAAATTCAGTGAATAATAATAGCAGACACTGGAGGGCACCTGCCTCAAATTCTCACCTACTTAAGTATGCTAGAAAGGAAAAGTAAGTACTTACGGTGACTGGAAGGGCTTCCTTTTCAATTTCAATTCAAAGTGCCTGTAAAAATGTTTTATCAGGTTCACATTGGTTTTCTGAATCTTTAAGACAGATGTGTGTATCAGAGATGGAACCAGATAGGGAGTCTGAGTGTGCAGCTGGGAACCCAGGTACAGACCTGACCAAGGTCAACCAGCTCAGCACCAACATCAGTATTTGCCCTGCTCATAATCCTTATCTTAGAAAAAAAATACAAATATGGGCCACATAGAGGCCATTCCTGTGCCCGGGCTCCTTATATGTCTATGGACAAGACAGCAAGGCAGGGAGGGAGGCACAGGCAGCTAGGGATGCAAAGCAGGAGCAGAGCTTTGTTATCAAGAATGTTCTGAACTTGACAGAGGCAGGGATTCCCAGTGCCCTTTAATGGTATTGGCTCTTCAGGGAAGGCTTAAAATCTTATTCATGAAAACTGCATTTCTGTAAGTGGTAGATAAAAAGAGAGGCTTTGCAAAGAGCCAGAGAGCTCCATCCAAGTCCTTTGCACTATTTTCAACAGCCCCCGGGAATGCACTCCTTCAGGGCATCTGCCTCCTGCTCAAGCCGGCAGATTGAACAGATTTTGTGTTTTCACTCTTTTACATTCTGTATTAAAGCAGTGCAGGTCACAGCATCACTTACTGATGTTCAGATTGCAAAGGTGTAGAATACTGATCTGTGTAAATGTTCAGTGGGTGTTAGACATGGAAACTCTCCCAAGCCCAAATCTTGACGAGTGACCCTGTTCTGCTGTCTGGTACCCCCTGTCTCTCCATAAAGCTGAGTTCATTGCATCGAGCATCAATACACTTCAATAAACAGATAAAAGAGGTCAAAAGGATTTTACAGAAAATATTTTTGCAGGAAAAGAAAGACTACTTCAACTGAAAGAAATACTACTTCAACTCAATTCAAATTGAGTTGTTTGAATTTTATTTTAAACTATTGACTGACTATTCAAATTCTTCTAGTGCAGCAAAAAGTGCACTTTATTTTGTGCACATACATTGGAACAGAAACCTTATTAAAAAGCCAGTGGAGGTTTCCAATAAGCAGGGCCATTTGATAGACTAAGCTATCTTTAGGGAAAAACAGGTTTGCTGTGTTAAGATTAAAAGTCCTGTGTTAGTGTCTGGGATATTGTGCAGTAGGCATTGCTTGTGTTTCTACACAGCATGAAGTGCTTTGTAGGCAAAGGAGTTCTGCCTGAACTGAGACTTCACAGAGACTTCACACAGGTTTAAGAAAGAAAAGAAACAGATTGGGCAAGTAAATTAGGACAATATCTGAGTGTCTGCTCCCACGTGAGCATAGCTGCTGGTGTCTATATTGCAGCTATGCACACTAAAGCAACAGGAGATTTGAGCCTGGCTTTTCCCAATACCAAAGCAAAGCCTGGATTCCTCTGCACCATAGTTAGGTGCTCCTGTCTTTCTACCTTTTTCTCCTTCAGATGATGTACAACTTGATTGTACAACTTCAGTTTTTCCATGTAACAGAGCACACAGCTGAACCCCCCCTCCACTGCCTCACGGGCCTCAGTTGTTTTCCCCCTTAGGCTGCACTGAATATCCTGACACCAGGTGTATAGTACTTTTTTCCCTGGCCTCTCAATTTACTGAAAAGCACGAAGAAATGCAATGAAATTCCTCTCCACAGAGAAATTCTTCCTCTTTATAAAACAAACTGAAAGGAAGAAGCTTTGTGAAATGAAGCTCTGGGAACTATTCATAGAGCTACAGCAGTCCTAGGTCTGGTGTGTTGAAATATCTGTGAGTGACATGACAGGTAAGAGCAACCAGGATTGAGGAGAATTACCCTGGCTCATTTTCCTCTGATTGCTGAAACTCAGTTGCTCACTAGGAGGAAACCACAGAAATGGCCAGGTTTTATAGTGCTGTGTGTTAAAAACCTACACAAATGGGCACGTTGTGTAAGCTTTGCTCTGAGAGCCATTATTGTCACTGCCAATATGCCTTAGAAGCGGGGACAACCCTGGAATGATGGCAGATGATGATTTAAGGGATGACAGCAAGGGCTCAGGAGGGAGCCTGCTTCTGAGAGCTGATGGCAGGAGCAACTTCCAAAAGGCACGGCAGGCTGCAATAACAGCGTGTCCCGAGGGCACTTCTGCAGTGACAGAAAGGAAGGATGGCTGTGAGCTTCCTGCCCGATGAGCGAGCCCCGGCACGATGGCTCTGGCAGCGATGCCTCTTGCTCAGTAACTCCTGGTCACTGATGGATTTCAGCGATCCCCCTAGGAATTGCCGAGGGGTTTTCCAGCAGAGCCTGGCACCGGAATCTTTGGGCGGCAGTACAGCGTGGCTGGCATTTAGAAGCACAAATGGTGCGAGAGGATTCCTTGCTGTTCGCCCCCATGAGGTGGCACAAACCCCGAGGTCCTTCTCCAAACAGGATGGAGCATTTCCAAGCTATTTAAATCTAGTGGAAAACCTCTCTGCCCTGACTCTCCTGCTGCAAATGCCTCTCTGAGGGTATGCAGGCAGCAAACCACAACCGGAGGGGAGCACTGGAGGTGAGGAGAGAAAAATGAAATGTTTTGCAGGCTGTGGTGCAGGGAGGCTCTGCCAAAACTGCCCGTGCTTGGGTGCCTGTCCCCCGCCCAGTACGTGGCGCCTCCTGCAGGACCACGCTCTAAGGTGGGCTCTGGAAGGAGCTGGGAGACGCGGGTGGCACCAGGGGACAATTTCCAAGCTCTGTGTGGTCCCGATGCCTGCCGAGGCAGGTGAGTGTGGAAGTGCTGAAGTGCAGTGCGCCCATCAAACCACGCCTGTCACACGATCCCCGAGCCCCACGTTCGGCGGAGCATCGGGTCCCCAGGGGATGGATCCTGGGATACCTGAGCAGCAGAGCAAGGAACAGCCTGCCCCAGTTGCAGCCAGTTCAAAAGAAAAGTGGGATACCAGTTGCCAACTGGGCCATAACTCTTATGTGTGCATCTTTGTATGTGCCTCTTACCCTTCATGCAAGAAGCTTTACAAATATTTATGGATAATTTCTGCCTATCCTTCCAACACAGCTACGTTACTTCTGAGGCCGTGCTATGGCCATGTTTCTTGGTATCAAAAGCATTTTATTTTATTTTATTTTATTATTATCTCTGAGCAACTACTTTGTCTTATCAGTTTTCCCTCCTGCATTTTTGTTTATTTTCCTATTTTTTTCTGGTTTATACTGAAGGTGAGAATCTGAATGTCTGTTCAATCTCCAGTACCAGAATAAAATACATATCAATGCAAACAAGGGAGAAATAAGTTCCAGATTTTTTTTCACCACCCTTGCAAAAGGCAAGACTGCAGTAACTTTTAGAAAGGTTTGTTTTGCTGGATTTTTGAGATTTTTTTTTTTGCATTTGAACCAGACAACACAAAAGTCATTCTTGGGCAACATTTAAGGATATATTTTGCTCAAGTTCTGAACACTCTTGGAATGTTTTCAAAGGAGAAAATGAAGGAAAGTCTACTATTAACAGGCAGTTAGAGAAATTTTCAGATTACTTTCAGTTTCTTACTTATCTTGGCACTCCATTAAAATAATTGCACTTGCTGTAGTACTAGGGAGATTGATTAGACTGAAAACTTTATTGTTAGCCTGTTTAACATTATATTTACCCATCGTAGCAGCTTTTGATTCAGAGAGAGGCACTAAGAATAAAAAATGGAAAGCAATGTCTCTGAAGAAGCTTCCATTTTAGTAGCTTTAGTTTAATCACTGTAATGGGAAGCTCTGGTTTAATCTAGTTTTCTTGGGATTAGAAGACTTTTAATTATTGCTTGCAATCAAGCTTTCTAGCCTTGCATGAAGCAACACATTAAAGCTGGGATTTTAAAAGAGCCTAAGGAACACATTCATCATTAAAATTCAATGACACTGGCAGCTTAGCTCCCTGCCTCCTTTGAACATCTCGGGGTTTCCTTTTAATAAAGTAATATCTGTGAAATTTAGAAAATAATATTAATTTTGACCCCCTCTGGATTTTTAATGGGTGTATTAACCCAATGCAAGCCCATCCTCTGCTCCTGCAAGCCCTTCCTGCAGGTTTCCTGGGAGCAGATTTTAGTCCTAGCATTTTATTTATAGGAATATGATGCTTTTTCAAAGTAAGGAACCTTCAGGGCCAGAGTAAGTGGATTATTTAAGCATTTCCTGAGCTGTGATCATGGACCAGATGATGGAGTGGCTGCACAGCAACCCTGAAATGTCTGGTCCAGAACTCGGCCAAGGTGGTGTCTGTGCATGTGTGTGAGAGTGAGTGAGCCTGGAGGGCCTGATCTGTGTTTGTGCTAAATTCCTACCTGATAATGATAATTCTGCACTCTAGGAAGTCACCCTGGTATTCTGGCAGAGGCTCCCAAAGGCAAACCAGCACACTTTGCTGCTGACCTGAGACCAGTCCCACCAAATATTCTTAGACAAAGCTGCTGCACTAAAAGTGGCATTTATCTTTAATTCTTTCTCCTTCCCAAGTTTCCACTGGATTCCCATTACAGACAGAAAATTGGCAACCATTCAGATTAAACACCAGAGTGAATTTGCTTGGCTCCAAGGAAGATATTTCTGTGTCGAAAGGTAAATTATGTTGCTGTTTTTCCACCTGTTAATGTGTAGATTATATAATAGAGACATTTTTCAATTATTTTTTTCTTCTTATGATTGCAATGACGTAGAAGATTTGACCTTCACAGCTTCTTCTTTGCTTCATAGAATAATGCCAATGCTTTTGTCAGAAAGATCAAAAAGTAGTATTTGAAACCATAAGGATTTTGCTTGCTGCTTACAGAGATGATTTTAGTGGTAAATCTTACAAAAACTTTAGTCCAAAGCCATTTTTTTAGGTTTAAATCTTCAGCGATGCAAGAGCTCAATCTTAAAATTTAGCTGGTTGTGGGTAATGCTGCTGGAAATGCAGATATGTGGGTCCCAATTTGTGTGGTTTTTGGGATGTCTTGATTTCAGGGTAGCCAGGCTGTAACATCTTCTGAAACTCCCAACTTCCTGGGATGGTGTAGTCAGGATATTTGAAGAGCAGCCCCAAGACGTAATGAAAGGGCGAGTGCAAGTGGCGAGAGCCCCAAATCAACGGCCTGGACTTGGAAGTTGAACACAGGCTGAGCTCTAACCAGTGAAGATTTCCTCCAGAGAATTCCAGCTACACACACAGCAGCAGCAAGGATATCACACATGAGCCCACTAAAGCAGCTGGGCTTTGTATTTTCAGATTGCTGTTGAATATGCAATGGCAATTTCTTTCTACTTTTTAATCTCTCCTTAAACAAAGTCATAGTTCTTCCACAGTCACCTCGGAGACAGGGAGAGAAATATTTTCCTAACAATTACTGCAGTCAGCTTAGCTGGGCATTTGAAAGTAACAGACATTTAAAAATATACAATAACAGTAATCTTTAAAAATACTTTATTTTAAAAATATTATTTGGGGAAAAAAGTCCTTGCTCCCTTTACTCAGCAGGAAATGCCTCGCAATTATCTTTATTTTCTTACTGTTTGTGGGATGAATTGAAAATCAGCATTTTAGATAAATTTACCTAGCAGCAATTAACATTTAATTTCCTTTAAAAATATAGAAACAAGATTAAAATGCCCATTGGGGGTGATTTATCCTTGATTAAAGTTTAGAAGTGACTGAGAAAAGTTGATGCTCAATGCATTAATCAAGAAATAAGAGAATGAAAACTTATGTTTGATATTCCAGAAGCAAACTTGGAAGTGGCCTGGAAACTGGCTAAGTTTATTTTTATTATCAGGGAAATAAGTGTCTTGCAGGCACACAGGGGTGACCACAGCTCACTGAAGCAGAAGAGCAGGTTTTTTCACTGAAGTCAGTGATTTGGCACGCTCAGAAAGATGGGCTAATATTTGTACAGTCATTATTTTCTATTTCCTTAGATGGTAAAGGACAGAAGGAATTCAAATGTGATAACCTGTGACAACATATAATGATCTGTATTAATATATTATTTATTACTGTGATTATCTCACTGGAGAATGAGTGGATCTGTGATTTAGACCTGCCCATCTCTACAGACACCCAGAGGTGTGCAGCTACTCTCTGTTTCTCCTTTGTAGGGACCTTGTCCAGCTCCCTGCTTGAAGGGCTGGGACCTCTATGTACACAGCAATTATGGAGTGGACACATAAAGATGAAGACAGAATCATGACATTTTTATGGCATTTTGACTCTTTGCAGAATGTCTGAATAATTTAGAATCTGGTCCATAAAAAATAATATTCCAGATTGTTCAAAATGCATATGCGGTTGGATAATCAGTTTATATGTCCAATTATTTGACTTGTGAGTACATTGGGTAAAACTTGGCATATTTTTTCCACCATATGGTTGTACTAACTTGTTTGAAAGAAAAAATGACCCAAAATTCACATGAATAACTGTCCCACAGTTTTTCCTGTCTGCCTAATTTTGTCCATTTTCCCCTCTAGCAACCAGAGATCCCATAAACTATTGAAGGCTAAAGGCTGATGTAAGTCCTTTTTTAGGGCAGTGATTTCAACAACAGTGTATGAAGAGCTTTTTTTAAATGAGGGAAGAAGAGCAAACAGCTAGAAAAACAAAAAATGTAAAGTGCTTATGCAAAAATCTGTCATGGACATCTGGACCACCCTTGTCCAGCTCAGGAAATGTAACACCAGTCATGCTTCTAAGTGAAGAGAATCAATTGCACTTTCTGTTTGCAGAGGATCAAAGGTCCCCTGGCAGCTCTGCTTTCAGGCTGGCTGCAGGTCCCTGTCTTCCCTCAGTCCTGCAGCACAGCCAGGGCATCACAAGGTGGTTCCAGCCGTGGTGGAGCTGTGGCTCCTCAGCATCCCTGAAATCTGACAGCTGTGCTCTGGGATGCTGCAGTGGTGATGCAGAAAAAGGGAGAGGCTGGCCCTCAAAGTCACAGAAGTCACTTCTTTTTGTGAATACCTGATCCTTGAGCCCAGCTGTGTCATTGCTGCTGTAGCATACATGCAACTCACTGAGATACTGAGGTTTAAATTTTGCTTCCATAAATGCAGAGCATCTCTGCTTTATCCCTAAGATTTTGGGACACAGGGGTACAGAGCAGATTTATAACCATCTTATTTTTGGAATACCTAAACTGTTGCTGACGTGATAGACTGTATTGGCTCCAAAGGACTGGTGTAACCAAACACAGTTTGATTTAAGATTAGATACTTTTGTAAAAACAAAGCTTTACAAAATATAAGATGAGGGGAAATTTGCCATATTTATAGTTCAAATACCAAAGAAATCTCTCTCCCCAACACTAATGGGTCTAGACATCTGTTTTACATGCCTAAAATACAAATGCTGTAACAGCAAACCAGTTCACAACTGCAGGAATTGAAGCTGTCTAGAAACGAGAATAAAAATGACTGGTCCTCCACAGCAAGCAAAAAAGCAGAAGGAAAAAACCTCTTGCAATTAGTGGTGGAAAATAAAATTAGGTTTTCAAAATTATTGCAGCCATATGTAAGATGGACTCCCTCACCACAGGCAAAGCACAGTTTGGAGCACTTTTCATACATGATCCCTAAATAGCTGGGAGTGATTGGGACTTTTTGGGTCCAAGCTATCCCATACAACCACATCAGAAAATACCAGAAAATATTTTCTCCACGTGTTCCCCCTCACCCTCAACCCTCATTCCCACAGCAGAAGGTTGTACATCCAGTCAAAAAGCAGTCCCAATCCATCATCAGCTATCCAAGGTTATATCCATCTTCTCTCAGGTCTTTTTATAATGAGCTCAGCTCTCTGCTGACTTAATCCTCATGAGAGTCATTGATTCACAGTTTCAAATGTAACATGGATAACATGAAAAGAATCATCTATAAAAAAATACAGATGGCCAAATTCACTGGCTGACCTGGACAATGTTCCTTTAAGTCTAAAGCCTCTATTGTGCTAAATACGCAGCTGTTAACAATCTCTTCTAGAGGCTATTGAACGCAGGAAGGACATGTTTTTAGCAATTAGAAAAATAATAGTACACTTACACATGGCAATATTTAGCAGAGTTTGTTTGGTTAATAGGTCAGCAGTTTGGGACAGTTGGTGGTTGTTATGGGGCATTTAGGAGGGTTTATGCAATGAGACGTCCTGGCAAGAACACTGAACCCCCAGGTACCCATGGGGCACCCTCAGATGAACGTGTGCTATATAATCCAAAGCACTCAAAAGACATCCCTCATTCCACAGCTTCCTTGTGTATTTAAAAAAAGCTTTGAAAACATTTTTGATAGGTTTGTACAGTGTCAGGGAAAATCCACATACATAAACCAGAAAAAAATGCACGCGGTGGAATGATATTTTGGGCATATAAGGACATTACACATGCAAGGCTTGAACCAAAGTTCATATCCTTAAATACTTTTTAGATAAAGCAAGAATTTAATAAGTGATTAAGTGCTTTCCTCATGCCTTGCAGGAGGAATATGCCATGCAGGGGGCTGGTGTGAGGTGTGAGCAGGTGCATGTTAACCCTGCTGTGGGAGCAGACGTGTGTCTGCTGCAGCGATTTATGGTGCAGTCCTCACAGCAGCTTGAGTTTGGCTGGTGGCCTTTGTAATTTATCTCTGCTGATATCATTATGTGCCCCAAGAACATTTATCTTCCTCAAAGTAAAGAGTAAATGATTGTTTTAACGAGGAGAAAACAAGGCTTATTACAACAGTCCTGGACTAGGGACCACAGAAAGGCCTGGATTTTTAACAACGCTCCAATCTGTTTTAACAGCTGCTTATGGTTACTATAGTCACTGAACAAAGATATGGTTATTTTACCTTTCCTGACTGATGGCCTAAGATCCCTCTTATTTTCTCTGTCTTTGCAGAATGGCAGAGGCCATGCTTGGAGCTGCTGGAGTCAGGTCTGTGCAGTTTTTTGCCTGCAGTGGTGCAACTGGCACGAAGAAATCTCACCCTGAAATATGCATTACATAAAAGGATGTGAAAAAAGGGGCCATATCCAATCTAAATAATCCATCCATTGACCTTGGTGTTGGTTTCCAGTCTTTTTGGATTCATGGACCCCCATGGAGTCTCTGACAATAGACCTGCTTTTCTTGGTTATATTTTTTGCAGAACCTTAGAATATTCTTAGTTCAGAGTCGCCACAAGGTCCATGGAAAACATACATAAAATCACACGTCTAAGGTATTTATAAGGCACTAGCACCTAAATTCCTACAATCCTAATGGGTGATAATTAAAAAACCTTGAGGAGGTTTTATTACTTGCCCAACAATCAGACCAGATATATGATTATGCTTCCTAGTTGTTTCTAAGCCACATGCTGCCCTAAAAAACCAGTTTCAGCACAGACTGTGTCCATATCTATAGTAGATTCTCCTCTAGCCAAAGACAGAGCTAGTGGTGATTTTGCAATTCATCAGAATAAAAACCAATTTCTTTCCAGATTTGTTATTCTTCTCCCTTCCTGGGTATGGGCAGAAACATAAAAGAAAAGGACCTCCCACTAATCTGAGAAAATGAAATGCTAGAGAGAAGTAAAATGAGATTTTCATAAGGAATCAGGGCTTTGGAGGTGTCAGGTGTTGGAATATGACTGTCCCAGCCCTCACGCCACTAGAAGGGAAAATAGAAATTAATGCTGGACTGCTGGGGTTGTGAAGGAAGCAGCATAACCACAGAATCAGCACCAATTTTTTTGAATATAGGCCCAGTTTTTACTTTGGAACAAGAACTTGGACCCACATGAATTGTATGAGGGCCTGGCCTTGGATAATCAGTGGGTGCTCAGTATCTGGCAGGATCAAGTCCTTGGTGAACAAGAATCTTGGCCCAGATTTGAAAGACCACTTCTTCAGCTTTCCAACCCCATGGTGTAACCACCAGACCACAAACGTCTTTCCCACTTTTTGCTGTTAAGAAGGAAGCGTCAGTTTTCAGGCTTGGAGAAATGTGGTGGACTGAGGGCAGGAAGGATCTGTCATTCATAAGAAAACGTGGGCTAGAATTTCAAGATTTATTTAAATTTTAGATTTCCTTAATGCTGATAGAGTCAGGGGCAGAAGAAGGTTCCTTGCCCATGGCTCTCACTGCAGCAGGGAGCGAGCGAGCTCCTCTAGCTGCCTTTTCACGTGTCTGCAAACACTAATGACACATTTAACTTCTTCACACTTTGAAAAACAGTGGCACCTTGCACAAAATAGAAATCTGGCTCATTTTTGATTCTTCCTTCTTCCCAAGGCCCCAAAAGGGACCTAGAATTAATGCGCATTCCAGATTAGCATGATGATATAAATCACAGTGAACTGCTTTCGTGTGGAGATGTGAAGCCAGGCTCCAGAGTGCCCTGCAGTGCCCACACTCAGGGACATGCAGTGCAGTGACACCAAACAAAGCTGCTGCTGCTGTCATGTGCTACACAAACTGCTGCAATTATCTCCAAGGATGTGGAGAACTTTATCTGTTTCAACCCTTTGCTCTCAGACATTATAAAGTTAATTATAAAATGTGCCAAGGGGGAGGCAAGGAGAAACCTTGTTAACCTTTTCTTTCTGCGGTTTTCCCCCCTCATTGCATTTACATTGGCCTTGAAGAGCTGGGACATTTTGCAGATGGTTTAGGGTCTATAAATTCTTATTTAAATCATCGTGAGCCAAGTATAACAGGTAGCAGCCCAGACTTCTCTAGAAAGGACAAACTCCAGCTAAGCATGTAAATAATACTCCAGTGCTTTTTAGTATATAAATACATACACTGAGCCAGGTGCTCTGCAAGGTTTATTCACATTTTCCTATTGTTGCTCTGTAAAATGCACTGGGTATGCATTGCATGACTCTGCAATATTTTTTTAAATTCTATTTCTCAGTGAATAATGCAAAGTAACAAGCTAAAGGAAGGTGATACTTGCTTTGCTGCTCATCTCAGATGGCTGGTAAAGACAACCAAAACTCTGTGTTTATCCACCAAGCCTCAAATGGCTGAGTCCAAATAGGCTGTTGCCAATCATGGAAAAGTGAGAGGGAATTGCCTGCTCAAGATCAGGCTGGTGTAAGAAATGATGGGTGATAAAGGAAAACAATGTTACATCTTCTTTACTAATGGTGAAGAGTGTGGCAATAATACAGCACGAAGTATTGCTCTGTGCTGAGCTGAGAGAAACAGGGTACTCATTTCTACTCATTACTACTCATTCCAGCTGGGAAATGTCCTGAGAAAGGCCCTCATGGCACCTTTCACTTGTTTGAGCAAGACACATCCTCCATGGCCCCAGTGTCCCTGTGGGGAGGATGCTGCTATCTTCCTCTAAATGTTTTGAGAGTGCATGAATGAAGACTCTGCACATTGTATTTCTGATGAAGAATCCTCTGCACATATTAACTGTTTTTACTTGGAAAAGGAATAGCATTTCCAACTTTTTTTTTCCCCTGAGAAATGCAAGAATCTTTTCCAGGTTTGTTTATTTTTACAACTTTTTAATATATTTTTTTAAGTCCCCCCTTTCCAACCTTGCATCATGGTCCATCTGTTGGTGAACCTAGGAGTGTTAAATGTATATAGCTCCCTCCAGAGTTTCCCAGTGAGATTCAATGAAGTTCCATGAGGGACACTCAGCTCTTCTCCCACAAGTGCCCCAAAAGAGAGATATATTGTTCAATTCCATCTATTCTTGGCTGAGACCTGACAAAAGAAGCCATAGATTGGAAGTCATTCATAAGCACTGAGAAAGATGTCTGTGCCTTTAAAATCTATTCTGAAGCAGAATAACATTTTACAGGTGACCATCAATAGCAGCTGAAATCACTGGATGAAAACAATTTTTTCAAGAAACATCTTCTTTAATAATGCATCTTCAGTAATATTTTGTAGTAGTCTTACGCCTAAACCTAAAGGCTATCCCAGAAAGCTGCTAGGGCACACTAATTCCCACCCTCCCATAAAATACACCCCTGAAGCTGAAATAGAATGTAAGTGGATCTACAAGGTATATATGAGTTGTAAATGCTCATACTCAGCACTTCCAGGTCACCCTGTACATCCCTTGGTATTCCCTCTTAGAGACAGGACTCCAGAAGCAGCATTGCTATGACTTATGGAAAACATCCTGGATATGGCTTTCTGGGGACCTGAGTCTCTACTCAGAGGATCCCTTTTTTCAGACAAAACAGTATTTCCAGAGCTGTTGGCTGATCAATCTTTGGTTTCCTGGCCTGCTGCCTTCACGTGTGGTTGCCTATCCTTGCTGTTCTGGCAAGGGAAGAGAAAATATTTGGCCTTTGGGAACTGGACAACTCAATGCCCTGTACAGCGAACAAGACTGCATGATCCTGAGTTCAAATATTCTGTACCTGTTTTGCACAGGAATGAATATTACACAAGGTGCCAGGCAAGTGAAGCATAGCTAATGTAAAAACACCTTGGTCTGGTTCCCAGTTACCCTGCAGCTGTGTTAGTATTTACAGCACTGCGAGTAAAGTGCCCCTGAATCAGAATAGGAACAGCTTTTATTCTCTTTGAATGCATAAATCAGGCCACATAGTTCTGCTGGAATTACAGGCTATTTGCACTCATTTGTCTCCCTCCATGTGCTTTGCCCAGCAGGTAGCCTGTAATTATTTGATAATAAAAATTATAGGCATTTTTACATTGCTGGTCCTCTGCAGGAGCCGAAGATTACCCAGCAATTTTTACACGAGCTGAGAATGCAAGCCTGATGTCCTGGCAGACTTCCAGGTTGGAAGACTCCATGGCCTGTCTAAATCCCCCTGGTATTTCTAACAGGCTGTGGCACTCCTCTCATCCTGCCGGGGCAGTGCGCAGCCGAACAGCTGCATCGCCGCGCTCGGGCAGCTCTGCAGCACCAGGGTGGCAGGAGGAATTCATCCCCCCACCCCCCCCAAAAAAGTGCTCATGGCTTGGTTAATTTGATAAGGTCCCTTGGGGTATGCAGGGATGAAAGAGGCCAGATGAATGAAATCTATCGCTACGCCCTGTGGGTCTGATATGTGATAAAAGCTCATGATGGTTTACATGTGATTATTAAAATTTTCAGACACCTGCGTGAAAACTACTCTGCTTCGGTTTTATTCCTTCCCCCCCCAAAATGCTTTTTAAATACTCCAAAAGAAATTAAGGAGATTAGTCTTAGAGGCTGGAGTGTCATATGAGAGGTGTGTAGCCAAAATAAAAGTTTGTTAGTGGTAGAAAATTACCTGTTCCATTATTTTTCTCATTTAAATTTGCTATGTCTGAAAAGAGTAAGAGCTGCTCTGTAAAGAAAAATTCTTGCAAAATTATTTCTTTCTCTCTATTATCATTATAAAGGACAACTTTTTTTGCCTCTGCATTTCATAATTTATGTATTTGTAAATATAATAAAACCTCAGTGGTTTGGACATTTACCGAGAATGACTGGTTTGGGGAATTTGAGAAACAAAAGGAGATAAAAACATCAGCTAGAAAAAGGAGTGCCTGCATTACAAATGGACTTTGTTATTTTTTATCTTGGCAAGTATCATTAAACTTTAATTCTTTATGCACCACGACAGATAAGTTTGTCCCACTTCGCATTAAAGATGTTATGCATTATTTTTGACAAAGTCATTAAACCCGCTGCAGCGAGACCTCACCCCAGCATGCTGAAGGTCCTGCTTAGCAAATACAGGACTGTGAAATCGGGCCTCAACTTCTCTCCACTGCCATCAGCAGGAATACTGCTGTGAACTTGGAGACGAGATTCCTTATTTCCCCCTAAAGTTTCCTTTTATTTGGTGAAACAGTCAGTTTCACCAGGAAAAGTGAGTGTGCAGGGTCCTGGGGTTCTGCCGGGGGCATACATGTGTTTTGATTTCTTTGCCTCATTTGCAAAAACTGAACCTAGTTTTTCAGTCTGAAAAAATGTATTAAACTTCAGCCTTTAGTGCCAGTACCATAAGTGTTGACCTTCCAGAGCCATGGCAGCTCAGCCTCTTCCCTCACTGCTTCCAAAGGCAGCCGAGCCCTCACTCTACGGGGCACGCGTTGTTTTATGTTGGCGGAGTCAGTGAACAAGCTGGTTCATTGATACTCACCAATACAAAGGAAAGTGTTGTTCTGTCCCAGACACGTCTAAGTTCAGATTTGTGCTTTGCTTCGTGCCAAGAGCTGATTCTGAGCCCTTTATCAATTGCGGCTCTGTCCCGCAGGCCTGGTTTGGGGAATGGAGAGGGAATGGCTGGCATGGGTGAGCACTGCCTGAGGTGGGCATTCTGATTTGCCCCAAAGTGTCCCGTATTTTTTCTGAATAGAGTGTTGAGAGGATTTTTAAGGGATTTACCTCATTCTTTCGATGGCCCTGGCAATAATGGAGGGTCTGAGGGTGCCAAGGACACAGTGGGCAGGCTGTGGGCATGTGGGGACAATCCCCTCATGGCCTGGGGATACAGGGATGATCCCCTCATGGTGCGGGGATGGGGGATGATCCCCTCACGGCATGGGCATGATCCTCTCATGGCTTGGGGATGGAGAACGATCCCCTCATAGCTTGGTGGTGGAGGAACGATCCCCACATGATGTGGGGATAGAAGGACGATCCCCTCATGGCGTCCCACAGCGCAGACCTGACCCGAGCCGCCCAACGGCCTCCAAGACCTCGGGGGCCAGGGCAGCCCCACCGCCGCAGGTGGGGTGAGATGGGACCGGTTCCTGAGTGAGAAGCGCCGGTCCCGACGCGGGTGCCGGCCCCGGTCTGTGGTGCCGGGCCAGAGCTGCACTTCTCCTTCTTCTCCTCCTCCTCNCCGCGGGCACCGGCGGCGATCGCGCCTCTGGCCGGGACACACAGCGGGCACCATGGTCCGGTGCTGGTGGCTCGCAGGGCTGCTCGTAGGTAAGGGCCACTGGCGGTCAGTGCCGTCCCGCGGAGGTGAGGACGGGAGGGCGAGCGGGTGGCGGAGTCGGGGTCGTACCCTCATGGAGCTCCCCGTCACCTCCCTCACCCATCCGGGCACAGTGAAGGGGCAGGAGCGGGCAGGAGGGTGGGTGCGAGGAGTTGGAGTGCAACGGGACTGATTGTGCAAGAAGTGTGCGAGGAGAGCGCAGCAGACTGGGAAGGAGGATGCAGGAAAATGCAAGGCGAGTCCGAAGAGGGTACAAAGAAACGGCGAGGAGGGGGCGAGAGGACCAGGAGGGCGCACGGTGGATCCCGGTGGGGCCGGCGCTGGGAGCGAGATCCCGAGGTGCCCCCGCCCGGGCAGGAGGCACCTGGCGCCCGGAGCTCGCCGTTCCTTGCCCGGGTGCCCGCCCGGTNTGTGCGGTGCGCGGCCGCATGTGGGGCGCAGGCGGCCGAGTCTCCACCTCTTCTGGCAGCGGGAACCTGTGGCTGCCAAGCTCCATTAAAGCCATCAGCAGCCGGGGGGACGCGCTCCGCGGCGAAGGCGGGGTGGATTGGGGTGTCTTATTTTAAAAGATATACTTTTCCTTTTTTGCCCCCACGTTTTTCCCTTCGCAAGGCTCGGGCTGAGCAGGACGCCTGCGGGCTGAAGCCGGGGTGCCGCCGCCGCGGGCACCGGAGCGCCGGAGGGGGCCCATNGTTTCCGCGCCGTGTGCCCGCGGGGTGCCGGGAGCTCCGCGGCTCCACCGCTGCTCCCCGGGGCAGGGATGGGCGGGGAGCGCCCCGGCGGAACTCAGGAGCCCCGGGGAAACTGCCCCTAGCTGTGGGACCGGGAGCGGGGACAGAACCCCTGAAGTCTTTTCCGAGTGAGCGGCGTGCGGGGATGCCAGAAGGGCTGAGCTGCCCAGGGGGGTGCTGGGCTGGGGCTCAGCCTCTGCCTCCCACCCGAGGCTCCCGGATGGTTGGGGTCGCTGCCCTCTCCCCAGAGGCGGTCGGGCATCCCCTTTGCCGCCGCAACTCGTTCCTGTCCCGAGTGTGGTGCACGGAGAGCACTGAGCAGAGTTTAGCTGCAGGAAGGGCTTAGAGATGATTTTCGCTGATGATTTTGGAGTTGGGAATTCTCTCTGGGAGGATCTAGCACCTGCCCTGGCAAGGGACAACCTCACAAGTAGTCTCCTGCTCCAGGGACATGACACTGAGCCCCAGCTGTGCAGACAGACCCTCAGAGCAGTGCAAGCTGCATCTTTGCGGTTCCCTTTCAGTAAGGCATCTTTCAACCCCACAGTTCTTGGAGCAGTTTCAGAAGAAAAGGTTCTGGCTTAAGAGACCATATGGGAGAACAAAGGCAACTGTGCTGTGAAAAAAACACAAAATTATTTCTGTTTACGACAAGGAGCAGAGTCTGAGGGAGGCTCCTCTGTCCTCAGACAGTATTTTCCTAGGAAATGCAGAGGAGACCCTTGGTTGAGACTTGGCACTCCTGAACAGAAGGGGCAGGTGAAAGGAAGGGTGGGAGGATGTCCCTGAGGGTCCGGTGCAGTCTGGACACTGAAAATCCAGGCACCTGGTTCCTACTTCTCTTTCTACCGGTTAGTTCACTCATGTGGGGTTTTGGGCAGCAAATACCACAGTGACTTGCCTCTCCAGCTCAGGGCTTAGTGATCAAGGCAAAAGAACAGTGTAGTGACAGCTATTGGACATTACTTGCATTAAGTGTAAAGGACCAGACTACCAAAAGAAATCTCTGGGCAGGGCACTTTTCTGTAGAGTTATTTTCCAGTTTTTCTTGTGTAGGATGTTTGTTGTGTGTTGTTTGCAAAACAAAGCTGAGAAATATGAATTCTCTATGTATCTTACTAGCTCAAGTTGCTCTGCTCAAGGTTGTGTTATACTGCGTTATGTAAGTTTACTCACTGAAGTCTAATTAGAACAATTCTTTATTTAAGTCCTCATACAGTTTCTCACAGTCCCATCTAACTTAAACTCTCTACTTCTTGCATCTGATATCAGTGAGAGAATTTCTACTGATTTTAGTAAGAACAGAAACTGAACCTCAAAATAATTGTTTAAATATCTAAGCCAGACCCAGAACTCATTAAAATCAAAGTAAGCTTTGCTCACTGTGAGCAGGACTGGCATTCTGCATTTTGCATAAGACTCAGCATCATCATGAGCATGACACCAGTGCATAATTAGTTGAAAAACCACTTTAGTTGGGTAACTGGATCTGACTTTGGAGTCTCCTCCAGAAAAGAATCCCTCATTCCTGGAAATGTCCCCAGAGACTTGCTGAGTTTTACCTAAGCTTCATTGAAGTCTTTACATTCCAATAACACTGCACTGATATTTTTCATGTGCAGCTTCTTCTACATGGTTTTAACATAAAAGATTGACTTCTCCTTTCAATGTTTATTTTTAAGTTTGAAAATGACAGCGTTGAGGTAAGATAAGATCACGAGTTGCATTCAGTTATGAGATTAGCAAGAGAATCCCATAAGTGATAGAACAGCATTCAGCATAGAGATGTGTGTCTATTTACACAATAATTTATCTGTTCTTACTATTAAACCAAACTATTAAACATTAAACTGTTCAAACTATTAAACATCATTGTCTTTGGTTCAAATATTTATTTGGGCAATGTTTATTTAGCTGATTTTTTTTACCAGGTTGGTGGTTTTTATTCTTCATTTCTCAAGCTGGCCAAAAAAAATCAACAACTAATGTGCTGGATCGTGTGATATGACTCTATTTGTTCTTTCAATAATTATAGGGTTAGCCACGTTTCAAAGTATATGGATATAGATAAAAACAGGGCTGAGATGTGAAAAAAGCACAAGTGAAAAAAATTTCGTGTGGTTTCTATATTTTCCCCACAAGCACAAATTGTTGAGTAAGGAGATTTTCAAAAGCCAGAAATTGCTGTGAAGAAAACCAAAGCTGGAATCCAGTGCTAGGGGAGGCTGCATCTGGCAGAACAAAGTTTGGAAAGAGGTTTTGCTTTCAGTGGGATCCTGTGTTTCCCCACAACAGAGCATATGTCATCTATAAAGACAACGCTTTCATGGGTGAGATACAATCACTGCTAAAATCAACCTCAAAATTAGGAAGCACCTATACAATGCTCTTACACAAGTGCTTTGGTTTTCTTACTCATTTGCTGAGGAAGATAAAGGTGTGAAAGAAGAGAAACTTCCTGATTTTAAGATGGTGTATGTCAGATATAATAATCCCAAGAAACTGACAGTGAGAACGTGAGAATTTCAATGTGTAACTCTTCTTCTGTAGGCTAAGAGTGCTGCCAGAAACTGAAAATATGATTCATAGAACAGCTCCTTCTCTTCCCATTTTAAATTGTGTAAGATCTGAGGAGTTAGTAAACTGCAATCTATGGAGTTTTTTTCTTTAAGGAATCAAAAGGTCTCATGGTTTAAAATGCAAAATTAAAAAAGTTCTGTTTCTGTGTCTTAGAAAAGAAGCTCTGATGTCTATTTGAAATGCCAGAGCTTCAGAGTGTTAAGTGATAAGAGGGTTGAAATACATCATTATTTTTGAGTTTTAGCAGGACGATGGTGCGATAATTGTGGCTTTCATAGTGGTGTTTTCTCATTTTCAGTGAATAGCTTTTTAAATCATCATGGTTTGAATTCAGCTGAAACTGAATGCTGCAAAGAAGCTCAGCTCCTGTGGCACTATTAGACAGACATTTGGATTGGTGCAACAACAGCTCTCTACTTACAGCTGGCGTGAGGGGACATAAATCAACAGGAGAAATCTTACCACAAAGTGCTTGAGGAGATCTGCTTGAGTTTAGATTTTAAAATAATGCTTTAAACTTGAGTGTATGTCAGGCACTGTAAAAGTCCCCCATGGTTTCTCCTGGGTTAATAAGAAACACTGACAAATGTGTGACATTTTGGCCCTGTGTAACTCCAAGACTGTGGTCTTTGGAAGCAGCTTTCTCCTGGCACTCTGGGATCAATGTATACACCAAGCTCCCCACTGAGACAATTGGATTCACCTTGTTCACACTCTCACTAAATCCACAAGTGCTGGACACGGCAGGTTATGGCTTGGCTCTCCCCTGTTGATACAAAAACACAATGACATATTGTTTTTAAAGCTTTTCAGAGGAAAAAAAAATACTTTTTCCCCATTAGGCTGCCTGGAAAAGACAGATGAAAATATAAATGACAGCAAGGCTTTGCTGTAGAAAAGCTCCCAGAGTTTGTTAGTTTTGAGTAGCACAAGTCCCGTTATTAGATTATGCAGCGCGTAGGTTGAATGTCAGCTTTGATTTTAGCATCTGTCGGCAGAGCTTAGGAGAACTGGAACCCATCAAAACTTGGCTAATGTGGACAGGCAAAACAGTAGACTGAAATTTCAGGCTATCTAGAAACCACACCCAGACCCCAAAACACATGTTAGAAGTAACTTTAATTCTGTGCTCCAGCTGAACAAGTAACCTTTTTCTGTGGTCACTTGTGACTCTAAGTTAAATGTGTGTGTGTATTTCTGCTGTGGACTCTGGATCAGTTTTCCACCTTTCTGCAGAGCTTTTTTCCTGAGGATACCTTCTGCTATGACTGCTTTTGAATGTCCTTCTCATCCTTGGCTTCGCAGGAGCCATGTAGCCTCAGAATATTAGATCCTTTTAGATCCTATTTTTATTACTATAAACAGTATCCTTGCAGCAGCGCCAAGAGTCCTGTTGTGTTAGGTGCTAAATAAAGAGAGAACAAAAGGATTGTTCTTGCTTTAGTGGGTTTATAACCTAATTTCCTGGACTTAGATTTTCAACAGTGAGTACTTGACATGTCAGGGACCTGCTGGGGTTCCCAGCTGTGTCCAGCAGTTTAGTACCTATTGGAGTTGGTTAGGTCTCTATGTCCCTAAATGCCTTTGTGCATCCAGCCCTTATTTCCAGTCCCATGGAGGCCAGGCAGGGATCCTGAAGAGCAGGACACTGAACAATGTGCTTACACAGGAGAGCAGCTGTCTCCCGTGGGAGCAGGGAACTGGGACGGCTCCATGGCAGTGGGAGACTGAAAGGCCACTCAGATTATCCCACCAACTGCCTGCCAAGAGCGGGTTGTTCCCTGGTGAACTAATGCTTTGCTCAATCCCTCCAAATCCTGCCAAGCAAGTGGACTTACACTGCCTATTACATTGTGCCTTGAGAAGTTCACCCTGCCATACAAGCCACATGTTTTTCCTCTCTTCATTCACTCCCAACAGAATCTCTTTATTCAGTGCAAGGAATTCCTTCCCTTCCTTGGTGTTTGTGCTTTGTGAATATTTATAGGCTGTTATCATATCCATCTTGCTCAGCCAGGCTATGTGTACTCTGCTCTTTTAATCTTCCTTCGTAACTCAATCCCTCCCACCCCCTCATCATTTTTTGTTGTTCTACTCTCAACTCCCGCCAGTTCCAGTTGCTCATTTTGCTTGGGGTAAACGCTGTATTTATGTTAATATTATGTGGTGGGTGGTCCTCTCTGCACTCTTGCTCCATGTGAGTGATTTAGACATTTGAAATGAGGTTGACATTTTATAGCCAAGCCATGGCTGATTACTGGTTCCACTCTTCAAAGCACTCCAGGAAAAAATATGCTTAGCCATCACTATTAAAAATGGCCACGATAGCCACTAACAAACTGTCTGTGCAGGGGTTCAGGGGCATTGCCAAAACCTGCATGGGTGCTCTATACATTCAAAATGACCGTGTGGCATTAATTTCACATCCATGTGTTGTTTTTTCTGTTGGGTTTCCAACTCATCTGAATTAAAGAATATGAGTGCAATTTTTGCTATTTGGTAAAAATGTAAATTCTGGTTAGAATTTAACTGAGTCATGATAGTGCCCCTGGGGTATTGTTCAGCCTTGGACTGAATTGTCTTGCTTTTGTTTTGGAAAACAAATGCTTCCCCTATGTGTTCTCCCCAGCCTCTCACTGTTTAGGCACCCTGGGAGTCAGAGATCTCACTATGGTCTCACCTGTTTCACCAAACTGAAATTCAAACTTTCAGCAGTTCTCAAGCAAGTTCTCCTTTGTTTTCTTTTGGGTTTTGGTTATATATTTACCTGTGCCAAACTTACATGGCAATACTGATCAGAGTTTAACACAAGTCATGATTATGTTAGCATTGTGAGTTCTCAGATTTTGGCTCACTGCAGGACCCTGTTCTCAGCCCCCTTGCCCTCTCTCCTGTCCCTGGCTGGGCTGCCCAGTGCAGGGCTGGCAGCAGGACAGGCTCTGAGCTAAGGGACAGTCACCCCTGAGCTGACCACGAGGGCTGGGCCACCTGGGGCCATTGGGCTGCATGGAATTGCTGTTCTGTTCTCCAATAAGTCTTTTGACACTGACCAGTTTAGCTGTGGAAAAAGCATAGTCTGGTCTGAGTCTGAGCAGCATCTTCTGGGGGTGACAGGGAGGAACACAAAGTGAAATGTCTCCTGTCTCTGTCAGAACAGCAAGGATGTTGTGAATAGAGCTCTGTTGTGTAAGTGAAGAGTGGTGTTTTGGTGAGCTTGAACTGCAGGAGAGATCTTGGGAGGGTGGACTCACATCTGCCTCTCATGCTTTGGTTTGTCATCACACATCCCCTGTGCCGGCTCTTACATGTCCTGCTTAGTTCACCCCATTAAAGAATATCATGATCTGTAAGGTCTCTTCCAGTCCAAACCATTCTGTGATTCCCCCTATCCCATTTCTCCTTCCTCAGAGTGTTTACTGTCAGTTTATGAGGATGGGCATCTTCTGAATAAGGTGGTGATGGGACCTTTCCTATTTACAAACTCCCATAAAACTGGGATCAAGCCCTTGAATCTCATTTACAGTGTTAGGTTTGGTTTTCTTTGGGGTAAACAGTCAGAGAGGCAGTTTTAGAAGCCATTTTATTTAAATGTAGTTTATACTGAAGAAGATCTTTGAAGTACTTCTCCTTCCTCCCTTTCCCTACCACAAATCCCATCTGTCTTGTCATTTGTTGCTGGACATGACACTTAACAAGAAAAATACATGATTCCACAATTCCAAGAGCAAAATATTTACTTCTCTAGTGCCTTAAAAACCTCCAGGCAACTCACCACAAGCCCTTCACTATTTTAATTGTGGATATGAGGCAGATCAGGCAGTGCTCACAGCCTTAGAACAAAGCCAGGCTCAAACCATAGAATGTGATGTCTGAACTCGTTTGCCATTGTGCTAAAACTATGTGATGAAAGTATGTTTTGAAAACTTCTCTAAAATCCTAAGCTACTTGGGAATTTTGAGTCAGCTGAGTTTCCTCTTAGGATCTGCAGGGTTTTCATGTGTGATTATGCTCAGCTGTGCACAGGAAACTCAAGGTGATGCTCTGCAATGATAGTTTGTGGGTAATACAGTTACTGTGCCAGCCCTGAAGGCATAACTGAGAAACATTTAGTGAATTCAAAGCATTTTATGAAAATCATGAACTGAGCACCAGACTGGTGAAACAGCTAAATGTGAATGTACCCGTTTCACAGACAAATAAGAGAAGGGATGAATAATAGAAATACTTTTCCAGAAACCAAACAGTGCTCCAGTGAAAGCACTGGCATCCTCCCTCAACCACTTGACCACATTCTGGCTTCAGTTCAGGGAGGCATTACTAATCAGGAAAAATGCTCATGCACTGGCTTAATTTCAAGCACATGCTTAAGTTTCACTGAAACCAATTAGACTTAAGCATGTGCTTAAGTCCTGTCCTGAACCGTGTTCAGTTTGCAGATAGGCAGAATGCAAGGTTCTGCTCTGATACAGTTTTCCATCCCCAGTGGGTTATATTTAAATTGTATAACTTCATAATATTATAAAATAAAATTTATCTCTTCCCACAGAGCTGTTCTCTTGGGAACGCCTTTTTCTGAGTGAACTAAAAGCGCCACTAACTTAATCTCCATACAAATGTAAGAAAAATTGATTTGCTAAATACAACCATTTTGTTTGCTTTTAAAAGAATGCATATTCCTTTAGTGGCTAACCCAAAATCCATTCTGTGTGCTCTCAGGAGAGAAAAATGCTAAAGAAACACTGTTTTGATCTGGTGATGAAGTCTGCGTGGAAAAATATAATTCGCTTATGCAAAATATATTGATACATTTCTTATCGTCCATTTCTTTCCAGTCTGAACATTCCTCAGAAAATATCAAAGGTTTTATGTCATCTCTAAATGAAGAAATGTGTAATGTTCCATGACTTCAGGCCCTGATCTTATCCCTGTGAATGGGTGACTAACTGAAACATTAGAATTATAAATGGGAATGATAAATTCTGGCCATAGGAGGCAATAACATTTAACAGATTAAACAGTCTAGCTCTGGATAAGAGCTGATCCACAGTAACTAATTCGGTGCAAATTGTAATATATGCATTTTCTCCTCCATTTATGAAGAAACAGATGTGTGACTCAACTTTGCTTTTTTCCAGAGTCAATCTGCTTGGGGGAGCACAAACAAGATTTGTTTCCAAGGAGGTATATGACAGCATTTCTCTCTTGGTTGATAGCTTTTTCCTTTAGAAGTGAGAAGTGGCTCTGCATCTGGAGCACACAGCACTTGGGTAGCACAAGGCTCTCATTTCCAGGCTTGGCCATTGCCTTGGAATCTTTCTCCTTAATTTTACCAAAATTTACTGTGGGGAGAATTTGAGAATTTCTAGTTCTGCCTTTCTTATCATTTGATGCCGTGGGTCTGATTTTCCTGAAAGTGGTTCATACAAATGGGGGCTGGAATGGTTGGTCAGTGTTTGCTGCTGCTGCTGCTGGTTGCTCAGGGCTTGAGCTGCTTTGTGCTGATTGTGGTGATGAGCAGTTCCTGGCTCTGCCACTCCTGACTGCTTGTGCAGCCCCCTCGCTCCGAGGCTTTGGGATGGTCTTTGGGATGCAGCACTCACCAGAAAGCTGGGAAAAGCCCCTGTTTTTTCTGAGTGCTGTGCTGAGGAGCACTCTGGAAATGCTTGTAGTTAATAGATACAGATGGGTGACAGAGTGAGCGAGGGGAAGAGATCACAGTTAGGTGGTTTTTTAGATTTTCCTATGAATGAGGATTTTTGTCTTGAAGATTAATTGTGAATAATTCTTTCCTCCTGCTCAAGAACTCTACAGAGCAGTTAATTTGTGTCTCTCTCAAGACAGAGGAGCTGCTCTGATGCACTTTACCAGGGGCTGAGTAACAGAGTGACATATGAGTGACAGCTGCTTTATTCTGCTCTTGGAATAGAGAAGTGCTCTAACTACAGATTTTAGGTTTGGGACTGAACTTTTCCAGCTTGAAAAGATGTTTGGATCTGGTGGGGCTGGAGTATTTGAGAGAGAAAAAAGCAGTCACAAAATCTGGACACAAGCCAATAGCTTTTGGTTTGAGGATGCATCGAGCTTGGAGTCTTGTGCACAATTAAGTAAGACAAAATCCCTAGGAATTCCCATCATGTCAAATATTTACATTCTGGAGGCTCTTTTTTCTTTTTTTCCCCCCTTCCCCATGGAGCTTGATCCCAATTATAAAAATTCCCTTTTCTATTGAATGTGTCAAAATGCAGTAATAGCTTTGCCAAAGTGTCTTTGCTCCCAAACAATGTAGACTATTAGTGTTTCTGCCAAGAGTAGCATGAAGGGTTCAGTCAGATATTGAAGCTTCTGCTGCAATAAACACATGCAGAGCTCAGTTTGTGAGTTGACTGGGTTATATTGTGTATATTTTATAGCTGTATTCTATATATCTATAGACTGCACTGATACCTCTGGAGTCTTTCTGTGGTTATGGGCAAAAGCAAATCTGACCCTTATGTCCATTATTACCTCTAATACAAATACAATTATTTTTTAGTTTACTGTATTCTCTAGGATAATAATTTTGTGTTTGTTTGAAGTGTGGTTCAGCTTGGACTGCCCTTGTTCTGATGACTCTCCAGTATTTAGGCCTCTTAGGGCAGTCAAATGAATCTTGGCATATTCTACACGAGTTTTAAAAAAAGCCCTGGGAATAGGGAGCACACAGGACCACAGAGCAAAGTCATGGCAGAGCTGAGATGAGGATACAGATCCCCAGCTCCTAATGGCTCTACTACATAGGCACCCGTGAGGCAGCCTCACACTTGCTGCAGCTGCCAAATTAGAGGTTTTACTAATAGCAGTGGGTTTTGTCATCCCATATTTTCCCATTTTCATACGAAGAATCACAGGAACTGCATTTTAGGAAGCATGAGTGCAAGCAATTGTGAAGGAGTTGGCTGTGCCTGCTCACCCCATCCTGCCCTTAAGGCTAGTAAGAACAGTGCAGTTGTGAGTGTGCTCCCAGAAGAGCCCTGAACTCTAATAATGTGTCTTTCCAGCTGTTTCATGCGCCCCAGGGCAGGGCAAGGCACCAGAAAATGCAAGGCTGATTTCCCTGGCCTTTGGGTACTGCTCTCCTGCTTCACTGGGGCTTCCCTTTCCATGTGTTTATTCCCTCTGTGGTAGTTCAGGCTTTGTGTGGTTAAGTCTACACAAATACATTTCAAGTGGCCTGTAAAACCTTCACAAATGGCAGTGCCACAGTGAAGTGACTGAATCTGTCCATCAGATAAAAGCCTGAAGTTACTGATGGGAGTTCCTCTCCTTTGTCACATGTTCAGGAGCCTCTGACTTGCACAGCAGACATTTAATTACCAAGTTCCCACATGACTTGGTCCAGGGCTTGTATGTTGTGACTCTGTGTCTTCATCTCCTTGAGTGAGGCACAGGGTGTGCAAACCTTTCACCTCCTCGTTCTGTGGGAAGGGGACACGTAGATGTTGGATCTTTTGTTCCAGGTGATAGGCAGGCTGGAAAGCAACCTGTGTTCTAACATGGGTATGGAGTGAGTAAAAACTGGCTTCAAAATGTCCAGCACACTCCTGGGTAAAATGCAAAGTACAGCTGGAGCGAACAAACCCCATCTGGGCTCATAAAGCCCTGGCTGGACTGACCTCCACTGGGACCAGGGTTAGTTGTACCACAGAGAAATCAGTGGGGTTTCAGAAGGAGCTTCACCCAGAGCTCATTCCATGGTGCCATGGAGAGGGAAATCCCAAGTTCCTTAGAGAAGCAAGCCTGCAATGAGAGCTTTGCTTGAGTGACGAGTGAATAATGTATAGGAATATATGTACATGTGTGTGTGTGCATGCAAAGGTCTTCAGGATTTAGCTGAGTGTTCACACATTCCCTAAGCCAATAACATCCGTTGTTATGGGAAATGAGGTAAGTGACAGAATTACTGTCCTTATGGCAGGCGACAGGCGAGGCCAGCGTTCCCATGCTGTAATTCCCCGTTCCAGCCGCTGCCTCAACAATAGCATGAGAGGGGGAGAACACGAACAAAGAGCGCTCGGTTTTATTTGAAGATTTCATCTCAAATGGTTCTGAAACCAGTTGGATTCAGATGAAACACAGGTCGGAAAACTTGAGTGAAATAAAAACCCCTGCGTCCTTAGCTAAGAGTTTGGTGCTGATCGAGCCGTGGGGTCGGTTCATTCTG
>VZTZ01001066.1:529967-573439 GCA_013400955.1 Drymodes brunneopygia
GCCCTCCCCACTCCTCCCTGTGGACGTGCCTGAAGTGTATGATCCTCTGTCCATCATTCTCACAGTTTGGTAGCAGGTGCCCAGACTATAGAATCACGCAAGGATGGCCACCATGTGTGGGAGGCTCTCATCCGCGATGCTTCTCCTGCCCATTCTCGCCCTTCTCGTCCCGCAGCCCTGGGAGGATTTTCTCCCCGTTCTGCGGCGGCTCAGCTCTGCCTTCTCCGCAGGTGTGAGGTGCGGCCGGGCCCCGAGTTCCTGACCCGATCCTACCTCTTCTACGCCAACCGGCTCTTCAAGGCTCTCCAGTTCTACTACTGGGACCCGTCCTGCCGGGACCCCTCCTACTCGCTGGTCATCAAAGGCAAGCTCCGGCTGCGCCAGGCCTCCTGGATCACCCGCGGGGCCACCGAGGCCGACTACCACCTGCACAAAGTGGGCATCGTGTTCCACAGCCAGAAGGCCATGCGGGAGGTGGCCTCCTGGACCAACCAGACGTCGGGCGAGGGCTGCCGGGGGTTCCTGCCCCCGGGCCGCTCCTGGGCGCCCGGAGCGCTGTACGAGGTGCTGAGTGCCAAGACCGAGCGCGACTGCACCGCTGCCCTGGGCTTCGCCATGCACGAGCTGAGCCTGGTGCGTGTGGAGAGGCACTTCCAGCCCCTGCTGCAGCCGCAGCACAGCGGGAGCCAGCTGGTGGAGGAGCTGTACCTGGGGGACATCCACACGGACTGGGGGGAGAGGCTGCACTACCGCCCCACCGGCTACCAGCGCCCCTTGCAGAGCGCCCTGGTAAGGACGAGGCCTTGGCACGGTCCCCTCGCTGCAGCAGGGCTTTGCCAGCAATTCCCTGGCTGTTCAAGTGGCACCTTGCAGCACTTGGCCCCCTCAGTGCTAAGGACACGTGGGTGAGGGGTGCAGGGCTGCAGGGGTGGGACCCCAGGTGCTCCAGGGTGTGTAGGGTTCACCCTCTGCCCTCCTGAGAGAGCAGGACCGGGATGAGTGAGAGCTCAACAAAACCAACATGGGAAACAAGCCTGCACTGACAGGGCACTGCAGTTCACAGCTTTTGTTTGGCTGTGTTTTCCTAGGAAACGCAGTTTCCTTGTTTGCCACACCAAAGTCAGTGAAGGCTTCAGGCTGCACATTGTTAGAGCCTGTCTGCTCTGTCCTTCATCTGCTGTGTCCTCCATCTGCCTGCCCTGTCCTTGCTCCGTGGGGTGTGCTCCAGGCTGAGGGGGACAAGGGATCTGCCATTAACTCTTCAGCCTTTGGTGTAATGCCAGTAGCACAGGAACTTGCCCCCAATACAATAATGTTATTACACAGAAATCAGACTTCCATTTTGACATACATAAAACTGAGCAGCAGACTTGGTTGCCTTTTATTCTATTTTATTTTATGTTTTATAGCAACTTAGTTTATTCCCAGGAAAGCACCTTTCCATCTGTATCGAAGCTGATCAAATCAGAAAGGGTGGAACAGTGAGATGGGCTGGAAAAACCTCTCTGAACTTTGCCAGATAGAAAGGAAATAAATGAAAAAATATTTTGGGGCAACATTTCCCCACACGTCAAACTACACCAACTGAACTCTGAAAACCACAGAGCAACACCCCTCTCCCTCTCAAAAGCAACATTCTCAAATTGGTTAAACTTGTGTTATCCTGGGCCAAAACCATATATATGAGCAAAACCAGATGGTAAACATAAACACTCTAAAAAGTTAATTTAAAACCAAACCTAAAGATACTGAAATTCACTCTCTGAATGCAGCCCTGTAATTAATCAGCCAACAGCTCTCCAATGGACCCGCACATGATGTCACCACTTGGCGATAATTAGAAGCTGCCATACATTAGAAATAACTTCACACGACTGGTTTAAGCAGTAAGAGTTTTGGCTCCATGTCCATAGTGATAATTTTATTGGGCACAGGATTTTTCTTTTTCTTTTTTTCTCTTTTAAATTTTTTCTTTTTATTTTCTGTGAACTGACATCCATTTGCCTTTGCTGGTGAGTTACACAGCTATGTCAGGAATTATTTTTTAACTCTCTTTATGAAAATATCACTCTTTTCCCCCTAAATTTATATCTGTTTTAAAGAAACTCATTCTCCCCAAATTACCTTTCATTATCAAAGAATTTCCTGCCTAAGGAGAGCATATATATTTGCCAACTTCTGGGATTATTTAGCCATAATGTACTGTGTACTGTCAGCACTCATTACCGTGACAGTAGCAGTAAAGCAAGCTGAAAATGACTAAATTACAGTAGACTCCAATCAACTTGCATGTAAATTACCCACCCTACAGTTAACTACTGAGTTATTTAACCTTCTTGCCTATGACAGTTCAGTAAAGATTAGCTCGTGTTCTAGAAAATTATATAATGTTCCAACCCTGCTTATTTAAAAATAAATCAGTTGTGATATATGAAGTACAAGAAAAATTTCCAAGCTACACAAAACCCCTGCTGGCACCGGGTCAGGGGCAGGGCTCGCTTGACTCAGAGCTCTGCACCGGCGGGGAAGCGAAGGTCAGGGCCTCGTTCTGCAGAGCCCTTTTCTTCCTTTCCTTCTCCCGTTCTGGCTGCTGGGAAAACCCCACGGTCCCCTCCCGGCTCATCCCGGTCCTCCCCCGCAGCCCTGGATGTGGGAGCAGGAACGGGGCGAGGGGGAGGCAGAACACCTTGGGCTGTCCCGGAGAGAATGCAGCCCCAGGAGCTCCGCACGGCCGGGTGTCACAGCCTCCTTCATCCCACAAATCCGCGGCGTTGTTCTGTCCTGACACAGCCCAGCACCCTCCTCCTCGCCCAGCTGGCCATGGAAAGCTGACGGGAAACACCCTGGATGTGCCGAGGGAGCGGCTCTGCCCCGGCCCCGGCCCCGGCCGCCTCCCCGGGCTGTCCTCAGCGGCCCCAGCGCGGGGCGGCCGCGGGCACAGCTCGGTGTCCTTCAGCTACCAGAATAGCAAAGAGCAGGGCAGCGCTTTATCGCCCTTAATCTGCTCGTCTGCCTCTGCCAAGCTCCCCGCAGTTCCGCACCCTGCTGTGGACGGCGGGAGTCGCAGCTTTTGAAATATTCTGGAAGGGTTTTTTTTTTTCTTTTTTTGCTTCCCAGTTGTCAGCACTGTTATTTTCTGTCTCCTGCAGCACCACGTGCACCCTTGCCCGGCGTGTGGGATCATCTCCAGGGCCGATGAGCATCACCCCCCGATCCTGCCCGCCAGAGCCGCGCTGCCCATGCAGCTCAGCGGCAGCTGGGTCAGCACCCACTGCGAGGTCCGGCCGGCCGTGCTCTTCCTCACCAGGTACTTCACGTTCCACGGCAACAACCACACCTGGGAAGGGCACTACTACCACTACTCCGACCCGCTCTGCAGGCAGCCCACGTTCACCATCTACGCCTCTGGGCACTACACCCAGGGCATCCCTTCCTCCAAGGTGCGGGGCGGCACCGAGCTGGCTTTTAAAGTCACCCAGGCTCGGGTGACGCCGATGGACCAGGTGACGGTGGTGATGCTCAACTCCTCGGAGCCGGGAAGCTGCGGGCTGGCGGGCTCCTGGAGCGCCGGGGTGGAGCAGGATATCACACCCACGAACGGGTGCTTGGCTCTGGGCATCAAGCTGCCCCACACCGAGTACGAACTGTTCAAAACGGAGCACGACACGCAGGAGCGCAGCCTCCTCTACATCGGGGAGCGGCCCACGGACGGCTCCAGCCCCGACAGCCCCGACAAGCGACCCACGTCCTACCAGGCCCCTCTGATCCAGTGTGCTGCAGCCTCAGAGGAATTCTCCAACTACATTAGTCTGAAATACGTGGGAAGAAAGGATGCTAATGGGAGCAAAGCACTAAAACCTCTGCCCGTGGCCTTTTTATTGTTTATAGCACTTCTGTTTTTAAGATGGGACTAGTTATCTCTTCAGGTACAGTGCAGAATTCAGATAAATCTTGGTGCTAGCGTGATTTTTATATCCTTCAAATGAACACATCTGGAATCAGTTTTACTGAGATTTGGAAACACTTTTTAAAAACACCCAATAGTGAATGGAGCCAAGGAGATATGCCTGACTCCACACTGTTTGTCCTGTGGCTTTATTGCCTAATCTCCCCTCTTTGCGTGCAAATTTAATGTAGTGACACGGATGCACTGCACATTGCAACAGATAATTTAGCAACATGAGGGGGGAAAAAGTGACATCAATTAAAATTGCTGCTTTGAGCTTTTGACATTGCTAAGATTTAATCAAGAGCTTGATTCAGATGTAACTCAAACATCCGAAGTGTTGGCTGCTGAGTTTCTTTGAGGTTAAGTTCCCTCCCATCACACTCCTTTTTGCTGTTCATGCAAATTTAATCTGCAGAGTCAGTCAGCAATAAACAGTCAGCAAGTGTTCTTGAGAAGGGCACAGTTCACATGCCTCTTGCAGTTTACAGATATTTTCTGCACTTTGCCTGTGTGTGTCACACACAGGGACCCACAAACAATCTTTGCACTCGGGGGTGCCCAGAACAGCCCTCACAGAGGGCTTGACTGTTCACCTGACCCCTGGGCACAGATTACAGTAGATGGATAACACTTCTGTGCACAGCAGCTCCAAGGCTCAGCATTCCCTGGCTGCAGCACTGCATCCCTGCTGTGTTATCCCAGCTCTCAGGGCAGTTTCTACTAGAAAATGGCCTGGCTGTGGGACATCAGCAGCGTCCCCGTGTCACTGCTGCCATGCCCGGCACAGGCACCGTCACCATGTGAAGGGAAAGGTCCCTCACCAACCCTCTCAGGCCATGTATTTTCACTGCCTCCTTTTCAGTTACTGGCACAGCAGTTGTTAATCCAGCTCTTCTCTCAAAGTGTCACTTCCAGCCTCATTCCTGTACAGATGTTTTATAAATCTGCCTCTGGTGAACAATGAGCTGAAGAGATGCTCAGATCAGACAGCACAGTCAGGTCAAACTGATTCCTACTGACAAGAAGGACAAACTAAGAAATTATATTCCCTGTCTGCTGCAGCTAAGCATCATATAACTTCCTCGAGAAGCCCTTCTCCAGCAGCTAAATCCTCTCCAAATAAGCCTATATATCTTACCCACAAAGGATATTTGGTTAAAGCAGCTATGCAATAGCCACTTTCTTAATGCTGTATTTACGAACTTGCAGCTTGTACTTAGATAAATTATGGGGTTTATAACATGAAAATACTTTGGGGGGATCTGTACATTAATAATTCAAATGAGATGCTTATTAAATGCATTACAGTTGTGACAGAAATGTTGTCAGCATGTTCACGTGTTCCAGGCATGACCCAATATTAGTCATGCACATGAACAGTTCTGCTCTGAAGGGGATACACGAAAGGGCCAGGCTTGGCTGCCTTGCCTTGGGTTCTCTCCCTAATCCCTGGAGACTTCAGCAGGCAAATCTTATTTCCAACCTTGTTGGTTGTGCTTTGTTCCCTGCAGCTGCACAGAGATCCATGGGTGACTGGAGGTGCTCTCAGAGAAGGTGGTGTCTCCTTGGGGATGTTCCCACGAGTATGCTGCGAACTGGGGCAAGTCCTGGGCAGCTCAGCTGCATCTCCTGTAAGCCACGCACTGGCAGAACTTTTCCTGCAGCACTTTCCCATCTCTGTGCTCACCTCAGCCCAGGGAAAGGCTCCTGTGGCTCCTACCAGCACAGGTACCTGTTCTGCAGGACACAGATGCCCGTGGCAGGAATGGGGAACAGCCTTGTGCTGCCTCTGGAGCGTGGCTGGAGGAAGGGGAAGGCAATTCCTGCCCCACATTTACCCTCATGAATCAGATTTGTGTACAGAATCTTTTTTTTTTCATTTACACAGCAAGGAAACAGATTAAACTTAAGAAGTGTCCAGTCCTGCACGATGTAAAAGCTCTTACAGGGGCACAGATCCTTTCCAGGTGGGGATGGGATTAACATGAGGTGAAACACCATCACAGTTATGCAACGTTAGCAGCAAGCCCTGGGGAAGGCTCTGCCCTGCAGCAGCTCAGGCACCACTGGCTCCAGCAGCACCAGAGCCCCACTGCTCTGCTGGCTGAACTTCCCTGTGAAACCTCATCAGGAGCCTCCTTGTCCTCTTCCCCCCATCCAAGGATACCTCTGAGAGGAAAAAAAGCCATGAAAGAGCTGTTTGCATAAATATCATAACTTTTATTGTTCTGTTCACAGTTTTTGAAGACACATTCCTAAATTACACAGTTATTCTCTCTTAAGAATTTGTGCCTTTTTCCAATTTGAATTTGCCTGGCTTTAACTGCCAGTTGGTGATTCTTGTGTTGCTTTTTAAGATCAGAGAGCTGCAGTGTGCAATATTTTCTGCCTGTGAAGGTACTTGTGCACTGTAATCAAGACAGTCTCAATTCTGGTAGAAAAACTCAGCCAACTGAGTTTTCTCTCACCCTCTCTAAGGCATTTTCACACTCCACCAGTAATTTCTGAATCATTTTTTTTGCATCCATTCCAATTACTCAGCTCCTCTTGTAGAATGTAAATATCCAAATTGCATCCAAAATTCCCAGCTCTCCCAGCTGAGACATACAGAAGGATAATCACTTACAGCTAACAGTAATTAAAAACGAGAACACATTTGAATTCATTAGGCTTTTATCCCGGGACTGCACTGGGAATGCACATGGAGCTGTTACTCATTCTGGTCCTGGCCATGGATACTTTTGTTATGTTTTATCAGGAGTGATTTTGGATCTGTTTTCCTCTGTGATCTGGAACCTCTGGATCTGCCAGGTCCCTTCTCTGGGCATCCCCATTTCTCTGTGGTTCTCTCTGCACTTCAGCCTCATGTGATTGTCAGGGACAAGGAGCTTTGCAGGGCCCTGACACACCCAGCTACTCTGACCCCAAAGAGAACTGAAACCCAAAGGACAGAGTGAAGGGACTCACACCAAGCTCTGTCAGGAACTTCCACCTCCTTTTCCATCCCTTTCCAGGGATGGTCCCACTGACCACCCCCAGCAGCAGCTCAGACACTGCCCCAGGCTCCTCCCTTGCAAACACTGATCAAGGTTTCTGGGCCTACTGAATTAAAAACTGTTAATTTTTCATTCTGAGCATTGCTAAGGAATTTAATTACCTTTCCAGTTCTCTTTCATCATCCCTAGGTTTTATCTCCTGCATCTATTTATTAACAGTTCTTATCCTATTGCAATTTCCTCTGAACTTCAGCTCCTCATCACCCTCTCTGAGCACTCCAACCCACGTTTTGCTTCTCCTTTTGCTTGTGCTTTCCATATTTTCTACATTTCCTAACTCCCATTTTGAATGGATTGCTGTCTGCTTCCCTTTTTCTTATTTGTTTTATATTGTTTCCATCTAATTTTTCCCTTCATTTCATCACTGAAGCAGGATGGGCAGTTAGCCAAAGTTGTTCCCCTTCTCAATTGCAAAATTACTGTTTTTTTGGCCATTTAAAACCTTTCACTTAGAAAACTGTCAATTCTACTTCAGTTTTTCATCTAATTTCCTCCCCACTCCCAGATCTGATATGAAATTGCTCAGCTATGCCCTTCTGAAGCACCAATTACATTTATTAGCAGCTCACATGGCTGTTTGCTGAGCTCTGCTGCAATCCGGACCCAACCTCAGTTCAGCCATTTATTTATCTTTATCTGGCATAAACAAGACAAACCCAAATAACTTCATTTTCTGTGTCTAACACTGCATCAGAAAAGCAGGTCTAGGACATAGACTAGGACCTTTAATCCTGATTACTGGGTTGCTTTCTACTACAAAATAAATAAATACCTTTTTACTGTCCCTGTGAAGGAAACGCAAGCCAGTGTGTGCTGAAAGTTGATCGTAGCAGGCACATGTGTCTTAGTAAACTCTTCCATGTTTACTTCTCTTAGAACACTTTTTAGAAGATGAATCTTCTTTTAATCACTCCAAAAAGCAAAAATAAAATAATTTCCAAAGTCTCGGACAATTTTCTGCTTCCTGCACTGAGTCTGAGCCTTTGGTACCTTCTTTAATATCACGAGCTCCTCAGACAAGCTGCCTTTCCAATTTTCCGCTTCTTTAGCAGGTGCAGAAGTTTTAAGTGTGAGCCAAGTCTGCCAGACAAACAGTCCTGAGTCTGACACACAGCCCAATTAACAGTAACCTATTTTTCCAATTAACCACCTTCATGCCTTCCTGTTTAAAATACCTTAGAACGCATTTCTGCATTCTAGATTTCCCAAATAAAATGAAACAAAAAATCGGAAGCACTTTTGGATACATTAACAGCATTGTGCTTTGTTTGAGAAACAATCCGCATGGAATATAAAAGCCTGTCCCACACTATAAATAAATCCCCTGCACTGGAACAGCAGGAGGAAGCTGGAGACAGAAAGGACATGGGTGACAAGACTTGTTGCTCCAAACTCCACAAAGAGTGGTGAAGAGGAAGAAAAAACAAAGAGGAAGCAGGAGGTGAGTGGCTGTGGGATGGAAAAGGCACCAGGAGCAGTCAGAGCTCTGTGCCAGGGGAGAGCCCTGCCAGGCAGCCACAGCTCCCTGGGCCCAAGGCTGGGACAGGCAGGGAAGAGCAGGACTGGAAGGGGATGGGAAGAAAGAGACCCAGCTGGGAACCAGGCAGCAGGGAAGAAAAGCCATTCAGAGATGCTTGGCTGAACATGGGTTTGTTTGCCAAGGAGCAGTGAAGGAACAAGGATGGCTTGGCCTGGCCTGAAGCACTGAGGGAGGGAATGCAGTGAGATCTGACAGCTCAGGCAGAGCAGAGCAGGAGGAGATGGGGCAGCAGGGGCTCCAGCCCCCACAGAAATGCTCCTTTGGGCCCAGCACTGAGGCAGGGATTGCTGGCTCCAATCACTCCTGTGTGTGGCCTCCCAGGGAAATGTGCAAACAGAAATTGCTGCTTCAGCTCCGAGTTCCTCCCCAGCACGTCGGGAGCTCGGGTCAGGAATGGGGATCCACACACAGAACAGAGAATTCCCCCTGACTCACACGTGGGTTACACCCAGCATCACTCTGCCACATTGGAAGTTCAGCTTTTAAAAAACTATTTCTGCATAACTTCAGAGAACTTGGGATTCTCCAAGTCCAGGCACACAAAGCTGGGCAGTTCTGAACAATCTCTGAGCAGCCTCAGCTCACTTTTTGGTCACTGAAATGATCAGACACTGCAATGTACTCCCCAAACTCACAGTGCACAAACCTGGTTCTGCCATTTCCTAACTCCTGAGTGCTTGACTTTGTACAGCCTTAATAAAGGTCTTTCAAAAGTAGCTCTCTGTGGGTAATTGTGTGTGGGACATTTGCCAACCCAAACATGAGGGAGTTCAAGAGGCTTTTCTAATCTTGTGAGTTTATCCACTAAAGAAAAAGATTTGATTAAAAAAATGAAGTACAGCTAAACTGGGAACAATACTTTACTACGGGCTGTTCTTCCTAGGCACTTCGAAATCTTGAAAAAAAAAAAAACCCCACAAAATTAGGAACTTATTAAATCAGAATGAAATGTACCAATGCAGAAACATAAACAGAAATGCCAGATGTATAATGTCAAACTTGTAATACACAGCTTCAATTAATTCTTCTTAATTCATTTGTTTTCTTAACTTCTTTTGTTTTGCTCTCTGGAAAAGGCCATTTTCTAATGACAGATCACAGGAGGAAAGATCCAAAGTTCAAGTTTACTCCCAAGGAAAAGCAGCCTCATTTCTGTGCTCACAGACCCCATGTCCCTTTTGCACTTTTCACTCTCACAGAGGCTTCAGGACAAACTCAGGCCTGGACTGGGAGGCAAAGAGATCTACATGGAGGTTTAGTAAAGGTTTCCAAGTTTTACTCTTCAAGTACAAATTGAAATTAGTTCTTTTAACAGGAACTGGAGCCCCAGGAAATGGCAGAGTGAATGACAGGCACACAGTCACTCTGCAGGTGTGTGCTCATTAGAGTATCATGTGCAACATTCCTGGCTGCCTCTCACTTGTGTTGTTTTAAAAATAATCTTCAATTATCCAGTAAAAAAAAAATCAACCCATTAATAAAACAAACAAATCTTACAGTTAAGCAGATCTGAGCAGTGGAAACACAATTACTTTGTTCTCTGAAGCTCATCTTCTGTCTTTCTGACTGAAAAAACAAAACCTCAAACTCATCCACTGAAATTCATTCACCACCTGTCACTTCTCAACTTGCTCACTCGAGGACTTGGGCCATGGATGCTCCCCCATGCCCAAACCATGGCCCAGTGGCTCTCCAGGCCCTGTGCAGCACCAGTGCAGCACCAGTGCAGCACCAGTGCAGCACCAGTGCAGCTGTGACCCAGCCACAGCAAGCAGAAGCTTCAGTGTTGTTTTACACAGGCTTTAATTTCAAACAAAGGGATTTCTGGCGGTGCTTTTTTCTTCCCTTACTTTATATAGAAAACAGACCTCAGGATGCAGAATTTCAGGATATCATACAGGGCAAGAGAAATATGGTTTCAAACTTAGGAGCACTATAGTGAAGTCACTATTGTGCCTGAAAATTACGGACATTCCCCTGAAGAGACAGAAGTGCCATTTTCTCAAGAAAAGGAATGACAGTTTTCTTCCACTGGGCAACACAACATCAAGTACGTCAAGACATAAATGATCCATTCCTCGTGCACACCACGATGCAAAATTGCTGACAAGAATTGCAAGTTCACATGTGCAGCAGATACAAACCCTTCATAGTTTATTGATGAAAAGAAACTCTAGTGAATTGCAAAGTGAAGTTCCAACTTTATCCCACTAACAGCATTTCAGGAGGAAAAAGTAACACCACCATCAGGCTTTACAATCCTGTATTTTTAGAAAATGACATTATGGTACATCAATCCCCCTCAGCATAACAACATGACATGATCTTGCTCTTCAGCCCCCAGGCTACTGCCCAGTAACCTGAGCTGGTCCTGGCTTGCAGATGCAGCTGTTCCAGCTGTGCATTCCCAGCTGACAGCTGCCAATGCACAGCAATAGTTATGATCATTCATGCACGGAGTATTTGCTTTAAGACGTGGAGAACTACATAAAAATAGAAGAAACCATTTTCCATTAATTTCCCAGCATTAGGCTTCAAGACATTTCAGGTACCTGTTTATCCCAAATTCGCCCAAAGAGTGCAACAAGCAGCCTCTACTGGGTGTTACAAAAATCAACAACAAATATGCAAGTGGTCATCTTAAAGTAACAGCAAGGACAATAATTAGATTAGTAATAACTTGATTTCTACTACCATGAATCAGTCACAGGTTTCTAATATCTGATGTTGTGTGAGGACCCCAGACAATAATCTTGTTTAGAAACTCTACAATTTGTGCACAACTTCCTAAGATGTACAATGTCCTTCAGAATAATTCACTTTCTGTGAATACTTCATGAGAACATTTGCTTTTGTGTTGCCATGGAAGGAACAACTTACAAAAAGAGCCAGGTGGCTTAAGAATATCCATCCAATCTATATTTGCACTGTAACTACAAACTGGCCTTTTAGGAACCTTGGAAGAAAAAAAATCCCTAAGATTTCTCTCTACTGCCTATGAAAGAAGGGTTTGGTCAAACAGGGAGTGAGGATTCCCCTGATCAGTGACTTTATTTCAAGCTCAGCAAAGCAAAGCATTACCCAGACAATTCAGGGCTAACGTGTGTTCAGGCTCTTGTCAAAAATGGTGAGGGAAGACCTCAGGATTTTGGTAAATTCCCAAATACAAGCAGTTAATTTAAGAGTCTTGTTCAGGACTGATGGTGTGGGCCAGCCCAGCTGCAGGCTACAGATGTGACCAACACTGAAATCCCCTCCTGGTCTCCCCAGTCACGTCCTTGAAGGGAATCTGGAAAAGCATGAGAGGCTTTTCTGGGACCTCTTTATGATCCTGGAGGGCAAACACCAGGAACAACCTTTGCTCAATGATTTACAGTTCCAGGCTGGCAGAGATCACCAAGAAGTGACTGCTGAGCACTGGGGGAGGACAGAGGTGCTGCTGGCTTTGCCCTGGGCCAGCAAAGGCAGCTGTGGTAGCTTGCACTGGGTGTAAAACCTGCCTGGAACATTACTGCAGATACCCTCACAGGAGAACAGCTTAAAACTCCAATCCTCCCCCTTTATCCTGCAGACAGAGTTTTGATTTTTAAAACAACCTTTTTTAGGCTGTTTTTACGCAGAACAAAGGACTCTCAAAAAACCCCATTTTTTTTTTCAAGTGAATCAGGAATTCTGGTAAGAGAACAAGGTATTTACAGCCACCTAAAAAAAAACCTACTTCATATCTCAAGTCTCCCTTCAGGCAAAGGTTTTCTCAAATATATTCTTCAAAGCCATGAAAACTAATTTTGCAGTATCACTTACAATCTTGTCTTTCTGAAAAGAATGCTTCATTAGAAAGTTTTCTTCAGCTTCTATTGCCTGGGAAGTTTCTTCTTCTTGATCAATTCTGCCCAATTTGTCCCACGAACTCCCTGCTTTGTCCTTTCCAGCTCATCTCCCACCTGCCCTGCCCTTTGCAGCCAGGCTGCAGTGGCTCTGTCCCTTCCTTCCCTCTGAGCAGACAAGGCACCAGCACTTTAAAATGCTAAAAATCCACCTCTCCTTTCTATTGAATCTCCTAGAAATACTTCCAGACTCGTGTTCATAAGCTGAACACACCAGGTACGGGGGCTTTTCCCACCTATTTTCTTATTGAGCCTCACAAAAAATTTCACTTATTTGCACTTGCAGAGGAAGAAGTCCTTGAGACACAAGTGGGACAAACATAAAGGTCAGGAGTGCAGCAGACAGGCTGCAGCCCCAACAGCTTTCTCACAGAATCCCAGGAACAGGGAAGGAATGACAGAAATCATTTTTAAAAGACTCAGCTTCATCTTGTAATATGCTACAAAAAAATTTGTCACTGAAGGCTTTTGGGTCTACCATTTAAGAATAGATGTGAATTTACCTGCTCGAAAACTGTTTCATCTACTGAATCCATCATGTTAAAATACACTGAATTTATTTCTACACCTTGTGGTAAAAGGAAGCTTGGAAACTAAATTACCTTCACCTTATTCTAAAGGTGCTGTCCAGTGTCTGGACTCCTGAACCCAACTAACCTGGAAATGGGATGTTACCTTGTACCTCAGCATGGTTACTCTGAACAACTTGTGTGTGTCAGGCTCACGATGGGGTGGTTTGGTTTGATTTTAAAATTAGTCAGGAAAAAAAGAAATTCACCCTGAAATAAAATTGCAGATTTCCTTATGCCATGAACAAAGCTGACAAGAGAACACTGCTTCCTCCCCACCTCTAAAACTGTGATAACAGGACAAAAGTAACAAAGGAAACATTAATTTGGGGGCTTTATTTAATTTTTCTTTTCTTTTTTTTTTTTTTTTTTTAAGATGCTACATAGTCAAACAAGATTGGTCTTTTTATGGCATAGGACTATTTTACTACTAATATTTTTGTTTCTCCCCTAGATAGACTTATTTACATACAAAAACAATTTCCTGACCACTGTTTCCCCAATGCTCAGATGATCAAAACTCCCAACAATCGTGTAGTGCCCAAAACACCAGGAGGCAGAAGAATCTTGCACCACTACAGCAGCAAATGTTTAGTTCTCGTCACTGGCTTTGAACAGGCGCCTTTTTCATACCACAAAGTATTAGTCAATTTTGTGACAGGAAGGAAACATGAGATGAAATACATTAAATAAGTCAAATATGCATTAAACATCTCTGAATAACATTTTAATTCAACTAAATGAACCAACAGCAATGTAGCTTGGTCCCTTGGTGAGAACAAGGCATTGACCTCCATCCCGAACGAGCCCCTCGGTGCTGCCCAGCTCCCTCAGTGCTGCCACAGAAAAGTCTTTGCAGCTTCTCACTACTCATTTAAGTGCCAAGACATTGGTAACTTGCACAGAGTTGAAGACACTGACAGAAACTGTTAAATTCATGAGCAGAATGGTGGATTAACGTATTTTACAGAAGTTATCAACACCTCCTGCCTAACCCAGCTCCAAACATCCCTAGGGCCAGCTCCAGCAGTGGAGGAAGAGGTTTTTCTAGTTTTCCTTTTTTTTTTCTTTTTTTTTTTTAAAAAGAGGTAATCCAGCAACATGTACCAGGGTCTAAGAATGTTTAAAATGACATATACAATATTCCATTGTAGTGTTAAATCAGGATTTTCTCCCCCCTTCATCACTGAAGCATATTCTCTTTCATTCATTCCCTCACCATACATTTTGAACTTTCTAGATTATGTTACATAGTATTTGTGCAGGGGTAATTTAAAGGCAAGACCTGTGAGATGTCATACATTAATTTTTCTTTTTTAAACATTGTTATGAATAAATTTAATCCAATGATATGGCAGAACCATCAAACCAATTTACAATTTCCAGCATGCTGCCTCTACAAGGCTATTTTTCCTATAATTACACCAAAGACAAAGAACAAAACCACCAAAGCAAGTAGTCTGGAGCTGAGCCCTTCGTCCTTGACAGCAGCTGCAGAAGGAGATATTGGGTTGTTTGTCTGGGGTACCTTCCTCATCCGCAGTCCATCTTCTTCCTAAAGGAGGAGATATTGATTATTGATACAAAAAAAAGCTTTAAATATTCACCCTTCTCCTATTTACTTAGGTGAGTGTTACAGAATAGGTGAAAGCCAATTTACAGCTGAGTTAGAGCTCTGTTTCCTGAGAAGGAAGGGCAGTGAGGCAGGAGAGGAAAGCTGCACTCCTGGAAGTTTTGTCCTGCTAAGGGAGTGGGGAAGCCACGAGGAACCCTGCAAGAACTCCTGTCCAAAGTCTGGAGACAGCTCCAGAACTTCAGAAAATGCTGGAGGGAATGGCATGAAGGTGCTTTTCTTGCTCTGTAAGCAAGTGAGGAGCTGTTGGGGAAAGTGTTTCTCAGTATAACTAAGATGAAGTTGCAAGTTTTTCACAAGCCAAGGCAATTACGCTCATCATTTCTCATGTCAGATGTCACAGGCAGATCTTCCCAGCCCTTGAAGGGAAATCTGTTTCCCCCATCATATTCATGCTGACACTTTGACATGAACCTAATGGCAATGATTAGGGTATTTTCTTGGTATGACTTTGGCAGCTCACCTGCTTTGAAGATGAGACAGCAGATAAAACAATGTAACACCAGCAGAATTCTTATTTCAGGTGGGGATGATGCTCCCTCAGCTCTCCCTGAGCTGTTGTGCAGCACAGCTGTGTGTTAGCACACTCCAGTCACACACACACACACTCAGAGCACTTCAGGAGAGGGGCAAATGAGTCTTTTGTGACCTAATTTGTGTCCAGCTGAAGCAACAGTGTTAGACTTTTTAATGTGATACAGTATTATAGTGGAAAAGTTGAAGGTACCAAAGCAAAAGCCTCCAGTTCGTACTTAAAAAAATACTCAAGAAATAAAATTGTAATGAAAGTTACTGCAGCCTTAAAAATTGTCAGGTAAGTGAAGTTCAAAGGCCTCAAAGGGTATGTCAGTGTTTCTCTCTTTTGAATTTAAAGGGGCACCTACATGATCTGAAGGTGAACTTATTTTTTATTAATTAATTAATTTATTTACTCACTGAAAGCCACAGGCTACCCAATACCTCACTGCTGCTCTAAGTCTGAATGGGAACAACTGACTTTTGCAAATAATAAAATGTTGTTTACATACAACACACTTTGTATAGAAATAACAAATTTTCATTTTAAATATTTTTATTTCCTTCTGACAGTGACTCCAGCCTGACACTGACAGCACCTGGTAGCAGGCAGTGATTTAGCACAGCTTTCTGATGTTTTACAGATGTTTTTAACACTCCACAAAGGGAACAAAGAGCTCACTGATCAAGGACGTTACTGTAAGACATCAGCTCAATTCCAGATAGCTCCTGTAGAGTGTTTATTCAAGACTGATTTGCAAAAAAATTAAATAAAATAATACAGAACTTAAAGAGTATTGAGTCGCTGGTAAAAACAAGAACACGAGGAGGAGTTAGAGTCATGTCTGTTATTTACACATTATTTCTGTGCAAAACAAAACTGTTCTCAAGAATTCCTTCATGCATCAGCCAGCCAAGCAGCATCAGAGCTGAGAGAACAGAGCTCCTTTCACTGGGCTGCAAGAGTCACAACATCCACACTTTCCTTGGTGCTGATATCTATGGAAGTAGACACTTACAGCAAATCCAACTACTGTCAAAAGAATTTTTCAGCAGTGATAAAAGCTTCTCAATTACTGGATTCCCCAGCCATGTGCTGGATATGACAGGAAGCACATTTCTCAGTCATCTGTCTTAATTTGGCCGTTTCAGCAGCACATTACAGGTGCAATTACTGAAACACTCAGTATTTGCACAACACTGCCCTCAAGCTCCCATCGGTTTGGGAGAGCAGGGCCAAGTCCAACACTGAATGCTTAATTCAGACTGAGAAATTAGGTGGGAAAAGAAAAAAGAGGGGAATTCACTCCTCTGGATTGCTACCCAATCACTTTCTGTGACTGCATGACTTGTGCCTCCTTTCAAAGGAACCATTGATTTCAGCACCTTCTCAGAGTTTACAGAGAGAAACCTGAATTATCTTTTACTTTACAAACAATATTAAAATATTGTGCTAAGGTCAGGTAACCAAACCTTTAAGATGGAAGCTTCTGTTTCAGGAAAGGGATAAATCTGAAAAGAAAATAACAGCAATCTTTACCTTAAACTGTTTATTCTCCTCCCGTAACCTCTGAACTTCTACTTGAAGCCTCTTATAGTCTTCCATTACTTTCTTAACTTCAGTGTCATCCAAAGAAGAACTTATTGATTTAGACATTACAGAGGAATCTGTCTTTGTTGCAGTTGTGGATACAATTTTATTTATTTCTATGTCATGCTGTTAAAAAAGGATAGAGTGATTTTTGGTTAGTTATGAACACCACACCACACACCTGATACATAGGAGGAGAATCAGGTAAAAATGTCTGTGCACACCTGACACGTGCCTGTATCAAAAGAAATAAACAACATTTTGCTTTCTGTAACTTTACTGCTATCCCAGAAAACACCAGATCAGCAGCAGTAAGACAGAATGACCTTGACTTTTTAGACCTTGCATATACAGGAAAGGAAATACTCCCAAACCAGGTCCCACAGGCAGTGGTTTTCTCATCCTTCCCTCCCCAGGCACAACATGAGCAGCTGCTGCAGGAGACAGGACAGTGCTGCAGAGCCCTCTCCCTTCTCTCCCCACTCCTGGCTGCCCCCTCTCCCTGTTCCTGTGTTTCTGGAGGGATGGGGAAACCTGCAAGTTGGGAAACAAGGCTCAGACCTCCCGGCCCTGCTCCCTCTCCTGCCTTTGGATCCTCTCTGTGCTCTGCACTTTGGAAAGGGTCTCTCATGGAAACAAACCCCTCCCCACCCAAACAATGACATAATCCTCATTACAGACTCTTCAGTGCAGGAAGAACAGCTGTGCCTTTAGTACCTGCACACTAGGAAGCATTTTTCAGTTTATTCAATCCATTATCAGTTTTACACTGGACAACACATATTTCCATTACAAATTAGTATGTCCATTATCCTTACAAGAAAGGAGCCTACAATATTATAGCTGATAATTGTCATCTAATTCCTAACTGCATGTGTGCCTTTCTCACCAGGTTTCTATCAATTTACCTGACAAAAGCAGAGTTGTACAAGGAAGTGTTGGACAGGCAAATTTATATTGCTGATGGTTATAACTGCTTCAGTATAAACTCTGAGCTTCACAACCAGCAATAAGCATCTCTAATTTTTTTGAAGTGTTCTTTATCCTGTGACCTTTCACTAAATGAAAACAGATTAACTCAAAAATTGCTTTGTGCTACTGTTGCACTTATCAAGCTCAAACCAGCTGCTAGTTACACCAAGGATTATCAAGATTTTAAACAGTTTATATTGTGCTTTTAAAGGGTGATGCCACCCAGGCAGTGAAACAGAGGGTTGTGCTTATTTAGTTGTCTGTACAAACATGCCATTTTACAGGATATGCTGTGGTATTAAGTCAAATCACTCAATATGCATCTGAAGATACTCACAGGCTTATCATTTTCTGCTGGTAGCTCAAACACACACCTAAGTTTCGAATCCATGAGTTCTTCCGGTTTTGCTTCTTTCCACTGGAATAAGTTAATATTAATTTCATATTAAACATATTAGTACAATCAGGCAGATTGGAAATGCAGTGCATTATGTAAACAAATCCCATCATTTCACTCAGAAAAAACCCACAGGTGTTTATCACATTACCATTAACCACACACAGGATGAAAAATGAGATCAAATATACAACTGAGTGGTAGCATAAAGACAGACCAGATACTCTGAAGCAAATCATTCTAAATAGTCTGAAACTTCCACAGGTAATTTATGAGAGAACTGGGAGCTGTGTCAGAGTAATTAGCAGAGACAGGGGGAGTTATGGGCCTGCTTAAAAAAAAAAGAAAAAAAAGAAAAATGAAGGGTGAATTCAAGGGAAGGGAAAGATAACAAGCCCCCAAATCAATCACAGTGTGAGTCCTCAGCTCTCTGCCCAGTGGAGTTCCTATTCAAACTTTGCAAATTTCTGACAGGAGTGAACTACAGGACTGTTCTTCCCCCTCTTTGTTTTTCCACATCTTTATTTTTCAGCATCAATATCGGAAGAGCACCAGATGTGCTCCATACAGAGGGATGACTTCCCCTCACATCTTCTCTCCCCTTCAGCTGGGGAGTCTGCCATAAACAAACTTCCTTTTAATGGGCATCAGCAGTAATAAATCTTTGCTCAGTATCAGCTGGAACCCTGAAGTGAAAAGATTTATTGTCAGTGGTAATAAACAGCAAGAAGTGTCCACACTTATATCCTGGAGTTCTCACGTGCTCCTCTTCACTTTGACCATCCTCCTGGTAGCTTGGTGTTCCTCAGCATATCTCAAGTAGGTGACAAATTATGGCTAACCTGGAGTAGTATTTAACTCATCCTAAACAGCTGAATTGTAGTTCAGCTCTTCTGGGGCTGAAGTCAGAGTTCTATTTCGAGCTCCTTGGCTGCCTGTGAAGTGTTGAAAGCTTTATAGTACTCTCATAACTGGTCTCACCTGTTCATCCAGAATAGGAAGAGATCTGGAGAGTGGTAACAAAACTGAGAACTGATCAAAATGTTACAGGAAAAGGAACAGTATCGGTCTGGAGAGCTCTGGAAAACTGAAAGGCCCATCTAGGTACTAAAAAACATTTCTTGCCAGCAGAGTAACATTTGTCATGGTATAAAGTAACTCATAAAAATTAAAGAGCTTGAAAAGAAAGGCAGACTGGCTTATCTTTCTAGTGATGCAGACATTTTATTACTACTGCTGTTTCTCCCACTGGATCTTATTTTGAGCCCATTAAACAAATACAGTTCCATAAATCAGTTTCAGGAGGGAAATTATTAACCTGCAGAGTGCCCCAGCTTTAAGAAGCTTTTCAGAAGAAGACACAGTGTAGTTTTTCTGGGTTGGCTTTTTTGTTTTTAAGTAGCACACACAAGCCACACATTTTTAGAGTAATAATCTTTCTCCTTTTTACTCTGTGTCCTCAACAGCCACTGAGTGTTCTCTCAAGCTAACAAAAGCTGGGCGAGAGAAATCTTCCTTGTGCCTTCTTCTGGGGGCAAATCTTGCTGGAAAGCCACCAGTTGACACAATGGTTTATTCCTTTCCAGGTTGTCTTACTGTAACCTGACATCTTATTTCTATGTCCTTTGTCCTTCTCTGCTGCAGCACCTACATATTTCTACTGCTCTCATTTGTAATCCACAGGACAGAATCTATGAGGGCCTTTCATTTACAAAGCCACAGCAGACACAGGTAGGGATAAAGAAAAATACAATATTTGTAAATCATCCTCTAGCACTTTGCAAAAGGAGCTGCTCAAGAGAAAACTGAAGACAGAGTAGATGCATAAAATATAAAAGATGTCACAGACTTTGAATCTATTCTGTATATCCTTAGAATATATGGCTCAAGCTGGCCTTTCTAAAGAAGGATAGATTGCAAAAAACTACAACTACTTGTTTCATGGCTTGGCATCCCATTACTGACAGCAGCTTCCTAAAGAAGCAACCACTGACACCAACTTTCAGTGCAAGGCTCCTGGGATTCAAAATAACAGAGAACTCCTTGCCATGCAGAGATGGAAATCTGGAAAAGCTTTCAAGGACCATTCCAGCATGGTTTGACAACAGCCCTTAAACAACGTGGTAAAAGAACTTACAAAATGATACAGTTAGAAAGAAATCCATTGTAATTAATTTCAATACTTACTACTGCTTCCATATCTGAAGTATCAGCTGGAGCAAACATAGACTGAACCATAAACTTGTGTTTACTTTTCTCATTAGGGTCATAGTCAAAAGGCTGTAGCATCACTGGAAGAAAAAAAACCCAGAACACATTGCATTAACATTGCTCTGGTGCAGAGTCATGCACTGATGACACAGTTACCAGATTTCAGAAAAACAAACATTAAAATGGTTTCAAGCTGTCTGTTCTTATGACCAAAGCAGCAGCTGACACCAGGAACCTCACTTTATACCAGAATTTTGAAAGGAGGCAGGAGAAACAGATTTCCTCAGTCTGTCTAGACTTTTGTCTGAGAATTCTGGAAATGCTGATCACTCTCCAATATTCTGTACACAGCTATGGCAAGATAACAATAGTAATTTATAGAAAATAGGATAATTTACGTATCTTCTGGGACAGAGGGAAAAATTTTCCAAGACAGCATCTTTTTGTCTTGTTCCATCCTTGGGGCAGAAGTAACAAGCATTTTGATGAGCTGTACAAACAATATTGCTGATGGTGCCCGAGAAAAGCTACAGAGGCAAAGTCAAACATTGTAAAACTCAGGGTCCAAGCCTCAGGATGGAAATTTCCTCTACAAAGTTTAAGAGTCTCATGGTATTTGATTTATCAAGTGCAAGTATTTTGCTTCCACAAATAAGTTACTGGAAGTTTGTTACCAATTTATAGGTGGAAGTTTACAGTTAAATGTGATGCAAACTTTGCCTATGAAAGGTATGCAAGGAATGTATTTTTCTTCATTCAAAAAATCAAAAGCATTCCAAAATTTACCTATGCAGAAAATGACTGTGTTCAGGGGGCAGAAAGGAAGGAACAGCAGGTTTAGGATGTGTGTGTGCGCTTTTATTTAATTTTTTATGCAGTATTGGGAATTTCCACATCTTTGCTTTTGGGTTAAAGCAACCTGAAGGGGGACAGTTGGGTATTCCATTTCCATTTGGTCACTTGGAACCCTCCCATTTGCAAGGGACAGTTGGATATTCAACTATTGGGACATTAAAAAACACAAGTTTGGCTTCAACACAAGACAGAACATGTAGAAATAATCAACACAGTTTACACAAACATGTTATTAGACACTGCAAAACACCACCACTCCCTCAAACTGAAAATGAAGCTTGCAAATACTGCCATTACTGCTAACAAAAACAAATGGTGTAAGGTTTAAAAATCCACATTTTATGACCAGTCTTACTTCAGCCTAATTCAATCACTAAGAAGAGAAGCAGTTCAAGAATTAGGACCATTTTCAAGTACTGGTGCTATTAACATTATGTGCCCAAATTCATATGCACTAATTGCAGGGGTTTGTTGTATAAAAGCAATATCCAAAGATCCCATTTGTTGCAAATGAAGGCAAGTGAAACCAATTTGCCTCCCTCAATGAGCAGGGCACGTTATGGCTGTGCCATCTTTACTGTGCTCACAATCTGTGCCCATCAACAACCACATGCCTTTTAAAGCCCAAAGAGAAGGAAGGCAATAAATTCTCCCCAATGAGGTGCTTTAAAAATTATTATACATTTTAAACTCACCTTGCAGCACTTGGGTAATATTCCAAAATAAGTGTTTGCAGATTAACTGGCTACCTTTAAAAACTGTTTTCCAAACAGAAGTGACTGCACTGTGAAAGAAGAACTATTTGAACACTGCCTGACACATCACTGAAAAGCAGCAAAATCGTTTTTTCTCCTCTGTAGTAGACACTTAAATAATTTCAAATCTGCATAATGTGTAAGATCCAACTGGATAGTCAGGACTATCCAGCATTTATGGAACTTCTACAGATAGTGTTTTTTTCAGCTTGCTTTGCTGAGTGCAACTATCAGCTCATTTGAAAATCCTCATTTCCCAAGGGACAGCACAGAATCCATCCTGGAATGCCAAATGATTGCTGCTCTGAGCTCCATTCACTGAACCACAAGAGCCAGAGAGGGCTTGACAGCACAGACGTTGTTAGCACTTGTATTTTTAGATCAATACATGAAAGCCACATTGACACAAATTACTCAGCAAATGTCTTGTAAGCCAGATGGGAAGCTCAAAAATACGTACTTTTTTCAAGAGGAAACCAAACCATTTTAATACTATTGGGGTTTCTGTGAAAGATCAGTTCCATAGAACTGCCCTAATTGCTGGAGAACTTGCTACTGGGAATGTGGCTCCTTTGTTCTGAATGGAAATTACAAACCTTATGCAAAAATTATGTGAAAAGTGTGTTCCTACAAAATGCCTTATCACACCAGTTGTCCCATCTGGTCAGCAGTTTCAGCTTTCATCAGTAATCAGAGTTTTAAGAAACAAAATTATTAATATTATCTTCAAGTTCACTGTCAGCAGCATCCATCAGGCAGAGATATCTCAACCATTCCCAAGCTGCTCATCCCACAGCTCAAGCATCAGCACTGTTTTACCAGAAGCAAAAATTGCAGAGTCACTGAGAGATCAATGGACATCGGTTTTCTCACACATTCCTGCAACATCCCCAGCACTTTATGCTCTGCAGAGAGCCAGGGAGAGGCACTGACCACCCAATATGCTCCTTCTTTTCCACAGAACAGTTGATTGGTAAAGTTAGTTACAATGACAGAAGCATTGAACTCTGGTTTTCCTAGAATAAAGCAGCCTTTTCAAGGAGCAGAGGAAACCTGAAGCAGGGAACACCTTTAACACCTGCTAGGACCGAGCTGTCCTTTCCAAGAGCAGAAGGAACAGAAAAGTCCCAGATCAGATAATCAGCAACCTTCCTCTAGTTTCCAGCTAAATTTATTAATGGTCTGTTTACTTGATCCTGGACCAGCACTGCCCTTATGCTGAAACACCAGAGAAGGGGGAAGAGTTATTTACTTCTGGTGCCCTCCAAGACATCAATCACAGCAACTCTTGGCCTCCTGTAAACTTAAGCCAGACTTGGTGGGTTCTCTCTGGGCCAGGCTCCCCATTCATCCTCTGCACCTGTTTTGGTTTGAGCTCCTCTAATTATACATGCAGGGAACTTTACTCGTCCCTGGAACCACAGCATTTATGCCCTCTCACCTCTCTCCTTATCCAGATGCACAGTGCTACATTTGCCTCACTCACAGCCACATTATGTCAGCATCTTGCTCACCCCAACCAGGCCCCTTCATTTAGCAAGCTTGCAATTATAGCAAGAATATTTTATTCTCCAAATATGTGATTTTGCAGTTTTCCTAATGAAACTCATCCCATTTCTCTTACTGTAGCCTTCAAGGACACCTAAATCTGCTGCGTATCTTCAGTCTCCCAACTTTACAACATCATCAGGGTTTTTACTGTACCCTTGGTTCCAGAAGTGCTTGTAAAAGCATTAAACAAGATTAGTACCAAGAATCACTCTCAAGAAACATCACTAGTAGCTCTCTGCCATCACATTTCCATCCACATCACTGTTCATTCTCAAGCAGCTCATTCAGTAGACTGTCAATCTGTTTTTTCTTTTCTAGTTTTATTAATCATTTTTCCAAGTGGCACTGCATGGAATTCCTCATGGTCTGGACAGATCAAATCTACCACACCTGTGACATCTTTCCATAAAATACCCCCAACCAGAAACAGGGGCAAGCCTCAAGATCCTTGTGGAATTCCATCAGCTCTGCCAGAGGTGAGCAAAGGACACTCATCTACAGAAACGAGCAGAATCCACTGCACCATTCCACCTTTATGTTTATTTATGTAAACATAAAACAAAATTTGTGTAAATATGTCAATAATACTAATAAGTGTTGAATCTGTGAAGATCAACACATAATTTTAAATCAGGCAGGCAAGAACATGGTAGTTTCTCTAAAATCCTGGGAGGTGGGTGGGAACAGGACACAGGAGTGGCACTGCCAAGGAAAGCTGGGAATGCAGCAGTGGATGGGACACAATCAGTGCCCAAGGAAAGCTGGGAATGTGGCAGTGGATGGGACACAATCATTGCCCAAGGAAAGCTGGGAATGCGGCAGTGGATGGGACACAATCAGTGCCCAAGGAAAGCTGGGAATGCAGCAGTGGATGGGACACAATCAGTGCCCAAGGAAAGCTGGGAATGTGGCAGTGGATGGGACACAATCATTGCCCAAGGAAAGCTGGGAATGCAGCAGTGGATGGGACACATTCAGTGTCAGAGGGAATGGGGCAGAGCCACTGTAAGTGCAGAGCACAGGGCTGCAGCTCCATCCCTGCTCAAGGCAATGCCTTTTCAAAGTCAGGCAAGTTCAGGAAAGACTGAAAATTCCCCCCTGTATATTCTACAGCAACCCAAGGATAACGTCAGCTCCTCCTCGCTTTTAGGAGGCATGTTCAGACTGCTCTCTTCAGTGGGACACTGTGCACAGATGGTTCCATCTGCAATTCCTCTCTCCTCCTTATACATCTACTGCAGACTCACCAGCATGTGCTGGTATTCCTTCACTTTCCCTTTGTAATCCATTCATGGCTTTTATTTAGATTTCCAAGCCACAAAATCAGCTATCTTTGCTGAAATCAGACATGTTTAACAGCAGTGGAATGTGTGCAAATACTCCTTTCCCAAGTGTAGCAGCCCCAGTGCAATGGAATCAGATGACAGTGCACACATACGCTTCCCGACAGTTACATAAACTCAGCTGTTAAAATTACATGCCATTATATAACAGGTGAAAACACGGGCTCCAAACCTGACATCCCAGCAGGCAGCACATGCTGACAGGGCCTCAAATACTGGTATTTAGCAAAAGCTGTGATATGGCATAAGAAGGCAGAATTTGAGACTCCACTAGATTAAAGTGAGCTTTATTTATCTAGCATTTTGTACGTTTTTTAAATGAGCCATCACATTAGTGTGAAATAAAGTGGAACTGCTGCCTCTCAGAGCAAAATATCTTCTCATGTACTTACAGCAAAATAGTACAGACACAGTTTCACAGGAGTATAACAAAGGCATCTGGTTACTACAGAGCAAGAAGGAAGAGGCTGTCCCAAATTCAGCTTCAGGCAATAATATTCTCCTGAGACTAGAAATGCATAGGCACTGATTTTTTGGAGACAAGGTGCAGCACCAATGCAGTGCTATCAGTGGCTGTGGTAAAGCCAGTCAGCAATTGTGAAGGGGACAGATTGCTTATTAAACAGCCCAATTAGTTTGAGTATCCAGAAGTTATTACTGAATTAACTATATTTTGGTAATTCCTCATCAGTAGTATTTTCAATAGGTTTGGAGGAATTCAAGTCCTATTTATTCAAGTCCTAATTCTTTTCCCTGTGCAAGACTTGAATTACGTGACTGAAAAGGTAAGTGATTCAGAGGCAAAGAAACAAATTCTATTTATTTTTCACTTCATTAACTCCAATATCAGCCTTTTGTTCTCAAGTAACATTATTCCAAAGCAAAGGTTAAGCAGATCTTCCCCCCCGTCTGTGAATCTGAAAACAATTCTATTCTGCAAGTAATGGCAGTCCCCTCTTTGATCCCTCCCATCCAAAGGATCTGCTGATCAGAACCAAAGATACTGCCACGCTCAAGTCCAAAATTAGGTCCCATGCATGGTTTGAAGGAGCTTAATGTATTACCTAAGGAACAATGAAAGTGTGCTACTTGCATTTTAAAATATACTGTTAATGTAAGGACTGGCAATTTAAGATCATTATTTATTCTTACTGTTATTATCAGCATGGAAATATTAGAACACACATGTGAGCTTGTGATTAAATATACCACAGCCATTTTCCAAACTAACCAAATCATAAATCACTACAAATAAAGGGGAAATTCTTAAAGCTATGTAAGCAAGAGCACAGCACAGCTCATGGTTAGCACAGCAGTCTCATAAGGGGATACTTTAGTCCTGGACTAGATCCACACTCTGCCTGGTGTGCCTGGGAAGGGCCAGGCTGGAAAAGCAACCTGCTGGTGGCTTATCAAGAGATGGTTCCTACAACACTTGCCTGCACTCTATTTGCTCAAGGTGGAGCTAAGGGGCACTTGTGAGCAGAACTTTAAGAAACCACTCAACACTGAGATCAAGACAACATTTCAAAAAGCCTGGTAAGAGCCTGCAAAGGAAGCAGGCTTTTAATTTTCAAAGTTCATCAGCAAGATGAAAAGCATCCACATCTTTATAGCATGAAGATAATTTGTAGCTAGAAACCATGCTAATTTTCATTATCATTTCATTGATTTCAGTGTATTTGATATGCTTGCCTGCAGCTAGTATAGATGACAGACAGCTTTATTTGGGAATTGTCCCGACTTTTTAAAATCTCCATTTCTCTCCAGAGAGCTCTTTCATTTACATATTAGTCATTTCAGAGCTCACTGGGTACGTGCTGGCCCTCTCCTGAAGCAGAAGTGCTTTGCCTGCCCCACCTGGAGCTCACACACTCCCCTGGTTACCTCCTCACTGTGACATTCCCCTGGGATTAACTGCAAGGCAGGCACAGTCCTGCAGCCCTCTGCACACTCAATTTGACACCACAGAAATCCCAAAGACAACAGATCAATCATTGTGCAAATATGGTCATGTATAAGAAGACTTACAGGATTAGAGTTGCCTAATTTTACAGTGCAAAGTGGTTTTGGGATCAATTGTTACTTTGTTGAAGCAAGCTCTCTCCAAGGGTGAGACATGTAAATATTTTACATTTTACTAAGTTAGAAACGGAACTCTTTCATTTTCACATGTTGATTTTTTCAAGCAAAAGCAGTGGTTTCATCTTCCCAAATTTTTTATTCCAGGCTAAAAGAGGCTGGTAGGACCAAACTGTATAACCTACCAATAATATTTATCGGGCCAATATTAATTTTTTTTTTAGAAATAGCAAAGCAAATCTCCAAGTTTACAGAAATAATTTTCTTAACTGAAGTCTGACCTCATTCATCCAATATGCCACTACTGGATCAGAGAAGTCATTGAGAAAATATATCATCAGCAAGTTAATAACATACAGACATTCTGTTGGTGAGAATACTCAGCTCTTTATGCTTTCAAAGTAAGCCACTCCTTTGCTTTTCCATTACCAAACTTAGGCAAGTCAAGAGCTACTGACTCATTAGTGAAAATCATTAACTTTTCCTATGTAACAGCAAAGATTTAGTCATTTGACATTTTTAACAGCAAAGGATACTGAATCTTCAAGGCACACAAAACAAGCATGGTTTGAAAGTAAATGTTTTCATTGTTGGTTAAATCAAAGGCAGTTTGGCATCAGCCCACACCAGTCTAAACCAGAGGCTACAGTCCACCCAGTTTTATTCTTCCCTTGCTGTGCTCATCCAAGCACTTGTTTGACCCTGTGGTGAGCTGGTTCAGGAAGTTAAGCTGGCAAAAAACTAACTGTACAAAAATAATCCCACAGGGAGGGCAGGGCTGCAGCAGGACTGGTTTGGATACGCTGGCTGAGGCTGTTAATGAACCATATCAATCATTTATGTATTTCCGTCTTCTTCCTCTCCAAAACAAGATGCAAGACCAAGCCTATTACTGCTAGACCAGGAGGAAGGCAAGTAAGGACACATGAAATGGCTGCTCCTCCAGGAAAACACAACCTCTTGGATTCACCAAAATACCTTCAGGCTGCGAGGCATTCCAAGAAACAACTGATTGTTAGAAGCTATTTTCAATTACCAAAGAAGTGCTTGAATGGCTTACCAGAAACATTAATTGATGTTCCTGCATCGATAATTCCACTGTTGGGCCTTACACAGTATCTACGTGGTGCTGTGGTCTTAACTTTGAAGCACACATTTCTGTCCGTGGGGTTGCCGAGCTTCAGGTTTGTAGTGACCACATCTGTGAAAGGACCTGAGGAGGAGGAGAGCAAAAGCAGACTTGAAATCACACAGAAAGCACTTTTCAAGCAGAGGCTAAGCAGGTCCTAAATCTCTGTTCACAAATCTTATAAAGTAATTAGATGTTCAATTTCCATCTGCGGCATGTACAGATAATCGTGCACGCAAAGCTGAGGCTGCAGCCAGGCCCCAGCCCAAGAGCTCATCATTAACAGCAAAACAAAAGGGGGAAATCATTCACACACTGTGCCAACACCACAACATGGCATTCAAAGGATGCCAAATTCCCTGCTGTGTCACAGTTGCTCCATTCTAGTCACTGAAACCCAGGCTAACAGAGATACCACATACACCCATGCAGTAGATGGTAAGTTGTGAGCACAGCACAGTTTCTTAACCCAAGGAATGGGAACCAAGGACCATCACAAATCCATCTGCACATGAAGCTGGACCTCCACAGAACCAGGATTCCACCAGGTATTCAGGAATGCCATACCTAAACCAGCAAGGCAAGCATTCAGGGTGCATCTCTTTTCACCTACCAAGTTTTTTTTTTATTTTATTTTTACAACCTGTCTTGGCAACTAGAAATTATAAACCAGAAGAAATAAAGTAGCCTACCTCACCCAGGACAGGAAATAACCATGTGGAAATAGGAAAATTTTTAGACACTGAGAGCACTGGCAAAGATTTCTGTATTAGCAAAGCCAAAATCAAACCATTGTCAGGCTCTGCAACACCAAGTGCAAGCAAATCCATTCCCCTCAAGCTCAGTACCTAATTGAAACTCCCAAATCCCTCAGGCAGAAGAAAGGCTGATTTCCTACAAGACACTGATAAATCAGACAGGTAGCACACAACTACAGATGTACCAGCTTTACAGATGGTAAAGAACTAAAATTAAAAGAAATATAACCACACTTTGATCAACTGTCTTCTCCATAGAAGTGATTAATTTGATGCCTGAATAAAATACCTTCATCTGTCCTCAGGAGTAAAAGCAAATTGGTCAAAAAAAAATGCATCAAACTTTTCCTTGCAGAAATGGCAGCCCTAAAATTGAAAAAGGGTGAATGACAATGATAATAAAAATACTGGCAGGCAGCATTCCACCACCCTCCTCTCACAGCATGGATGGCCTGATGTAATTTAAGTTTGCTTCTTATTCTACACAAATTTGTCTCCTAAGACAATATTTAATCCAGTTGTAACAGTACTACAAACCTGATCCATCCTTGATCCAGTTTGTTTAAAGTAATTAGAAAGGGAAAAGCCTCAAAACAATCACACATAAAACCCCCAACCAGACAACAAGGCAGCACCATTTCTGTCTGCACCCTGAGCAAACCAGCTCTGCAACACGGGAGCAAAAAAAAAAATGGAAGCAATAAAATTTTCAGATCCCATGGCAGAGGTGTCACCAGACCCGTGCCTGGTGGAATACTGAGATGTGAAAGAGAATGAAACACAGCTGTCAAGTTTTCTCTGTGTTCTGCACGCAGGGAGAGACTTTAAGCTAATGGAAAATAACTGGCCAGAAGCAGCCACGAGTTGTTAAAGAAGTTAAACAAGCCAAACCATCAGAAAAATCCAGCATTTAGGTGTGTAAGGACAGCATCAGATCTTCAAAACAGCCCTAACTGGGAGAAATCTAATATTTCAGAAGAAATTATAGGATGTCTGTGCAGTAAGGATGTGTCTTCACTAAAAAATTACAGCTTGAGCTGCTCCAGCACAGAGGGAAGGTTGGCAGTACAAAGCCCTACATAAGCAGCTGCATCCTCAGCAGTGCTTTACTGGTCTGCATGCTGGGATAGATTTCCTGGGGGAAATACCATGTTTTTACTTGGCTGATCCATGAATGTGTGCGGGATTTGTGTGCCCCAGCACGGAGCTGCTGTTTGAAATAGTAATACGACAACAATTCTGTGTGGAAAATAATTTCCAAATGGAGTTACTTACTGCTAACATAGATCACACCAAAATATTTGGCAGCAAAACCTTTCGGCAGACGGAACTCATTTCTTCTTGTCTGCTTGGTGTTTCCTCTTCTCTTCTGTCCACTAAACCCTAAACAGTTTCTTTAGCTACATTTCCTCCAAATTACAGGTCTTACAGCCACCACAACTGTACTAGAAGGTTGACATCTGCTTCCAGCAAACCTGTGTGCAGGCACACTCCTTATGGCACTGCTGTTCAAACTCTGCAGCAAAGCAAAACACAGCAGACAAATGCAGGATTAACGTGCCATTAAGGTGTCCTGAAGTGTGTAAAAAAATAAACAGACCACAGGGTATTACTCAGGGGTAATTGGGGCATGGCAGTGAAATATTATCACTTGGCTGGCCTGCCTTTTAGGAGCAAGGCCCACGGACTGCCAGCTTGGGCTGAAATGAAACCTTGGTCGCCTGTTGTTGGAATATGATCGTCAAGGCTACAGCTTTTTTTGGGGAGGCTGGGGTATGTGGGAGAACTTATCTCAGGATAGACACAAGTTAATTCTGCACTGGAGATACATCTTTGCTTTCCAACACCTGGATTTGAGCACTGCAGATAAGGCTGGAGTGGGTATTAACAGTCATACAAGATGCACATCGACCCTGGAGCTTCATTTTCCAATGCAAGGCATTGGGACTTCTGGAATTGTGCCCAAATACAGTAGGAGAAAACACTCCACACTTCTTTCTGGTAACTTTGTCCTCATTACAAGTGGATGGACTGTTTATGTAAGTTTATGCAACACCTGGACAATGCTTGTACTCCCAAGGTGGGCTGAGACCACAGTTAAGCCAGACTGGTGCATCTGAATGGTACTGGTGTCAAGGCAACAAGTGAAGACTGACTCTTAAAAGCCACAACCCTTGCTTAATCACATTATTTTGTTTAGAATGCTTTTTCGATTGCTCATAGTATTTCTAGATAAGTGGAACTCGTACTAAGGCAGGGTGCTTTCCAAATGACAATTTGCACTTTAAAATCATCCCAAATAGTTTTCTCACGTGTTTTTTAGAGATCATGAGAAAAATGCCACTGGTGTCATCCCAAGGACAAAGTTATGGGAAACAGGGTCTGTACATGCATCATCTGACATGGGGTTGTCATGGGAGCAAGCTGTCTAGAAGGAAGAATGTAGTAAATTGAATTTGGTGCTGAAAGTCTGAAATATTCCACAAGGGCTTGGTGACTTTCGCCTCCCAAAGTAAAGTCAACTTGTGTTAATGCAAAGTGGGCATCTAGTGATACACAAAGCAGCAGTATTACTGGAAGGAAAGGAAACATCACCTCCTATACTCATGAAATAACAAACAGCAAGAGATATCCTGGTTTTTCATAGGACTACTTTTCAGCAGGGTTATTTCTGAACTGTGGCTTTTCACCCACACATCCAACCCTTCACATTTGAAGACCACAGTGTTATCTCAGAATTTTCCACAGTCCATTTCCTATCCAAACACCAGTGCTGTATCAATCTTTCCTAAGAGAGCCATTCTGCAGCGTATGGTACTGTAATATCCCACACCATTTCAGTAATGATACAAAAGTCTGGGAATTAGGTTAAAAGAACGTGATGTCAACTCTATTTAAATTTTAAATAACTCTCACTGCAATAGAAATTGCCCATAATTGTATCAGCAAATCCAGGCTGATAACTTTTTGATGAGCACAGTACTCACTGTGAGTTCCTTGCCACTTGCTCCTCAAGAAACCATGTTACACAGCCACATCATTTGTACTACATCTTAATACAACCATCCTCACCTTAACCAAAATTTCATGCTTTGGCATGGCAAATCATCAGTCCTCATGCTGTTTGGCACGTGAAGGAATTTAGCATAAGCACCAGCAGAGGGAAAGCTTTGATGGAACAGGCTTGGGCAGGAACATTCAAACCCAGCAGGGACAGTCCTCTGCAAATCTGTACCTGCAATTATCACTACATGCTTATAATTAACTACACACATCAGGTGGGCCACAGGGTTGCTTAATTCCTGCTTGAGTCCATCTCACTGTTGAAAGGGGAGCTGGTCTGGCCTCTCAACTCCACCAGCTGCCTGTACAAATTGCACTGTGTTCCTCTGCATGGGCCAAAGAGCAGAGCCAGGGAGCTGCTGGGGCTGGAAATTAATCCACTTACCAGGCAGGGAGAGAGGGAGGGGGCAGTGGGGAAGAGAAAAAGGAGAATCAGTTTTCAGCCAGAACAAGCAGCACTCAGACCTGGCATCAGGGAAACTGCATCTTCCTGCACAGCATTCTGCCAATTTCAGGTCTCACAGCTGTAGGTTAAAGCTTGCAAGCACACCTGGGCATATGTGCTGCAGTCACATTTGTAGGGTTGGCATAGCTGCTGAAAGTAATTAAGGCACATCCATCATTTTTTCTGTACTTTTATTTAATGCAAATTCTCATCTGCAAAAAGTTAGACATCCCTAAAAAATGTAGTGAACTTTTCAAAGAAAAGCACTGCACGAATACTTGAAACAACTGGCAACCATTGATCCACAAGACTAAGAACAAATTCTCATCAAGCTGCCCATGTTATTCCCAGAGTGTTTTAGATGCACTTTCAGCATCTTCCCCTAAACAACTTTTGCAACTCCAGCTCACCACAGACATGTATCCAACAGCAAGGTAATTGGAAACAGCCAGAAATACAGGCAGAGCTTCTCGTGAGATAACCTTTCTGGTACTTCCTTTGTGGAAAGCAGTGGAATGCAATAATAGGAGGGGAAGGATGTATTTCACCATAGTTCAATCCCACTGATGTGTCAGATGGAAGTCATTAATCACTTGACACATTAATCAGCCATAGAAAGGTAACTGAAGAATCTTTAATAAGGGAGATGGTGGAAAGCAGTAGAGGGGAAACCTACATTGTTTTGTGACTATTCTTGAGAGCCCAAATCCTACATGTGACTGGTAGATGTCCACATGGAGCAGAAATTAACCCAGTGAAAAGCCACCCTGACCCTCTGTGAGTGGAGAGGATGGGGGCTGAATGTGATACTCATCCCTTCCCCATCCCACATCCTACACTGGCCCCTCTCCCATGGCATTAAGTGCTTTCCTCCAGCTCTGCCACCCCTCAAACAGGGGATGCTCCCTGCCCTGCCCTAAAGTGAGGTGTCAGCACCATCAAAAAGCCACCACACCCAGCTCTACATCTGATTAGTTCAGTCTTTCTACCTGCAGCTTTTCTCATCTTCACATCCAAGTGGTTTCTCTGTTCCTTTACTGCCTCTGACAGCACCAAGTGATTTCATTTTATTTCCATGGGCTCTCCCATTTTATTTTTGTGGATGTCTATCAGCATTAGAGACAGGCAAAATAAAACCAGTAGTGATGTGCAAGAGGGCTCAATAACAGGTGAAGAACTTGACTTACTGCACGCTTCTTTTAAAGTCATATATAAAGCTGATGACCTTTGAAGATAAACACTAAAATGAAAAGAGCTGAAATGTCAAGCAAGACATCTTGAGCTATCAGCCAGGTGCCTGAGAATCAAGAACACCCAAGATCCAATCAAACTCTCCCACCACCTTACTTGTCTTTAGACAAAACACTTAAGGGCTTGATCTTCTGCGATGAAGAGCCTTAAGAGTTGACAGCAACTCCAAAACAGAAGCAGTTTGGACCCTTAGAGTTTCCCTCTCTCTGAAGTAAGGAGAATACTTACCTAATTGCACAGAATCTTGTGAAGATTAGTGTTTTAAAAAGTACCGTGTGCCAAGGTTTAATCATCATCATCATCTGGCTCTGGAGACTTTCATAATTAAGTGAGCATCCGCAACTTTTGAAATCAAAGAAGTCAAAAAATCAGACACAAGAAGAGCCTGTGTTGCATAAATATCTGATTTCACAAGTAACTCAGTGAGAGAACCCCAAACCCCCAAATGTGGTAACTATTTTAAAGAAAAATCCTTGTGTAAACCACTTGCCGACCTTTTGACTTCAGCTCAGATTTTAAAAGGAATTAGCTACAAACCCCCACATCCCTGGAATCAATATCTTTGCTCTCAGCACCCATCTCCTCACCCAAAAGAGCCCTTGAAGCAAAGTGACAGGAGGGGAGTGGTCCCTTCCACTTCTGCTGTGCCAAACAGTGGATGCCTGGATGAAAAAATATTACAAAAATAGAAGCAACATCCACATCACTCCCTATGCAATAGATGGTGCAGTAGAGCAATTTTTTAAAGAAGTATGCAATCAATAAAGTGACTTAAGAGGGAGAAAAAAAAAGGTGCAGAAACCAAACAAAATTACATGATCCAGATGCCAAAGTTGGAGCAAGGCTGGCAGTAAGTTATTCCATTTAGATGGATTAAGCAGTGTCCTTCCCTGGCCTATTCTGGCATAAACTATTTTTCTCAGAGCATGCCTCATGCTTAATTGGGAAAAAAACCCAAACCCCAAACAAATATTAGACTGAAGACTTTTCAGGGTATCTATTAGTATGTAGTTTTTGTCCCCTTTTATCCCTCAGAGGATCATTAACAGTCTGACTTCACAGTTGTAAGAACTGAGAGGCCACACATAAGCTTGCCAAGAGAAACAGAAGAATATGTCCTTCATATAATTTTGGTACCAGTGTCATTTGTTTTTTCCCAACTGATCTCTTCAGAGTTTTCTTACACCCAAACATTACCTACAGCAAACTTCAGCAACAAAATCGCACAACATGAAATGTTTTCTCTGCATCATGAAGCTAAACCAGATTTCTGCACACACTTGCATAAACAAGAGACTGAGAGCAGCCCTGGTGAGCTTTCAGAGGTGTATCTCTGTTTCAGCTGTGCTTTCAGATCCTTGGAGAACCAAGTGCCAAACATATTGCATTACTTTGCTCATTCTGCAACAAATATCACATGAACCAACCCTATCCAGGTATGAGAACAGCTCAGGAAACAGTGGCACAGCAGCTGCATCTCTTTCAATAACCATGATGTAGCCAGATCCACTTAGAGAGTAAGACATCTCCTTTTTGTACACAGCCTGGAGTTCCATCCATGGGTATGGAAAAGACACAAACAAAGCCCAGGCTCCCAGGAGAAGTGGGAATGCAGTAACAGAGCAATGAAGCCCTGATGTGCAAACCTCCCTGACAAAAACACTGCTGAAGACTGAAGTCAGTGTAAAATGTTTCCCTGGAAAAACCATCCTGATTTTAATCACCAATCCAAGCTAAACTTTTTCTTCTAAAGTGATTTTTTCCTGGTCTAATTTCATCACTGATCTCCATTTCAAATGCACATTAAAATGTTAGGGAAGGAGCAACTTCACTATTTTAATTTTACGCTCACATATACTCCTCAAATAGAGAAATTTGATGTGCAACCTAAATAGCAAATGAGCAAATATTTTAAGTGCAAAACTGTGCATAAGTTGAAAATACCAGAGAAACAAACAAAATTAGATATTCTGGGGATGCACAAAGAATAGCTGCTTTTCTAATAAGTTTAAAAAAAATCCAAGCCACATAAAATAGGCAGTGGGATACTATTTATGGCCACAAATAAGGAAGCAATCCTGAGTTTAGCAAGGTATTTCAGGGGAGCCACTTGAAAACCAGCCTATTAGCTGTACTTTCAGGACCAAAGGGGAGAAAAACCAAAACAAAATTAGAAATTTAGCCAGCAGCTGTGAGAAAACTTAATCAGAAAATAAAAACCAAACCCTTACAGTTTATATGCCAGGCATAGAACAAGAAACAAATGTCAAGTTGTGCTCTTCAAGCCTGAACTTCTGTCTTTTCCAACCTAAACAATTCCATGATTCTGGGATCATCTGTATGACATCAGTAAGCACAGTGTAAAACCAGCTATACAAAAATTAAGGGGAAAAAAAAAAGTTACTGCCCTTAGATCTTTGCTCCTAGTCTGGTGAAAATATAGGAAGGCCAGAAGAAGAGACATCACAAACCAGAGGAAATACAAATGTTTTGAGAAAATATAAAATACATTGTTAATTCACATATCACAAGAAGCACTAATTGCAAATATCAACAGGCAACAAACATGAAATTGCACAAGGGAGAGGGTGAACTGCTGGGAGAAACATCAGAAGCACCAGCAAGGATGAAGTAACTGGTGTGATGAAAAAAGGAGCAGTCTTGGGAAAAACAAGAAAGTGCAATTTTTTTTTTCTTAAAAGAATTACATAGTCATTTGACATGCCTTCTACAAGCACAACTAATTTGTCTTTTAAATTGCTTGCAAAAACATAAGATTTGGCTCCATAGTGATCCCCACACCTACATGATTTTATAATCTGCATCCTAAGTAACTGGATCACCAGGCAAACCTCCCCCTTCTCTATTTTTCCACCCCTCGTGGAAACCAACCAAGAAAACAGGATTAAATTTAGAATGATAAAATCTATAATCCATGCACCATGGTATGAGGGACTTCGTTTACAGCTCAGAGAACTAGACGCTAAAGTAGTTTAGTAAAGAGATTATTTTCCTAAAGTATTTATAATAACGTGGGGTAAGTACTGCAGGCAGCAGCAGTATCCAATCTGTACAAATGTTTTTGAGGCCAGGAGAATTACAGTTGAATTGGGCAATTTTCAGAACAGCTCTAACAGAGAAAGGACAGACTGAGCCCTCAGTCTGGGTTCTGGTGGTGGTGTGAACACACAGTCACTTTGATCCCTGTGCACCTCTACCCTGCCCTGAATTAAGCAGGGCAATGGTGATTTGCTTTGCATACATTTCCAGTGACAGCAAGACTGTGACAGCTGTTCCAGACCCACGGCACAAATCCCTCTTTACAAAAGGTTGCCTAGCAGGCCAAATTTTAAACTCAACAATATCCCAGGCATCTCATAAAGTATCATATATGGCTCTACAGACATCTTGGTCTACAAAGCACTGAAAGGGTTGATATATTGAAAAAATACTGGGTCAAATACCAGAGGAAGAGACTTAGCATGAATCTAACCCCTAGCTTGGACAAGCTGGTACTTAAATATTCATATATGTATGTAAAATAAGGTTCCTTTCTGCCTCTGGTCATCACCCAGGAAGACAAAGGACGTTCAGTGTTGTGGTAGGAACTGTCACACCAGTGCCAGTCCCTCATCCAGAGGGAAGAGGGCTCTAAATGGGAAGAGTTCCTGACCTAATCAGTGAGGATTTACTTGCAGAAAAATACGCAACAAAACAACAATTGCAGCAGCAAGATGATAATGTTAAAGATCATGTTTCTTACAAATACAAAGATGAAATTTAAGTCTGAAACAACAGCTGTCACCACAAACAGAACTGTTGCAAACACCATCAATAAGGCTTTCAAAGCCAACCAGCCACACTGACAGGGAAAGTAAAGAGGCTGTTATTGTACCAACTATGAAATGCATTCAGTAGTTATTAGCTGTTCCCAGCAGGCAGCAAACACAAGACCAATATGGTAACAAGATAGTAGAAAATGAGTGTGACTGCAAGATGTGGGCAGAATTAGCAAGGGTCATTTGATTCCTGCACCGCCTCAGCTGGGCAGAAAGCTGTGCTCAGAGGCACTCAGAAACAAGACAAACCCTCCCTCGCCCAGTTTCCTACAAAAATTGCATTATAACACATGTAGAAGTTGCTCATTTGATCCAAAACTCATTTGATGCAATCAATACCTTGCAGAGCTGGCTGCGTAGAAGAAATTAAGCTGCTTTTAAAATTGGGTATTTGTTCATAGATGTAAGCTGACCTGAGCTCATGAAGTTGGATCATTTGCTATGGTGATGATGCCTTTTTTCCAGTTCAGTTTCAAAACAGATCTGACAATCTATTTAAAGGTTTGTACTTGAATTTTTACAACCCTAATTCTCAATTAGAGAGCAATTAAACAGAATTCAGTCTTGAATTTAACAGTAGCTAACCTATTTTAAAAGAAGCAAAGCATTACATGACTATTAGTAAGTTTTTAATTTATAAAACCTGTGCAGTGAGGAAAAATAGGTAATAATTTTAAAATGAGAAGGCACTATAAGGAACTGCTGTATAAATTTCTACTCCATATTCCTTTCACGGGTGACAGGACACTGCACTTGGCATGCAGGGCAGCAGCTGGTAAATACAATTTACTGCTAAGCACCAGCATGAACCTGCATCTACTCTGACACATTAAGTGTATCTTCATTTTGCCATGATAGCCATGCTCCTAGGACTTGAGAGAGCCACCCCTTCCATCTGTATTTTCAATATAATCTGTTATCAGATACATCTGCTGAAGTGATAAATAGAGGTCACATCGCAGCAACCAAATCAGACTGGCAGGCTGCCATCCTGATGAGCTTTAAATAACAAACTTGAAAAACTTTTTCATGTATCATTGCAAGAATTCCATAGCTCAAAGTGAGCTGAAAATCCATGGACAAACACGGGATTCCCAAGGAACAGGAAGTTGTGAATGTATGTGGCCCATTCTCTGCAGTAAAGGCAAGGAGTTGATCACATTCAAACCACAAAATCCCACAAAACTAAGAGAAGCAATGGACAAGTAACAAATTTTATCAATGCATTAGGTCTTTCTCTGAAATAGTAATACCTTGATCCTATTAATGCTCGTAACTTCAACTGGAATTCCTAAAATCTGTGCAGTACAAAATTATTCAAAAGTCCTTAACCCACAAATCACATTGACCAAAGCCTTCAAGGAGATTGTGGTATTTTTGGAAATAGTCTTGGGAGACCTAAATACATTAATTAAATTTAACAGAAGATGCAGTTAAACCTCCTTGACTGCTTCACACATCTCAATTGTTCTTTGGTGCTCCAACCATCCTATTCAGAGTTTCAAATTTCTGTTAGTCCCACATGTACAACTCCTCTCTCCTTTCCCAGTGGAGCTGTAAGTGTTGTGACTCCAGCGTACAGGACGATTAAGAAAGCTCAAGAGAAGCACAATCTTCAACTTATTCCACCTTTAAAAAAAATGAGATATGTTGTAAGACATTCACAATGCATCGCTACCCTCTCTTACTTCCAGTTTTTCCCCTCCTAACACCTGTCTTTTAAAGTGAAGAGACTATGCAAAGCGATGAATTAATTATAAAACCAACGGAGCACGTGAAATCAGAATAATTCAGTGAGATGCAGCAGGTCTGTACAACTAAACAAACGTTTAATAGAATAAGTTATTGATTTTAGCTAAGCTGCAAGAAAAGTGAATGTAACATGAACTGCACCAGAAAAAGACTGATTTTGTTTGATAACTGGGATATATTTTAGGATAAATTTGTTTAGATTTAGGAAGCCTGCCTGTTATTTAAACACTAAGTCCTCTTTTTAAGACTATAATTTAATAATTAAATTCAAAAATGGAGAGAGATGTAAAGGTTTACTCGTATTTAATGTAGTAACAATGACTTGACTTGGAATCAGGCCAGACAAAGGGAAGCAAGGGCTGGTACATTTTTCAGCAGGAAAGTAGACAGCCATTGGCACAGCAGCCTTCAAAGAGTAAAGAAATCCTAGTACTGGCTGCCATTCTGCTGTGAATACCAGGAGGGCTCTAAGAGTTTAAAGAAAGAGCATATAAACGTTTAGCTTAATTATCCTAAACAGGCAACTCCTCACAATACTGTCACTATTTTACATTCTTGAACACGGCTTGTGACTAGAAATTCCTATTTATCCAATACAGAAGAGAATGAGCACAAAGTCAAATTCCTCCCAATACCTTCAGTGCAGGAGTGATTCAGCCATTCCCAATGGATCAGGTCAGGGACAGAGATGTCAGTGAATAGTCCACATGCCCTTAACCTCTCTTCTGACACTTGGCAACTGCAGCTCCAGCAAACACTAATCTCACATCCCAAATGTTACAGGACTGTTGGACTGAAGAGCCTTAGCCCAGTATCTGGTAGGAACGGGATACTCCTGTCACACACAGGAGGCTCTGCCCACCCTCACTGCAATGAACAGATCTGGCTGGAGTTTACTCAGCCTGACCTGCAGGAGCTCAAAGTGTCTCAGCAGGGAGTGGCAGCCACCCAAGTATGGAAACGCAGGTCACACAAACTGCCCAGGACTGTGGCTAAACACTAAATACTGAACATTTTCAGGGCTGCAGATGCAGTGTTGGACTGAGCACATTGATACGGGCCGAGGTCACACCTTTGGGCTGCAGCTCTGATGTACCCAGGGCTTGTACCTCAGCCAGTGACAGGTGACAGCCCCAGGTCAGGGCTGAATCTGCTCTGTTAAGGAGTGGAGAGGATCGGTGTCCTGGTTCATTGTTGTGCCCTTTGCAGAAAGCAAAGCCACACAGTGACATATTGGACAGGTACAGAACCACATACTGGGGACAGGAACCTGCATTTCCAACTGGCACGACTTGCAGAGTTTAGCAAGGCACTAAACCCTGTTTGGCAGTACTGCCGGGAGCCACTTGGGGAGCACGGACAGAGTGCTGAGTCATAAGTCCAGCCTAACCTGGAGCAAACCTCCAGAAACGCCACCAAAATGTCCCTGAGCCTCCACCACCTCCCATCTGTGCCACCCCTCCTGAGCAGCACTGCCCCAGCACCCCATGTCTGCAAACATGCAGCAGCATCTCAAACACTACAAACCCAGGGGAGCTCTAAAATATGCTATATTTTAACAAAATTTTACTTGCTGACATTAAACAGCTGATCTCTACTCCTGGTGAGCACATATGGTGAAAAGACAGATCAGCCTCGGTGGGCAGTGATCCTGTGAGGTGCAGGAGGCATCCTGCAGCACAATTCCACATCCTTGTCCAGGTTTAAATCTAACAATTCCTAAAGTCAGAGCCTTGAATATTGTAATAAATTCTTGGCAGATTGATGTCATCTCTTAGATTCACAAGAAGAAGAAAGAAAGGGAAACATAAATGTAAATGTCACTATACCAACAACAATGTTCTTTTCCACCATTTGTTACCAGTAAAGGCTGAGCTGCAAACCTTTAGCCGGGTAATTTTTTTGCAAGCCTACAACAACCAAGAAGTGGAGGAAATCACTGGCAAGACAGTGAAGCTGCTATTTCACATGGCATCAAAGGAAATGGGCACCTTCAGCCACCTAATGGTGTCCAGCCTCCCACGACTCACAGCTGCATTTCAGCACAGCACACTCTGATGCTATTTTGGAGCATGTGTGCTCTGCTGTAGGAGATGCGAGGCGGGAGGAGAGACAACCCCTGCTCATGTTCACGTGCTGTGAAAAAAAATTCCAGCATGAAAAACTCCTTTGATATTTTTTTCAAACGAGATACAAGCACAGTATTTTGAAACAGAGCACCAAACAAATTTATGAGATTCACTGCAAAAGCTTCTTTAAAATGGTCTTCAACCCTTTAGAAGTGGAAGCACAGGCCATGGTTGCAACCCCAAAGTGACTGGGACACATTATACAAGAAATCCTCACTCACTATATTATTCCCAACATCCTCCTTCTCTCTAAATTTGATACTGAAGAGCTACGCAGAGTCTTTAAACAGCATCAGAGCGAACAATTTTCTGCTTTTTCTACCTGTCTGCATTTGAATTAAGCCCTTCACCATGTCCAGTGTTTGGTTTACAGTCCAATCTTATTTTCCTACAGTGAGCACCATGTCTTTCAGCTCACACCATGAGGATGCCTGTACCAGTCACAGCAGCTCCATGACCTCTGTCAATCTGGATCTACTTGTACGGGGCCAAGGAACACTCTGGAGATAAACGTAACTATTTACAAAGGTGACAATATCATTTCAGCCCTTTCACCAGGCAGCATGTCATCACCAGAAATGCTGAGAGCAGAATTTACTTCATGAACACTTCAACCTGGTGTTTCTTGAATGAAGGGCAGCAGTCAGCACCGCTTGCTAGAAAGGACTGTAAGGCAGAGGTATTGCCAAAGTGTATGAATGCTGCCTGCAGCATTAAGTCTGTTTGAACATTAATATTTTAAGTGTACTTTGAAACTAAGCCATTTAATAGCTGCAGTTAGTCAAGTAGCATTTCATGCTATAAGGAGTATGCATTGCTGGCTAAAGATCTGGCAACCAAAAGTGCTATGGCTGGTTGATTTAACTTCAACGGCTACTAGTTATTTAGCCCAGAACCTCAGCTGAAAGAAAGACAAGGCTGACAAATTATCATTACTTCAAAAAAAACAAACAAACAAAAAAAAACCCAACAGTCTGGTGAGGTTTATATCTACCTGTGATGAAGTGACGAAAGAAAAACAAACCCTGAACCACAATTATGTCTCATTAGCAAGTCAGTTCCAATTAAGGCCCCACTTTTTGCCCACCTGAACTTGGATTTGGTTGTTTGCCGAAAGTAATTTTATCCAGAACAAGAGCTGATCTTCATCTAATCATACTTAACACAAAGAACGTCAAAACAACAGTAGTCTCCTTCTTAAGCATGTTTGATACTGCTGCCATAACAACTTCAGCTTACAACAAAGATATATTCATTCCCCCCAGTGTTTATTAACAGGCTGCTTGAGAAAACTCACTTCATGTTATTTGTTCAAATATATTTCCTAATAAAAACCGGTAAAGACCTCCTCTATATTTCAAAAATGTACATGAAAGCTTTTTTAAAAGGAGTATTATTTTTACCAGAGGCCAATAAATGAATCCCTGTGTCTTTTTTTTTTTTAAAAGCACATTTGCCAGATAATCAAGTGAAGCTATAAAACACCTCTGACTGTGGTCACATAAATAAACTTGCTGATTGCTTATTTGTAATCCCAGAATATTGTATTACAGCTGTGCTGTCAGGCTGCAAAGCAGGAATTTCAGTGCCAGTGGAAGCCCAAATCCATTCAAGACCTTTATTTAAAGGATGGATTTTCACACAGGCAGACTATTCGTGACTTATTTAGCCAAACGGCTTGCTAAATTATAATAATAATAATAAGCAGGAAAAGCCAGGAAGCGCTGCCCAGCACCTGGCCAGAGGCCTCGTGTTTTTGGCCAAAGACATGACTGCAACCCCACAGTGCCTGGGACACGTTATAGAAGAAACCCTTATTCGTTATCTTATTCCCAACATCCTTCCTCCGTCTAGATTTTATACCAAAGAGCCACGCAGAGCACTTAAACAGCTCCAAAGCTACAAATTCCTGATTTTGTCTTTTGATTAAGCCCTTTATCCGTTCCTAGGGTCTGTAACACCTGGGTTCCCGGTCCTACCTCACGGACACCGCTGTCCTACATTACAGCACCAGACCTTTCGGCCGGGGCCGCGCACACACCCCCGGCGGGGCCTGGGGAGCGCAGCCCCGCTGCCCCGCGGGGTCCCCCGCTCTCCGGGGCCGCCGCCCCCGGGAAGGTCAGGCGGGCAGAGCCCGGTGTTCCCGCAGCCAGCCGGGGAAGGCGGCGGCCGAGACCCCCCCGCGCCGTCCCCGCGGGC
>VZTZ01001066.1:574571-745048 GCA_013400955.1 Drymodes brunneopygia
CCGGCCGGGCTCGGGGAAGGGCAGGGAAGCGCTCCCGGGGAAAGGAGGAGCCGGCGGGGCCGCAGGGCTCGGGGCGCAGCGTTACAGCGCCAGGGCAACCCCGGGAACGGGCATGGAGCTGCCGGAAATACTCGCTTTTTAATGAACAAAACCAGAACTTCAGGTCACCTCAGATTTTAAGACATTCCCCTTCTTCCCTTTCTTAATAGTAACCAAAGTGCTGGGTTGCTCGTTGCGGTTTTTGTGTTTGTTTTGGGGTGGTTTGTGGTGGTTGTGTTTTGGGGATTTTTTTGTTTGTGTTTAGTTTTGGTTGGTTGGCTTTCAGTCCAATGGTTTAAAACATTTTTTAAATTTACAGCATGGTTTAATATAAAGTGCTGCTTTATTGATAGCCCTAGGCCAGAGTAATTACAACAACCCTATGCTTTTTGCTCCTCTCTCCTCAGGTTGTTCGAAACATTTGAAAAGTTCCTAAGAATTCATAAAGCATTGCTGTAACCTGTCAGAGGCAAGGTTTGGGATGCCCCTGTTACCAGCAGAAACATGCTGGTCTTAAAAACTGGTAGTTTATGTACACCAGAAAGTATTTGTTGGACTTTATACATACTGGACTTTATACCTAAGGACTTCAGGAGGAGATGCCATTTGCAGAAATCAAACACTTCCAAAGAACAGCAACTCAAAGTGCATGGTTATGTTTGGTCCTAGGAAGGGCTGATGAGTCAACAGGTGAGAGGTGAATTAGAATGTTAAAATGTTGTGACAATTCATGTTCTCACATCAATAAAATCTACACGGTGCAGTGCACCTCCCCCTCACACAAATTCTCTGAATCACATTATTTGACTTAATAAATGCTAAAAATGCATAAGGTAGCTAAAAGGATCTAGAATTACAAGAGCGTTGTTCTCCTTCCTGGCACTAAGAGCAATGTCAAATGAGTGATGTGTATGTTAAAATTAACACCCCTAAGCAGGACAGTGGCATTCACAGCCCTGAGCACATCTGCACTGTTTATACCACACCTCCAGCTGCTCCTGTCCACCACAATCCCTGTGCTCATGTGCTTTGCCACCTCCAATCCCATTTCATCCTTTTTGTTCTGAGTCGTCTTTAATTCCATGCCAAAACAAACCAAACCCACGCTTGTATTTAATACAAAACTTTTGGGTTTGCATGAGACAAGTGAAACCTGCCAACTCCTTCAGCCAGGACAGTGGGACTGATTTTTTTAATACTCCTTCCTTAAATTCCTTCTCTTTTGGAGAAAGAATGGTCACATAACATCATAAAGGGGTGCATTTTCTTTTCTAGGAAACTAGATTTGGATGGTCTTATTATTTTTGCTCTGGGGGGTGTAATCTTTAGCCTAAACTACAAGTTATGTCATAACATTTTAGATCTCAAGTCAGGAGAGAACTGAGTTCACTCATACTTAGCAGTGTAGCTTTCTTGGCTGGTACTGTGAGAAGGTTACCTTCTTTTACCTAATCTCTTAGGTGTTATTTTCTAAACAGATTCTCTCTGTAAGCCAGGCATTCTTGGACCAGTAATTAGTAGAAAAGACAAGCTTTATACATATCTATAAGGTAATTTCAAACTAACTTCGAGGAGTAAGAGAGAAAGCTTTACACAGCATATAGTCATGCATAATAAAAAACCCTAAAATAAACAACTATTAAGTGTTGCTGCCCAGACCTTTCTGAGTTCTACTTTTCCTGAAAGAAGTACAAAGAACCCCCTGAAGCATTTGATGATCCACCTCTTAAAGGATTTGCCAAGATGTATCACCCTGCCCTAATTGGCAGCTCTGAACTTACCTGTTTGTATTTGAAGGACTCGCCCATGTTTTCATCCAGGCTGAAGGTTTTATAAAGCACAGCATTGTTTAAGCTGAAAATTTATGAAGTGTAATGAATGCAGGTTGTCAGGTTTTTGTTGCATGTAAATAATGTGTGTAGATTTAATGTTGTGCAGGTCAGAATCACCGAAATGGGTGTGTGTGGAGGCCACCTGCAATACCCCATCCCTGTTCCACACATAGCCCTCTCTGGGAACAATTCAGCCACAAGACTAAAAGGCAACTTGTTTCCCAGGTGGATTTTTGATTAACAGGAGAAAATTGGGATGAACACTACAGGGAAATGCTGCAGAGCACCTGAAAGCTTTGTACTGAAACAATTTTAAAGAACAAGTTCACCTGTTGCAAAATTTCTGCCTTAGGAGCTATGAAAGACTCGATCCAAGTGAAACATTCTCATTGTGTGTGTGCAAATCAGGTGGTTTGCATTTAGTTCCCCAGATTCTCTATGCAAACATATGAAAATGTCTTTTTCTCTCTATTCCAGCATATTCCTTGTGTTTGCCCTTATGCTCTCCCCACTGCACATTCATGCTATCTTAGACAAACTCATCTGACACTCTTCAAAAGCAGTGTGCTCACATCTAAGAGCATAACTTCAAAATAACAGGTTACAAAGAATTTAAATTATTCCAGGTCTCTGTTAAACAAAAGATGACACAGTATGGGTTTCCTGCATAGGAACTACAGCCACTTGCTTAGTAAAAAGCTGTCTGCAATCCTTTCAGGTGAAACAGCAGTTCAGAAACAAGACTTTTTTGTTTATTTAGCTTTTGAAGGCTGCAATTAGCTCAACATGTTAGATGTGCATCCCAGATTGAAGCAACCAGGCCACATCTTTTAAGCATCATGTAAGACAAACAAGTTAACTGCAGCCAACTCCATATTTTTGGGGACTACATAAGCAGAGCAGTGGTTTAAAAAAAGCAAGCTGCCAACCAGCTGGCTGTATTAACAAGCAGGAGAAGATCCCTTCCCAGCACAACAGGCCCCACGACACTATGCAGGTATTAAAAGCACTTTACAGTTCTGATTGACAGAAACCTGGCCTAAGGAGTTGAGAGCTCTGCATTTCATGCAGTCTAAGGTAAAAGCATTGTATTAAATAACTTGGCCCTGATAGAATTCATCAGGCCTTGCCCTGCTTGACAAGACTGTGTGTGGCCTGCAGTTGCTCAGACATGGTGCTGCAAAGCAAGGAAGTGTTACACAAAAGCTGCATTCTCTCTGCTGTTTCCCCCATCCCTTCTTTGCACAAGATCTTCTGCCTTTGTCTCTGTGTACATAAACCAGGGAAAAGCTCCAGTTTCTGAATACCAGTAGTCAAGACTTCTGGAAAACAGCTATTCCAGTCATTTGTACATGTAAGTTATTGCTTACATTCCTCTTCTATAATCATATTGCTATAGAGACTGTTTTTTAAGATGTGGAGAAATTTGGAAGCATTTATAAACAAGGCAGCATATTTATAAACAAAGCTTTTTATTAATAAAATGTTTACACCTTTTTTTTTGCACAATACATCAGACTGGTAGTGATTTAGCATGTTATTACACTATAAAAGTTTATTATTAATGCTTAGGCTGAAAAGGCTGTTTACATTATGTCAAATCAACATTTCTTTATTTGCATTCTATGCACTATATGGGAGTGTAACAATTCAAACAAAAAGGAGAGAACAAAAGCCTGGTTTTCCTCATTAGCATCTACAAACCAACAATACAGACAAACCTGTACACACTCTCAGGACCAGCCCAAGAGAAGACTAAAAAAAAGTCTCAAAACATTCATAAGCTTGGGAATTCATCACTACAATATTTCATCACGAGTAATCTGACTACACTTCATGCAGTGAAGCAATGGTTGGAAATTTGTGCAGTTTACAGTGCTGCAAATGCTCTGTAACTTTGAGCGGCTGAAGTTTGTTTTATAAGAGATAATATAGTAACAAGGCACAGACCTTTCAACCCTTGTAACAGGTTAACCCTATCCTGGAATGAAAAGGCAGAATGTTGTTATGAGTGACAAGAATTGCTGATACAAAGGTTAACCTTCACACCTAATTTTACAGGCAAACATTTACTACACTGCAAGAGCTCTATGCATATCAGGTTATTTTTGTGTCCTGAACACACAAATGCAGTTTCTCATTCAGAAAAAAACCCTTTTTTTTTTCCTTCATTGTCCTCAGTGTGGGGGGTACAAGTGGGAAGATTGCCAGGAGGTCTTAAGCATCTGAGCTACAGAAATGCAATCATTTCTGTGCCTTAAATCAATTAATTCACCATCACAGTGTCAGTGTAGGATACATAATATTCAGGAAGAGGAAGTACAAGAAAGAAAGTTAAAATACAGAAGAGTTGACTAGAGGCTTACAATAACTTGCTCCTCCAGGTGAATGTGCTTTTAGCCTTCATTATGTGGTAAAATACAGTCATGGCACAGGTCTCAGCTGCTCTAACAGTTTCATAAGGCTGTGCTAATGAATTACCATTTTGCTCACAAATATTTGCTACTGTGACAGATAGTTCTAGAACTTTGTGGCAAAAGAGACACTCACCACCTATTGTTGTCTGAATCCCATAAGGAAACAAAGAACAAATTGCCAAGAAAACATAATGGATTTAATAGGAAATACATAGTGTAACACGAGTAAAAGTGAGGCAAGATAGTAGCAGTGAATCTATCAAGGTGTCAGAGTTACAGAATATTCAAGTGCAACGACTGGATGGAGTATCACACCCACACTGATGAAAAGAGCACGACAGGAGAGGGGTCTGTGTCCTTCAGTATTTGAAAAAGGAATAGCAGTTGGTTTGTTCAATAATATTTATGTGAAAACATCAACAGAAACCAAGCATAGCAAACTCCAACCTTCTTAAAAGAAGAAAATCTTTACAAAGGTAATTAACTCCTTGAATAAAATTTATAGTTAGTGTTTAAGCAAAAATTTAAGAACCTCAATTTGCAGGTTGATGTGACAGGAACACCAAAATTGTTTCTTCTAAGAAGTCTTTATCCTAGACTGAGAAAAGTCATCCTACTGCCTCAATTCTCCATGTAAAGCAGGGAGCACCAAGTAACTCTCAGCCATTAGAACTTTTCTAAGTATTTCTGAATAGCTCTTTATAGCATGTACACTCTGACAGCAACTACGTTAAAAATCCAGGGCTGGGTGGGGTGCAAGGAAATGGAGGGGGGGAAGGAGGAAAAAGCTGACCCTAGGAATATTTTGACATGTCAGAGGCTAAGCTCATCAGTATTCTTGGGTTTCAGGATAGTCTTATATCCCTTGAAAGATTTGTTACCTGTGACATTTCAGGGATAAAGTCTGGTAATGTTTGATCTTGTTTGATTTTTTCCAAGTTGTGCATTTTTGACTGTAGCTGAGCAAGAAGTGGTTTGCATTCAGACTTTTGAGACCTCCACAATATCAGAAGGGATTTTTCAGAAACTTTGGTGTCAGAAGGCCTAAGAAATTTTAGGGAATTACATTTTGGCACCTGAATTTTTGTATGATATACAAATATGTATTTTCAAGCATATTCCTTTTGACAAGCTGAAGTCATATGACTCAAAGGAAAGCTAACATGACTTTTTTAATACTAGAACCTGTATTTCCATCTTACATTGGTAATTCACACCATCATCTTATTTCTGTAAATCTTCTGTCACCTACCATCCCTAGGCATACTACAGATGAGACCTGAACATAAAACATCAACAGTTTTCTTTAGGGAATTTTTTGCAGATTTTTAGAGGCTTAATTCCAAGTACACAATTCTCCTGCTTTCAGTGACTTGTGATGTACAAACCATCTGAGGTGGCTGTAATATGACTTCCTGCTAGGAAAGTTAAGGAAGTTTGTCCTTTTCTCTCAACTATGAACCCAAAAAGTCACTTTTAGAGGCTGCAGGTGTTCAGGAGAGATCCATGAAGCCTTTTGAGAAAATGAGCAGGCAGTGTAGAAGTTGAAGCCAGTGAATGATGCAGGTTCTCCTCATGTTGGAGATGATTTTGCCCTGCTTGTCTGTAGCTATTGCTGCTGAGTGAGGTTCACTCCAGGGTGAGCAGCTCCCCAGCTCTGACAGCTTCTGTCCTGTAAATCATCCATTCCCAAGATAGCCTGTGCAGATTGCTGACACAGCACACCACAAATAGACCACACCATCCTTAACACAATCTAAAGACTGTTTCACAAGCAACTCATTCAAACATCACTGCTAAAGCTTCCTTTTCCAACTAATAATGTGTTCTACTGGAACTTAACATTAATGTCAAGGAATAATTTAAGCTTAACAGCGTAACAAAAAAAATCTTGCTGAGGCCAACTTTTAAACCATTCAAGATTTTCACTGTGAATTCATTTTTGATAATTAAAATGAAACTAACCAAGAACGTAGTTCTTCCTCAACCAGGTTAAAGGATTAGACTTCCAAATCAGTAAGTAGGTCCTGTCTCCTCTCCTCTTACTCTCTTCCCAAGCAAGTAAATAATCCTTCTTGAGCAGGCTGGTAGCATTAAATGTAAAGCAACATATCAAAGACTCCAGTCTGCATAAAACATCCCTCTAAACCATTAACTGTCTGATCCTGCAGCACTTAAAGGAAGGTTCTCACTGATGTCAACAGGCATCTGGAATGCAGTGATTTGTTGGACCTAATAACAAAGTTTTTACCTCTGTGGCAACAGCAGAAGTTGTTAGAATTGTCTTAGAACTTTTGAAAGCACCTATAACAATTTTCAGTAGTATGATTACTAGATGCTACTATTATTAGATGTCAGCTTCCAAATTTCACCTACTTGAGCACTTGATATGCCAGTTTTCAGCATGTATATCAAATATCCTACAAAACTACCTACAACACAGACTGGGAGCCTGGCAAGTCAGCTAAGTGAGTGTTTTAATAGAGGGTCAGATGAAGACACCTTCCAAAACCTGGAGAGCACATTCAAGTTGCTCCAAAGCTTAAGAATTAAATATTTATCAAATTAGGGTTTTGTTCAATTCTATAACTTTCATGAGAAAGAACTTGTGGTGTTTAGAAGTTGCAATAGTCATATTTTTTCAGCTAGAAAATACTCTGAATCAATGATATAACATCCACCTCGTTACATTTTTACATACATGACACTCTGCCCTTTCAAACTTGTTCTGCAGAAATTAATCTGTGCAATGTGCTCTGGGATGACCCGGCTTGAGCAGGGAGGCTGAACCGGAGGACCCACTGTGGTCCCTTCCAACCTGAACCATTCTGAGATTGTGCAATTCACTTTGACAATATCTGAAAGTTGAGTCTCTCTGATGAGCTCTTCTCATTAGACAGAAAGACATGGTGGAATAAAACTTTAATCCTGAGCTTTTTTAACAGCTTCTTACCAGGAAAAAAGTTATTAAGAATTTAGCTGGAATGGTTGATAATCAGCACTCCAAACACTCAGATACCAATGTATCTCCAAATAGAGAAGCTATGTTGGGACAAAATGTAATCAATTCCAGCAAGCCTAGTGCAAGATGAAAGCAGTTGACCTAACAAATTATTAATACAAAAGAAACCATTTTTCTCCACCAAAAATGAAACAATGAGCATGTGCATCTCATGCAGGGAAGATTCCATTCCAGCTTTCAGCAGGGCCAGTGATCAATAAACACTTATCTGGACTCAGAAGAACTTACATCAACTGTCTGTCTTTTTAAATAGGCAAGTGTTAAGAAGCAGCCTCACTCCAGGGTTGATGGCTTGGACAATCTGAAACACTGGCTGTTTCCATGTGTTCATTACCTGCAGTAATTCAAGATCAGAATTGCAGAAAGAGTAGGATGTAGGCCCATGAAGTTGGATTTCTTGGGCACTTTAGAAGCATGCAGCCTGTAGGACTGTGGCAAGGAAGGCAGAATTGGCAATGCAGGCAGGGTAAGGAAAAGGCATGACAAAAATGTAGTCACTAAATATCATTGAACTCACTGACCTGTCCAAAAACCTCACTGTACCAGTTTGCCTGTTTTGCTCCAGCTCTCCAAGAATTTTCGCTAACACAAATGAATTTGAAATACAAGTTCTTTCATTTCTCACAATTTTTTCTACATTTCCCTCAGAGAAAATACTTGAGATGATAGAAAACCAGATTAAAAAAAGGAATAAGCATCATCATGGCCTCAGTTTGATACTAAAGCTAAACAGCATATTTTAGTATATACTCAAGTCTATTAAGCTCTTTTTCTTCAAAAGTATAAAAGTTTCTCACTAGTGCCGATAAGAAACAAAAAGTAAAAATAAATAAAATAGCACAAACAGGTATGGTCAACCTATAGTTTAATTGAAAGCCTACTAAACCCCATATAGAATAAGCTAAACACTGGTTTGCTAAAAACCCTCACAGATGAAAAGCCCCAGGAACCAAGAGGTAACGATCTACATTACCACATGTCTTAAGGTTACTTCCTATGTGTATTTTTGTGCCCAAAATAGGAAAGACTGGGTGCACCCCAGATGAAAGCTTGTTCAACAGACAGGCCTCATGCTGCACCAACAGGATTCTCTATTGGCCCTTTCAAATGTCCTTGAAAGAGAAAGAATTTCATCTGCCTCTGGATGAACTCACAGTGACAATACCTAAAATGCAGGGAAAAAAACCCTGATGGAGATTCCCCCAGAGTTTATCCCTAGGTGTGGAATGGAAGGAGTGTAGAAGATTGTATTATTTTTTACTGTTTTTACATAATTTATAACACTTTAAACACTGGTCTCATAAATATAATATGAACATTTTACACATGCCAAGCAATTAAAAGCTTTCCCCGAAAAACTTGTAGGTCTTATCAGAACCACTGCCAGCATCTGTTTACAGCATCTCTTTTTAGTCAGTAACCACTTAATTTAGTCAGATCTACAAGTAATTTTCTTCAACCAACATCTTAATATTAAAAAAAACTTGTAACAACAAAAAGATGCCTATAAGCATATCAGTTTGCCTTAAAGTGATTACAGTCAGCATGAAAAAGAAGATTGTCTGTGGTTTAAGATCTGTTGCTTGTGTCCCCACCCCCAGCGCAGATCATCTTTAAATAAAAAGTGCAAATGGGATTTGGGGACTGGATGGACTGATTTGCCTACTATTTGTCTTCAGTTGCTTGTTCTGTAGCCATCTCACATCAACTGTCCCATCATACCTTGGATTAGCTACACCAACATTTAAAATAAGGCTCACTGAAGAAAAGGAAGAAATGACATCTAACTTCCAGACTCCTCCTAACCCAATCTCCCGCAAAAGTGCTCATTTCCCTTTTTACAAAAAAACCTCCTGAAACCTTGATTACAAAACTAGCAAAACATTTCAGTTCTACCATCCACGTCGTCACCTTCCAATCAAGCAAGGCCAAAAGAGTGATGATGGATTCCCTTTGAATGCAAGACACTGCACGCTGTGGAAGCCAGCAGGCTGCCCTGACGGCTGCAGTCTTTTCTGCGCGCGTACGGGTGTCAGATGAGCCGGTCCCTTTTTGGGGGACCTCGGGTGTATGAACACCAGATAAAGATCTAAGACTGAGAATATAAACCCAACGTGAACTATTAACTTCCAAGACCACCTACTGTATAAACAAGTTTGGTTTTCTAAGGGGTCAGTCAACAGCAGCTGCGCTTTGTCACCGATGGCTGTCGTCGAAGTTTGAAGCCCTTCCCACTGGATGGGGGGTTGGTGTCAGTGGATGGAATTCTGCGACCTACAAGGAGGCAGGAAAAAGAAATTTATAGGAAATGTTATACTTGAAACTAATTCTAAGCATCCGGTGTGTGCTCTGTATACAAAAATGTGCCTTCAATTAGCTGTAGGTCACTAGGGATGACATTCCTGCCCAGCAGGATGGCAGCAGCAGTCTGTGTTGTGTCTGTAAGAGGGACGGCTGCACAAAAGGACAGCAGAGGCAGCTTGAAGCCAATCTAGCAGCAGTTACACTTCAGGCTCATCTAGACCTGGACAGCTGAGCTGTAAAAGCACTTGGAGAATACTTTGCAGGATGCAATACCATCTGGAATAGCTTGAGAACAACCATCTTGACCTGTATTTTCACAGATCACCTGTATTGGGCTTAGCAAAGGAGTGCTTGTAGAGAGAGCTGCTTTAGTCATCTCATCAGTCTTTAAAATGGACTGTTCCTGGTTGAGCAATCTCTTCTGAGGAGGATTTATGAATTTTTCCCCCCATAATTTATTCAAGATCAATTTTAGAGAGCAACTATTAAGTCAATAAATCAAGAAGCTAATCTACAGCACATACTTTTTACATCAGCTTCAATATATTCAACTGCTTCTATAGATCCTGTTTTTTTTCTTAGGTCTGATGTTTCTGTAGTTAGTCCTCTTTTCACAAACAGGCTGCACACCTGCACATTGGTGCTGCTACTTGACACATATCCTCCAAATAATATTGCATAGCATTCACTTTGGAATACTGTCTGCTTTTTATTCACATACATAAAAAGTATCATTGTTGCCCTTACCACAAATGGAACAGAAAAGATTTGCAATTTAATATAAAAAAACCCCAAGGTACTACAAACATACTTGTGGAAAATCTACATGCAGTAGTTGCTATTCCCCATGCAGTAATCTGGCATTTATGAATTCTTGTATTTTTAAAAATACATTTTTTTAGCCTAAGTACAAGCACTAAGAGTGAGAACTTAATTCCTTTTCTCAGATGTATAAAGTCTGGATCTTCCTTGTGCCATTTCCTTCCCCTTAAATAACCTTGGAAGTACTAATTGGAACATTCAATAACAGACATGGTAAGATGACACTGACTTCTGACATGAGTACCCTGCTTGCTATTTATCCACAGCATCACAGTAGGCTGAAAATCTCTAGAAGGAATATTTAGAGGTCATTAGATGACCAGAAATTCATGCAGCTCATTTTGCAGTTTGTAGTCATGTCAGATTGTAATGCATAAAGTCAGTATATTCTCACCCAAACAGCACAAAAAGTAGTACAGAGATCAAATTTCTACTCAAGTGTTTTGCAGAAGAAAATACATTAACTGTTTAAATACTTACTAATTTCTATAAAGAGTTCATTAATGTTTATTGCATTTTTCGCACTTGTCTCTACAAATATTGCATGAATGGAATCTGCATAGTCTTTAGCATCTTTTTCCATGACTTCTCTGGAAAAAAAATAAAAAATCAAAGAAAAATTCATTAACGCAAAAGAACCCCATTACTCAAAACCTTAAGGGACAGATGAAGTTTTTAAGTGTCTCCTATAATGAATATTTTACCTGTTTGGCATCACAGTGCTCCCTCATGCTGAAGCTGATGCTCATTCTTTACTCTGTGCTGTCTCCCTGCCTTGAGGGACGAGCACAGCCATGAACTACCCAAGGCCTTAATCCATCTGACAACATTGCAGTGGTTTTGTCTTGAGTGCTCTAAGCTTAGCTCTGCAATCAATCCTTCTGAGCTGTGTTATTCACCCCCCAGCTTTAGATGTCCTGAGAAGATCCTAACGCATTATTTCCAACGATCCTGTGCATTTCTTATGACTGTTTACAAACCCAAAGTATCTCTCAACACTGCACAAATAATCAGCGCAGCATTTACTTTGAATGAAGATGTAGCTATAAAAAGGTGTATTTTTATATTGAGCATACAGTTATTCTGCATCCCAAAGTAGGCAAGTTGATGCTTTTGTATCTTTCCTTAAACAAAATGAAAAATATAAACCCCAGTAGCTGTAGGGAGGTCTGCACTTTATGTCGTATCACTTCACATACAATTTCTACAACACACAGGCTACTCCCAGTAATGAGGGACTTCAGGATATCAAGAGCATGGACTTTGAGCAGTGACTCAAGGATTGCCTCTGACTAAAGTACAAGGAATCTTCCTCATTAGCTTGAACAGCAATGTTTACACTTCTGATGCCAGCTGAGCATGTGAGACTGAATTCTGTTCTAAGTAATTTTACACTGTATTTCCTTCAAAAGACATGCTACTTCTAACGAGCTATTAGAGCTCACTAGATAATTGCTAGGTATTAAAAATTTGTAAAACCATGCTCAGAGCCACCTTTGCAGTGGTTCTTTAAACATATAAGCAGCTGTCTCCTTTGAGACACCAGCTGTGGTGCCTTTTCCAGTGAAACCTAAACCCAAGAAGTTTACACACACCTTCTTTCTGAATTTTGGCTTATTTAACCAGCACATCAATAAAAAAGACCTTCTTTTGTTTTTAGTACATGCCTTCCTGAAAGTTTGGCTGTTCATGAGGTTTCTCAAGAGCTTTTCCCACTCCTTGCAACTATTTTGGCCACAGTCAATTCCACCCCAATATTTAAGCAGGGAAGGAAGGCACCTGAACAAGCAAGTCAGGAAAACCTACACAATGCTTTCCAACAGGCTTGGTGTTTTTCCTAACAAAATGAGGTGCTACAGACTGACAGGGGTACTTCTTGTAAAGTGAGGTAAACAGCTTCTATTACACTATAGCTTCACAGGCAGTTTAGGTTTGTGTAACTTGGCACTGCCACTAGAAAAGGTAATCCTGTCTCCCTGTAAACTGCTCATTCCTAACCCTGCTATCCCATACTGTTATGCCAGAAAGTGTTCATGGTGTGAGAAAGATAAATATACTTGGATCAGTTTTTTTTTTTTTTTTTAAAGGGTTAGTTTTAATCTGGATCCATTTTACAGCCCAATTTACTGCCCAGTCACACGTGTACTCTCATCAGCACAGGGGAGGAAGTGGGTGAGACCATCCAAGGGCAGACTAACCACATCTTCTGACAGCAGAAACAGCTCAAACCCCATGTTCTCTGACAGCAGAAAGAGCTCAAACCCCATGTCCTCTGACAGTGGGAACAGCTCAAACCCCTTGTGAAACTACAACAACTAGAGCAAAACAGCTTAAATTGTTCTATACCTTTCAGCTGCTCTAAAATCTTGAAATATTTAACATTAGGGCTCAAGAAAAACCTTCAAAACTGACAGCAGTTATTTACCTGACATCATTAAGATCACATTTATTTCCTGCAATAGCTACAACAATGTTGGGAGGTCCATGCTGGCGAAGCTCTTTAACCCAGTTCTTTAACGTTGAGAAAGTTTCCTAATGTGGAAAAAAAAAAAAAAAAAAGAAAAAAAAAAGAAAGAAGACGGAAAGAATTAAGAAATGAAGAGTCAGAATTGGCCCATGACACAAAAAACCCCAGAAATTGTAATGCTGGGTCAAGATCAAGTTTCTTACCTCCTTTGTGATGTCATACACTATAATGGCTGCTGCTGACCCTCGGTAATACATCGGGGCTAAAGCACGAAACTGTAAAAAAGACAGCAGACAAGATAAAGCTGATTTTCCACCAAACTCCAGAACCTCACTATCATTATTATTACTACTGCAAAAAGTGAAAACCAAGATAAGAGCAGTGGAAAACCTTCCTTTACAGTCACAACTAATATGTGTAGTAGAGCACATAATCTCCCAGGAAGGCATTGTTCTCCAAAGGCCAGGCAATAAATCGTGTGGGGCTCAGCAGCACCTACTGCAAACAGCAACAGGCAAACTTGATCTTATTTTGCTTAGATTAGAACTTCTCACTAACAGACTGTCTACACAAACATGCATGTGCCTGACTTTAAACACCAAACAAGGGCAAAAATGCAGGAAGAAGCAAGGTCAGTTTTGACTAAGACAAAAATGTCAAAAAAACTAGCATATATTAATGTTGATCTGAAATGTTCAGAAGCTGCTGTCAACCTTTAGCCCCAAGGATCAGTCATCAGTCTTAAATGTTAGAAATGTTGATTTCTTCAGAATCTAACTTATGGCTTTAAGGATTTTGCTTCAATTTTTCCCTCAAATTTAGAAGCATGTTTAAACCCCAAAACTGCAAAAGCCCACAGCTGTGTGCCCTGTTGCAAGCAGAGCTTTAAGGAACACACTAGGTAAAAGGCTGCAGTAATTTTCCTGTGGTTTTCAGAATTAAATCTACAGCAGGTCTGTTTGCTTGGTAGGGCCTGTACCTTTGTGTGGATGAATCCAGGGCTAAAAAAAGTGATAAAGTACACAATCAAGTTGCATCAAAAATACCAATGAAGCATTCTTAAGAACAGTGGGATATTCTGCCAACTTTAAAAAAACCAAGACAAGTAATTTAACAACCAGAACTCTCCATCAAAGTGCAGAGTGAACTGCATGTATTGGTTCCATGTAAGCATAGATGATTTAGAGCTTTTGTGCATCTTATTACTCAGGGTAGAAATAATGAATTGGATACAGTTTTTCATAAAGGCTTATTCATTTCTAATAAAATACCAATTTCCTTTTGCTTAGTACAGTTCAACTGAGAGCAATATAATAAATCATAAAAATCTTGCTATAAAGCAGAATTCCAGACCATTTACATTTGGCTTTCAAATTCTGTTTTGAAAATAGGATTTCGAAAGCAAAGTTCAGAATATAAAAATATTTAATAGTGGGAAAGGGAAACATGGGCAGGCATTCAGTTCACATTGGGACATAATCCCTCTCTTCCTTCTACGTACTAAAATATAAAGGGAAACATATTTGGTAAACCACCACTTGGACTGGTTGCAACCTGGCTTTTTGATTATTTCACTGTTTACATTGGGAATAAACCAACTTTCACTTGCTGATTTTGTATTACTCTCATTTCCTGTCTGCTAACACTTAGATACTTTTTTCCACCTAAGAGCAGTCGGCAGATAAAATATATTAACAAAACAGATGTTACCAGAAACACTGGATTTTCCTTTTGCAATTTTCCCAAAGACTTCAGCTTGCCCCCCAGCCTCCAATTTGTGTTTTGGCAGAATTATTAACGTAATTATGCATAATGTAGTTATGCAGGGAAACTCAAAACTGTTAGGTAAGAAGGCAAAAATCCTAATTACTGTAAGTGACCTCCTATCAATTTAACTCAGTGTAGAAGAAATGAGAGAAGAAATAAGGTGTGTATGTAAATGAGGTGTTTGAAGTGACTTGGAGCACATTTCCACCTCTGGAACAAGGCTATGCAGCCACCAAAGGCACTGAGAGCCAGGGGGTACCCAGAGCAGTGCAGCACCATTTGCAGCTGGGCTTTGGAAATGGGAAACAGCAAAAACTCCTCAAGAAGCCAGGACTGTGAATTCCATGCATTCCACAGCATAGCTCAGTAGAGTCATTTCAGTTCCAAGAATGGTGTGGACATTTTTGGTATTCCAGATCTATTCCACGGAGGGAGTCCCTTCCATAATTCATTGTCAGATATGCTGCATGAGCAGAAAACTGCTACAGATTTCAGAGCCAGGCAGGTATACAGCACATTTGTGCCAGCAGTGACAGTGCTGTCCTGCTCTGAAGAAAGAAATCTCTGTGAAGATACTGAATAATTTCAAAGTGAACATCCTTGCTCACATTTCATAGAGTTCCTTGGTTATACTGGGGTCTCAAGTGACTTGCCTCACATATGGAACATAAACTTCAAAGGTATCACAGCTCCTGGGTCAGAGCCCTGGTAAGGCTCCTTTCTTTTTTTTTATTTCAGTAAAGATATCAAGCAACTTGTATGGAAGAAAATTAAAGAGGTATCACTGAGAGTCTAAAAATAGACCAGGAACATGCTGGTCATGTACAGAGATGCTTCCTCAGATTAGATGTGCTGAATCCAAATTACAGGGCCCTCCCATTGCTTGCACAGTTGAAGTGAACAGGATGGAATGCTAAAATGTAATGGATGTTTCCTGCCAAATAGTGGCAGGCATGTTTATAAAGCTTTCCATTTAAGAGTACCAACCTCTAAAAATTCATACTCTACCTCTCAGAATATCATTTTACAGCATTAACATTTCAGAATGGGCTATGATGTTGACTTAAGACAAACTATTTACAGCAAATGCTGCCTGGCTGCTGGGAATGGAAGGGCTCAGGGTATTTTTGATACACAGACACTATTGAACATATTCCTGGGAAACATCCCTGGCAACTTAAGTTTGCTTTACATGGTGCTGGGGGAAGGAAATAAATTGTCATTCAAGATCTACAGCACTAAATCACAATACAAATACACTTGAGTTACTTCCTAGCCATCAAGGCTGTTATCAAGCCAAAAAGTTGGCAACTCAGTTCCATCAGGAATCCTAAAGGTCAACTGTTTGTGGATAGGGATGACTGAAGCTTTACAAGGTGTTTGCTTCGTTTGTTGTTATTTGGGGGGTTGTTTTGCTGGTTTGTTTGGTTTTTTGTTTGGGCTGTTTCTCAAGCCAATCCTGAAAAGTAATACAGCTGTATGTGCCAGCTGTTACCCCAAAGTAATAACCCAGCCTTTGTCACAGTTACCTCACATCCTAAATAAACTCATGATGAGTAGTTGGCAGCTGCCAGTAGTTCACTTGCAGTCAAGAAACAGCAAGAATAAGCACTGTTAATACAGCTACTGTAATTTCTAACACTCTTACTAGTAATCCATAAGCAAGCAAGTTCACTAGCAAAGTCTTCCTTTTAAATTCCAAGTAAAAATCGTACAAATTAATTAGGTGGGATTTCATCTGACTAGTCATTTTCTTCAAAGCTTTTGCTGCCTCCCCTCAGAACTATGCATGCTGCAGAGATCAAAACCCCAAACTACCAAATTAAAATTTAACTTTCAAAATAGATTCTTTGACATAGCTTCTAACACCATCAGATTTGATTAGTAGAACTTTACAAAATAATAAAAGAGCAGTTATCACCTGTAACTTTGCTGGAAACTCTGCTTTGGAAAGCCTAAATCTACATCCTACTCACATTTATATATGCTAGTGAAACTAACAGAATGTTTTAGCAGTTGTATATTTTTCCAGAATCAAGGCCTTACTTGTACTATGAAACGTGGTAATTCATTTCACTTTGATTCTTTTGTTGCTGCACCTGCTGCAAATATTGCACTTGAACATTTAAAACTCTTCTAGAAATGGTACTAGAGGCTGCTGCTGGCTTCCCCCCACACCAGCCTTGTTTTCTCTGGAAAGATTCATTCCCTTTCAGTGCATCTAAACCCAGTCTATTGTTTCACAAATTCCTCTCCGGTAATCTTCCTTACCTTTATACTTTAATTGTGATAACAATGAAAAATAAAAACATATCAACAGCACCCACATCTAATAGGATCTAATAGAAACAAATGTTCTAATCCATGTTGTAAAGCCAGATCACTTTGTGACTTTCAGGGGCAGAGCTGAAAAGCAACCCAAGCTCTGGCCCAAACTTTCTCCACAGATATTGGCTTTACTTACCCGCTCCTGTCCAGCTGTATCCCAAATCAAGAATTTATGCAGCTCATTTTGATACTGTACAGTCTTGGTCATAAATGAGGCTCTGAAAAAAAATGAGAATACAAATACATCCTTAGAACCTTCAACATCAGCATGGGCTTTCAAAAAGGTTTACATTCCAATAAAAGTGCTTTCCTCACACATAAACACCCAAACTGATGAAGAGTTTCAGATATAAAGGCTGAAATTAAGAGAGGATGAAATTTCCTTTCAGAGTCTGAATTCACCTAACAAAACACAACATGAATGCAAATTATAGGTTTTAATTGTTCATAAGCTTTGGATAAAAAATACATGATGTATGAGCAAAAAACCCAGAAAGGCCAGCTTTTTAACAACATCCTTCCTCACAGCATCACAGCAAGAGGGGAAAGAGGTCAAATTCTTCCCTTTGTATCAGCTTTTTCTATCTCTGTACTAACATCCAAATAAGTGCTGGTAAATCCATACTTGGGAGAAAAATAGGAGATGGATATCACTATTGGTAGGTGTTAACAGGACACAGAAATCAATAGAGTAACTTGCTTCCTATCTGCACCCTGTACAGCACCCAAATCCTGTCTGGCATTACATATTTTAGTTTGCAGAGGCTCTTGGACCTACAGAAGACAAAAAAGATCTCTCCTATGTTCCAGGTGCTTCTCCCCTTGCCCAAATTCTAGATGTTTTACAGTTAAATATTGCAAAGTACTTTTGTGGTTTATTTGATGTGTTTCCCACATCAATGAGTGTGATTCCCACTGAATGAAGGTGTTTCCCACAAGAAAATGAATTCAGTGACCTACTCTTTCACAGAAGAGAGTCCTTTGCTGTATCTCCCACCTGCAGGCACATTTTTCACTAGAAAAACCACACACTGAATTCAAATCCTTGTACAGCTGGAACTAGAGGTGACATAATTGTTTTAAGCACATGAGATCCTACATTATGAACTTGAATACTTTTTGTGTGATTAACTCCTGCCACTTGAAAATATTGCAGACTTCCAAACTTGCTCTTCTGCCAGTTTTGACAGGACAGTGAAGACACTGGAGCTTTTTATAGTACCCCAAACTTGCTGTACAGTCAGACTCAGCAAGTTTTTTCAGCATGATCAGCATTAAATACTTGATCCCAGGACGCTGAACTTCAGTTTATCTTGGGGCTTAAGAACCACTTAGTGATGTCCCTGACACTTTTGTAGCAAATGTAACTGCAGGCTTTGGGCATGTTTCAATGATATAAGAGAACAATTAGGTACCTACATTAAAAAAAGGAAAGGCAGCAGTTACACAATGTTTCAATTGTTAAGACGTAACCTTCTCCCCCTTCCTTAAACCCAGATCATTTGCCAAATAGTGTGTCAATCTCCCAAGTTGATTAGTCTTTTAAGAAGCCAAACATAAAGTTGCAACACTCCTAAAAAGGAAGAGCCTAATTGCAAATCATTTCAACACCATTAATAGCTGATGTATTTCTGCAACGAGTAAAGAAAAACAAAGTGATTGGAGTATGTCTTGTAAAGCACAGCAGAGACTTTCACTTCCTTAAGGCTGCTGCAAATTATGCATCAAACCTGAATTCTCCGGTCAATATGGAAACAGTTTCCTAAACCATAGATTCTCACTGAATTTATCTTACTTGGTTCTATAAACCAAAACATCCCTGTACAGTCAATTTAAACTGAGCAGTTGTGTTTCTGTAATTCACAACACAACTAAACTATCCTAAGTGGTACCTGTCAAGAGGTTAAATGCTTCTTGAAATTCTTTGACAATTGGGTCAACAAAACCCTCCAAACTGGAGTTGTCCTTGAGGACTTTTAGTAGGAATAATGTCTGTTTTGTTACTAAATTTCCCAGTTGCTTCTCCCAGTCAAGCAGGCACTATAACTTGTTTGATACTCCTTTTTGATGCTATAATGAAAGACTAGATATTCTGCAGTACCTACAGGTATATTCTGGTTAAATGTGCCCTCAGCAAACTGAAAGGAGAAAAGCTGCAGAATTCTGACAGGGCTTCTGCAGCTGCCCATATCAGAACCTGAGCAATAAACATTAGCAACGACAAAGTGTGATTGCTCAGCTGATTCTAAGAGGAATGAAAGCAGGACAGGAAACAAGATCATATCTCAGGAACTCAAAGACCCAGGAATATAGTTGAAACATTCTCAGCTTTAGTTTTGCAAGATGCTCAGTGCTCTTCTAATCCGTACTTTGTTCTTTCCACCTCCCAGTCTCAATTAGGAAATAAACACAAAGTATAAAAAAAAAAAAGTCAAAATTAATTTGCTTAAAATTTTGGGACTGTGTATCTTATTGGAGTTTCACACAATCCCTGCATTTGGGCAAGTTTTGATTCATTTATATAGCAAATTACCAAAATACCCAGTCCTCGGACCAGTGAATGATTTTAAGTCTGTTGATAGACAGATTTTCAGTCTGTCACTCCAAGCAACTATAGTGATCTCAGTACTGTCAATAAACCCCTGTTACCAGGGGTATTTAAACAAAAGCACGCTTCCTACTGAACATCTTACAATTCAGTATCAGTATTTATACTCAAGAAAAGAGTAAGGGGAAAGAGAGAGATAATGGGGACCCCAATTTTTCAGAAAGACAGGATGAGACACAGCTAGTCTTTATCAGCAGGATCTTTTATGGTCAAAGCTGTAGCAGAGCCTGAGAGACACCTAAAACAGGAAGTCCTACTGACACCCCCACACATCTCTTGTCATCAAGCAAAGTCTATCCTCCCATAAGCCAAAAATTACTTCTGATCAAAGCAGCCCAAAGGACACTTGCTAAGCAAAAAAAAATTAAAAGATCCAACCACTCCAAGAATTCTTGATGCTTGCCCTTTCTTCTATCCATTCAAAGATTTGAGATCAATGATGTTGCTACTCTGAGGTTCAGCTTTCAAATATCTCCCTTAGCTATGAGACTAACTGCAAAAACAGTTTCATCAGTTAATTTGTGTGTGCATTGCATACAGATGTGTAACACTTTAACTAATTAATGGCAAGACCTACCTGAATTAGTATGTTAACCACCCTCAAAAACCTAGGAGACTTATAGTACTTGAATCTTAAAAAAAATGAATTAGAAACCGTGGAGTTGCATAATAATTAGCTGTTGAAATTTAAGGGTTATGCATGAGAAAAGCACGCTGTCCCTTTAGCAGAAGCATCTGTAGTGTAATTTATTCATTGTTAGCTTAGATTAACAATACAAAATGGGTCCAGACCTTACACATGAAAATGGAAGCTGCAGGAGTGCTGAGAACACTCCTACGTGTCCTGAGGTAGCTCATGAGCTTAATTAAGGCTGCAGTCATGTTTATTACCACATTTAGCTGCCACACATGAAGAACTCCCAAGTGATCTATTCAGGTAATTTCATTTTATTCTTGCAAAAATCACATTTACTTCATTTAGTTTCTTACCCTATTGTTGGGTTGATGTTGGGATCAAAGCTGTCTTCGACAAATCTCCACACGATACTCGATTTGCCCACACCAGTGTCCTAAAAAAAGAACAGAAACAGTTGAAAGTGGTGTTAGTTACTATAAACAGATGATTCTTTCTGTCCTCAAATCCTACAGTACACTGTGATGAATAACACATTCCTGCAGAGAATCTTAGAGAAGTTGTGAAATACTTTAGGTATTATACTAATTCAGTAGAGAAATGAAAGGCCTGTGACAAGGTACAGTGTTCTAAACAAAATTGTTAAGATTTTTCTGAAGGACCATAAAAATCTGCATTCACACTCATTATTACTCTGGGGTTTTTTACAAACTGTGCACACCTTTCAATGGAACACCAGTGGGAAGAGACCACTTTTGGTAAAATATACAGCAATTGAGTATGGCTTGCCAGGATGGAGCACATGAAATTATACAAGTGTGACACATGCATTCAACCTCTGACTAATGCTGTCCCACCCTGCTTAATGAAAGACTTGAAATTTCTTCTGTGACACACCTGAAACATGTTACTAATGCAACTCTGCAGTGCTAAAATGGTGAAAGAGGAAACACCACAAGGAAATTCTGAATTGTCTATATTTTTGCACCACTGAATCCATGGTTAAGAAGCAAAAGATTTATAGAAGTCACCTTTAGAAATTAAAGAAATTCTCAGCAGTAAAACACTTCTCAGTATAAGCTGGACATCTGAAACTGTATTTTAATTAAGACATGTGAAGGCAAACTTTTTGCTTTACATTTCCTGAGTCGTAAAAACTTTAAGGAGTAAGCCCCTGAGGAGTTGCTTCACTGAAAATGAAGTTTTACGTCATACACGCATCTTAAAAAAAATTTTCTGAATATTGCAGCAATTTGGGTACACTATGTATGACTGTGTTCATTCTGTCAAGTTGTTTTCCTCTCGAGGAAAAGCACATTATCTTAGCTCTGTATTTTATACTGTTTGCAGTCTCATTAATCAGAGCAAATCTTAAAATGAGAAACACAGATGTGGTTCCTGGCTCAGGGAGTTCAAGGACAAGTTTTCCTGGGTGCTTATTCTCCTTTTCTTCTGTAACAAGAGGTTTCTCAGGCTAGGTGAACACAAACAGTAGTTACCCCAAATACCTTTATAGCACGAAGGGCACACAAACACATAATCTTCCCCTCTGAAGGGCAATGTGGCCATTTAGAAGCAGAAAACAACTTTGAACAACAGAGTTTCAATGCAGGTGGTGACAACTCCACCTGTCCAACCTGGGGCTCTGAGACCAAACCAAACCAACACGCAGCTTCATACCCTTCAATTTTTTAACTTGTACTTCACTTCACTCCTTGTCTCCTTCTTCCACCACCTGCAAGACTTTCCTACCTATGTTCTTACAATATAAATTCAGGCCCCTCCCTCTCTCCCACCAGTCTGAGTTCAGGTGCTTCTATTTATTTTGTGAACCCGAAACAGCACGAGAGGGAGGCGCATATTGGATGTTTGTGCTTCCTCTCTTATTTTTTTTAAAAGGAGAACAGGGCAGAAAAGGAGCGATATTAACCCCTGGCAGACGCCTCCACCCGGTTCCCCCCAGACGGACGGGGCGAGGGCCGCCCTGCACCCGGGGAGAGCTCCCCACGCTCGGCGCCTCTCTGGGCTCTGACAGAGGCTCTCCAGGCTCTGACAGAAGCTTTCCACCATCATTACAGAGCCTCTCTAGGCTCTGACAGAGGCTCTCCGCCATCACCACAGAGGCTTCCCGAAGCTCTGACAAGAGGCTCCCCGCCACCACAGAGCCTCTCCACCCGGCCCCTCACTCCGCTCCCACCTTTCCTCCCGCCACCCAGCACTTACCCCCAGAAGGCAAACTTTCAGCTCCCTCAGAGCCATGGCCGGGCGGGCAGCGCCTTCAGCGAGCGCCTGAGACGCGGCCCAACACGATCATCGCCGTCCCCGCGGCGGCCGCCCCCCGCCCGCCCCGGTTACCCGCACACCGCGCTCCTCCTCAGGCTGCGCGGACGCGCCGCCATCTTGGGCGGCCGCCGGAGTCCCCGCCCGTGCCCCCCGCTCGCTGTTGTCGCGCTCGGGCGCTAAGGGGCCGCTCGACCCTGGGCAGCCGCTGCTCCTTCACCCGGTGGCGTTTCGGGGCTGACCCGGCGGCAGGAAGCACCCGCGGCTCCTCCCTGTGCCCTCCCGCTCCTCCTCCTCGCCTATGTCCATTCCAAGATGGCCGGTAAGTGGGGCCGGCGGGCGGGCGGCTCAGCCGGGGCTGCCGCCGTCCCTCCGAAACCAACCCCCTGGTATCTCTCTTCTGTTTTTTGTTTGTAGGGATCCCTTTGTATTTTGTGGATTTGCAGGATGACTTAGATGATTGTGAGTAACTGTTTTTTATTTTTCCGCTCCCTGTTCAGGCCCGCGCTCCCACCCCGGGGTCCTCCTGTCGCCCTCTTTCCCTCTCCGCATTTTCACCCCGGTGAGGGCGAGGGGAGGATTTTGAGGCAGTTCTGGCAGGTGAAGGTTCCCAGGGCGTTGGCACCATCCCTGCTGGTTCTAGTGGCCGCTGGACTCGGTGTAAACAGCAGCGCCCGAGCCTGGGAAAGGCGCACGGGGGGATGAGGGGATCAGCCGCGCTCCTGTTGTTGCTGGGAATTAGGATAAACAGCCCAGGGATTGCTCAGCTGCGGTGACACTTCCCAAAGCTGTACAGGCTGTGAGGACGCGTGTTCCGCTGCTCCTGCATCCCGGGGATGTGCTGCGAGTGCACCTCGGGGTGAAGGGAAGATCGCCGTGTGTGCTCCGGCTGGATCGCAGAAACCGCTGGGTTTGGGTTGGGTTCCGTGCCCTGGTGCCAGAGCAGGGACCTTCTCCAGGGCTGTGTAGTCCAGGGCTTTGTTCCAGAAGTGCTGGACACCTGTTAGACCTGAACCAGCCTGGTGAGCGCTGTGACTTCAGGAGATAAAGCTTTGACTAACTGCGATACAAACTATTATTACCTTAGAAAGCAGCTCGCTCTGTGGGGTGGTTTCATTGGCACGTGTGATGCTGGATTGACTTTTCTATTAAAAAGAAAAATGATACTTGTATTCGTTTCTTGTGAGAAACTTTAGTTGTTTCTCACAAGACTTTTATTGTTTAATACCGCTTGGAAATGTGGAACAGGTGGATCCATCCCATCCACCTTCCCAGCTGAGCATGAGAAAGTTGATTTAGGAGAAAGGTGGTCTTCAGGAACAGCAGGGGAAATGCTGGAATAAAGTGGAATCTAAAGCTTTCTGTTGGGAAGATACTCAGGGACATTGCCTCTGTGGGAGGAGCTGGTTCTGTGGAATTCTGTTAGTTGTTGCTCTCAGTCTTTGAGGTTTCTGCTTTTCCCTAGTAGGTAGCAGTGTGTAAAGTGTGAGAAGCAGAAATAAATGTAAACTTCATAGTTTTCTTTTGGGTTTCGGCCTTGGATCATCCCTGGAAGTGTTTGTTCTCTTGTCAGTGTTTACTCCTTGGCTGTTCTGTTTAGACTGTAACAGATTTATCACCTAAGTTGATTAAGAAGTTTGATGCTTGTAAGGCAAAACTTGAGTAAATAAAAATGTCCAAATAAAGGCAGTTTTGCTGTAAGTGGTAATTCATAAAAGAAATTATCAGTTTCAGGATGAGCTTGTAAATAAACGTACCTCTTAGAGCTTTATTAAAATTGAAGTCTTTGATTTAAAAATAGTCTTTGATTATGTTCATTAATTTGACAATGCCTTTAGAATTATGGAATCAAAAGCTCTCTGTTGTAGCTGGGTTCAGGTGTCCCATGACTGAGATACTGTTGTGCTAATTCAGTGACTAGGCTAGCAAAGAGTTCAGGATTTGTTTTAGTGAAATAAATCACTGGAATTGGTTTCTTGCTGAACTAAATTGTTGAAATAGTGTCATGCACACTGAACATCAATTGTGTTGAAACAGGGAGTTGGGGGGCTTTTTCTGAATGTGGGAAAAAGCTGTAGTAAAATCTAGCTCAGTTCAAGTGCAGCTTAAAACTTTCTTTTCATAAGATAATGGTTATCTGGAACAAGTAGTTAGTTTATTTATGCCCTTTGTACAATTAATAAGGAAGTATTTTAAAAAATTGTTTTTCCTCATACAAACACCAGGAGGGAAAAGGATGTCCTTGAGCTCATTAAATGATTGAACTTGGTGCTGGTATTTACTAGTTTGTGCTGTGAAATGTGAATGGTGACACGGGGATGACATTGAATTGCTCCCTTACGTCCTGTGACCCTGAGTTTCTCACACCTCTAAGCAGCCTTTGAGCACAGTGAACTCAAGTTCAGCTGTGAATACTGTCACATTTATTTCTGTTTATAGGTGAACAGATTTCAAGCTTTGTTCTTTGACCTAGTTAGAGGGGAAAATACTGAATATTAGATGTACCTGTGAAAGAACATTAGATAGAAATAGTAGTACAATATTTGGGATTTACTTTATAGTACTTGGTGTATTCTGAAACACCAAAGAGACCTATGGTGTCTTATTTTATGGAAAAAGAAAACTAAAATTCTTGAGAGAAGACAAAATGGATTCTGCCATGATTATTCCTTACTTACATGTAGTGAGAGTGTGTGGAAAAAATTTCAGGTATTTAACTCTCAATCCTGAGCATAAGTAGTGGTGCTCTGTTTTCTCTCTGCTCTTGGAAGCACTGCTGTGTGCTTAAGTACTTTAAATGAATAATGGAGCTACTCCATGTAGTGAAATTAAACATGTACATCATGTTTACAAAATTAGTCCCAGGTGTGGTATTGTAGTCGAAGTTAGAACTGGGATTTATTTTGTTGTCATTTGAATTGACAGGAATTCTGAAATACTTGAAGTGAACTAATAGCTTTAATTGTTAGTGTTTCTAATTGGGGGCAGGTGGGAACTAGGTAAAGCTAATGACAAGAAACGTGATTCTAATCAGTGTCTTTGTGTAACAGGTGACTAACCTCAAAAATCAGCTAATGAGTGTCTGGTCTGTGTGGAATTTCAAATACATATGCTAAAATTGCATGGTTATAAGGATGATCAGAGTTTGGATATGGAGAGTTTGTTGCAACCTCAGAAGGGAAGTGAGCAATCCTGCAGACACTGTGTAACTCCCTCTGAGCTGTCAAGGATGCAGCAAATCTGGATGTTCCCTCTTCAGCTGCTCTGACTGTGGGAAAGTCCTTGAGCAGATCGATCCCAGACAGACCTGGGCACTGTAAATTGTTTACATTTGTGCAGATAAATGTTTTGAACCCAACAGACCCTTCTGTGAGGAGCAGCCATGAGAAATAATAAGGACTAGTGGAGTGGAAAAAAGGGTGTTAGTGTAATATGCCATTATTCTAAAAAGCCAGGAATAATTAGCATCTATTTCCTATTGTGTAGCTGTGGGTTCACTTGTGGGATTTGTGTGCACATTTGAAATGTCAACATTTAATCTCATCTCACAGTTCTGTTTTGTTTGAAATCCATTGAACTTGTTGAGCGTATTATCTACAAGAACAGCAGAATTTGGAATTTCTGTAGTATTTTAACTCACCTGGGTCCCTTGAAAACCTTAAGCCAATCTGCTTTTTTTCCCCCTGAAGACCCAGGTATAGCATTTTTCTCCAAATATGTTCAGATGATTTCCTCTTTTACTGAGTTATATTTGAGAGTGTTTTGACTTGCACTGAATAATTGGAAAGCAGAGTTTTACATAGGAAATGTTGGAAAAAACCTGTGGCTTGGAACAGAGGGGTTTTTTTTAACATGTAAAGTGATTTATAATAGGTATTAATGGAGTTTAGACCAAAGAAGTGGCTTGTTGTCTTCAGTAGTTGTCACTGTCAGCACATGTGCAGTTTTGTGAGATACATCATGCATGTGAGAAGCTGTGTTGGCAGAATTTGCATTTACTTAAGTGTGATCCCAGTTGCTCTGTTTGTGTGAAAGAAGTGTGCCTGGCTCTAGGAGTGCTTGGGACACTTGTAAACCCAGAGCAGCAATATTAACTACTCCAGTGCAACTCCTTCTGTGGAGTTCCTATATCCAGCACATAAATAAGAGCATTTATGTGAAAGATTTGTGTTGCAGGCACGTTATTTCACTTGCTTGTAAGGATGGAGGATTAAAATAAGTTTGGCAACAAAGTTCTCCCATTCCCTTTCCTTTTCACAGTCAGACCTCCTGCCTGTGGTCTGTAATTGTGACTGTTAGACTTAGTGGGGCAACTTGTAACAGTTGGTGTGGTAATATTTGGGTAAAAATCTGAAGCTGCAAATGCATAAAAGATTCAGAGAAGAGTGGGTTCTCACAGAGAAATCCACAGTTGATAGGTGAGCAGTGGGGAGCTCCCAGCATGTTCGCAAATACGGCAGAATTGAAGTTTTTCCCAAAGTTTGTGTTTGATTTGGGCACATGGGACTCCGTAACTACAGTGAGAAAAGTGTACCTTGGGAACTTTGAAACAGACATAAGAATTTGCTGGTTTAAAGCAATACTGTTTGAACTTTGCTATGATTGTTAAAATTCCAGTTTCTTCTAATGGGACTTAATTTCCTTTTGAATATGTGGGTCAGTTTGTGATGTGTAATTGTGTCAGCTGAGCCCTCTTAATGTGGATCCTCCACTGAAAGGGCAAAGTAAAGTGTGTTTAAAGCCAAGGATTTTGACAGCTGAGTTAAATTTTAAAGTTTGAATTTAGAAGTCTGTATGCAAATCTTGTACTCAACGTCATTAGATACAATTTAAAATTATTTTTTAAGCTGTTTCCAGTGATATGCAATTACTTTTCTTTTAAAGAAGTAGTTACTGGTATCTTGTATTTTACATTGTAACATCTCTTGCTGACTCTTGGATATTTTTTTTTTTTTGGGTTGCTTTTCATGTCTTTCAAGTTGGCTTTGAGGATTATGGACCAGACTGTGATAGCATGAGGATAACAGCATTTTTGGATATTCCTGGACAGGATAACTTAACTCCACTGGCTCGTCTGGAGAAATATGCCTTCAGTGATAATGTATTTAACAGGTAAGGGAATGAGTCTGAGTGCACTGTGGATGTTAAGATGTCACTGTAGCTTTCATTATTCTCCCAAACACGTGCCTGATGTTATTTCTATTTGAATAACTTGTAAAACACTTCCATGAAAAGAGATTTTCATTCTTCATTACCTAAATAAGATCTCTTGATTTCATCTTTGTTTTGTTGATCTGCAGAGTGTTCAGAGAAGAGCTTGATATTTTTTATTATGCCATTTACATTTGATAAGTTCCCTTTGCACCCCATATAAGTGTTATTGGTTGGACATTAAGGCAATTATTATGTTCACTCCACAGGCAAATTATTGCCAGGGGTCTTCTGGATGTCTTTCGAGATTTCAGTAACAATGAAGAAGACTTTCTGACTGTAATGGAAATAGTGGTCAGGCTCTCAGAAGATGCAGGTTTGAAAGCTTGCTTTTGTTTGTTTTTTAATTTAAGTTATTTTATATAAATTGCAACATAGGAAGCAGACTTCCGCTTTTGAAAAGACAATGAGTGAACTAAGGAAACTGAATCATCTAGCAGGAAGATCTGTCAATGAAAACAGATTCATTTTTGTCTCTGTTTTTGAAGTATTTTGTATGGTAAATGTTAAATGAAAAGCTCTTTCTTAGTATAGGGTCTGAAGCAAAAGTTTTCAAGAAATTTGTTAAATTTGATTTGTAATATCTGCTGTAAGTGGCACAGAGCACTTGTGTGATTTAATAGTTCTTGTGCATACGTTCATGGTGACTGGATTTTCCAGCTTCTGATCTCATTTTATAGGATTGATTTGGGAACTGATTCCAAGTCTCTGAACTGTGATGATGTATGTAAAGCTATTCTGTTTTATTCAGCTTTCCTTTAAGAACAGGCAATCTCAATGATGCTACGTCTTTATCTTGGCTATTTTAATTTTTCTCACTTGTGAAAACATGAAAGAAAAATGCCACTTTTTTTTCTTAAGTTACCTGATCTTCATTTCATATTTACTAATGTAGTTTTGACTTTTATTTCCAGAGCCAACTGTTCGTACAGAGCTGATGGAACAGATACCTCCTATTGCCATTTTTCTACAGGAAAGTCGACCAAAATTCCCAACAGCATTTTTTGAATACCTTATGCCCATAGTAGTGAGGTATCTCACAGATGTTAACAATCAGGTAGGAAAAACAGACAACAGGAGTTGAATCCTTGGAAAATTCTGTGTGGTTGAGTGAATTTAAGGCATGAGGAAGAGATAAGAGGAAATGTTATGTTGGTTGATATCTGGCTTTTACATAGTGCTCTGTGTTTATTGATTTCAGCACAGTGCAATAGGAAGGTCTGATTCTTTTATTTTTTTGTATTATTGGTTTTTGTTTTTAATACTTCCCTTAGCAGATAATGGGAAACTTCAGAATTTGCCTGACAACACATGGACAGAATCTGTTATGGGAGTCATGACTTGAAAATCCTGTCCTCTACTTCATCTTTTGTCTTTTTTTCAGAATGTGATGAAATGTCATCTAATGATTATATTAAACTTTAGTATTTATTGCTAATTCCTTATGATAATAAAACGAAGATATTTTTTCTGGGTTTGTTTTTTAGCTTGTACCTGTGTGTCCATTCAAAGAATAGGGTTTTTTTTGTGATTCTTTTATCTGTAAACATTGTTTTTATAGTGATAAACGGGGTTTGTGTGTTTGTTTATAGGTCAGAAAGGCAGGTCAGGAAGCACTGCTGATACTGCTGGAACAAGACCTTGTGGCTCAGAGTGACATTGAAAATAAAGTGTGTCCAATTCTGCTGGACCTCTCTGCTCCTGACAGTGATGACGAGTACAAGGTGGAAGCTGTGAATGTAAGTTGATAACATTAATTTATAGTGGTGATTAAGATGAGGTTCAGGAATAGTACTGACATTAAATAAAGTAAGCAATCAGACTTTTAATGTTTATTCATTAAGATATTTGAATTTTTACTTTAACAAAACAAATGTTTAATTTCTACTGTGAATTTTTGAAATACCAGATTTAAAAAGAGATCATCTTTATACTTCAGGATGCTAAATGATGTCAAAATAGTACCTGAATAGCTTTAAAATACAATTGGTCCTTGGCAGCTGTTTTTAAAATTCTTGTTAGGATTGTTACATTCCCCAGAGTGTTCTTTACATTTGCTTTACCAGGTTTCACAGTAATATTGTAGAAATATGACCTGATCTCAGTTCTGAAGTGTTTTGAAAAAAACATTGCCTGGTGACTTTCAAGAAATCAGTTGACTCCACAGAAAAGTGCTGGTGTGTAATTACATTTCAGCATGGATATCTGACACTTGACCTGTAAAATATTTTACCAGCTAGATTTTCCTCTTCCTTGTTTGGGAGTTGGGAATTGCTTAGGCAATTTTCCAGGATGACATCTGAGCACCAGATGCCTTTTAGGAGTTTGAAAATTTGTAGGAAAGTCCTTGAATGGTCTCTTCCTTAGTTCTTATTTAGTATTCTATTACTAAGACAAGCATTTATTCCTAGAAAGGAATAAAGCTTATTTTTTTTTTGAAGGTAGAAAGCTCCAAAACTTTTTGAAAAATAAAAACAGAAAGATGAGGACTGTTAATCTGATGATGTTTGTGTAAGCATTAAACCCCTGGTGCATGAGAGCCCCTTGCATTCTCCTCTTACAAATACAAGAATTACAGCAACTTCTTCCTGAAAGTGGGAGCTGAAAGGAACCACACAACCTAAAGCACATGATTTTCACAGCAGAAACATGGTTTGTGTTGGTAGTGGAAATTGATGGCTCCTCAGAGAAAGCTGAATTAATGAGCCTGTTACTAACTTCCTTTAATCATATGCTGTTAACTCCTAAAATTCCTGGGCATCATTCCTGTAAAGTGTACATTGGCTCACATAAATAACTAGTTTTTCTTGCACTCCCTTTTGTCTCCTGTTGTATGGCAAACTTCTATTTTATTGTGGTATCTGAGCCTATAGAGCTGGCATGTTTTTAAGTATCTGAACTGTTAAAGCCCAATCTCTTACTTGCATGCTGAAGCTTGGGCCATTTCTAATGTGCTTAAAGAATATGATTTTTATAAGGTGCTTAGGCAATGGAACTTTTGTCTTCATACAAAATACCAGTGTTTGCCACATTGCAAACACTTTGAAAACAAATCTATTTGTAAAAGTCTATTTAACCAGATAAAAAAGACAAGGAATTAAATGCAGAAATGTTATGTTCTGGCAATGATTTAAAGTAAAGCTATATTTGTGCTTCACATAAAACAGGTGTATGGAAATAAAAATAATGTGTAGCAGTTTAATCTGTTTGATTGTAATCACTGTCTTGCTCTCTGAGGTAATTTTTAGAAGGAATATTTGTCTGTGCTTATAAGCTTTATAATTTTCTTCTTACATATACTCCTTTTTTGATTTTCAGATAATCTGTAAAATGGCTTCTATGTTGAGCAGAACAACAGTTGAGCACATGCTGCTTCCTCGTTTCTGTGAACTGTGCAGTGATGGGAAATTGTTTCAAGTCCGAAAGGTTGGTGTGTATCCAACCCTAACCCACCTAAAAATGAGTTTGTACATTGCTGTTCAAACGCCTTCCTGCATCATTGAGTCTTAAAATTTAGCTGATCAACTTTCAAAGCATCTGGAAGTTTTGGATTTATTGACATGGTTCTAGTTTCTGTGGTTAGTAAAGAAACAGATATTAGACCTTGGCCGGTAGGTTGGGTCCAGTAGTTAAACTGGTCTTGCACATTTAACAGTTTTGCACAACCTTTTTTTTAAGCTGCTGTGTTTGGTTATAGGATGGAAGCATCTTATTTCAAAATTCAAAAGTAATAGACATTTGAGACATTCTTTCTTTAAAAAAAAATCTGTTATTATTGAAAGAGCAAATCCCCAAAGTGTAAGACTTACTTTAATTCATGTTTGAGTACAAAAGGAAACTTGTATCTTAAGAAGTATTAAAATATTTGACTAGACTTAAGGGTCATGCCAAGTTTCAGCTTGGTCTGCAGCATAAGCTGCACTTGCTGGAATTTGAGCGGCTTTATTGCCTTCTAAATAAGCACAGAATGACTAAAACATGTATTAACACAGTTCTACCTGAAATGATTTCAGATTTTGCCAACATCTTTTCCCAGCATAAGGGGATGTCCCTTTTGCCTTAATTAGAGTATCTGGAGTGGCCTGTAAATGGCACGAACTTGAGACCTTGATTAAACTTTGCTTCAGCAAAGCTCTTAAGCCTCCTTGAGCCAGGGTAGGGCTGTCAGTACACCTAAGTCCTGACCCTGGTATCATGTTCTGGCTTGCTTTGGGTTTGACAGCTGCTGCTCAAAGTGATTTAAACTTTCATGTGGGCTTATTGTCCCTTCTGGTGGTTACTGGAGCAGTTGATGCTCTTCATGCAGAAACCTTTATTGCTATTGATTCTAGAGGCATGTGGTATATGGACATTTGCTCCAATGAGTCTTTGTTTGGATGAGTTAATATTACATGATGCAGTTACAGGGCTGAAATTGGAAGAGTCAAAACATGTTCAGTTGTTTGATGGGATAAATAATACATGGTGGAGTTGATAATCAAACTAATGCCCTTGAAAGAGACGCAATGTTATTAATGACTTTTTATTTCTTAGATTTGTGCAGCTAATTTTGGTGACATTTGCAATGCAGTTGGGCAAGAAGCCACAGAAAGACTGCTGGTATGTAAGAACCAAATCAATTTGCAAGACCTGTATTTCTCAGTTCAGAAAGTTCAATAATGAGTTCCTTTATTGTCTTCTCTATAAATTAATCAGTGTGCCTGCATTTTTTAATTGACTTGGCTAAGGTCTTGGTTCCAATTACACAACAAAACTGGGAATTAAGGGAAATGTAGAGTTCTTGTTTTGCAAAACATGTTTAAAAATGTAATTTACAGCATATATATGCACATATATTTATATATATGCACACACACGTACACTTTAGAATTACCACTTATATTTTTCCCTGAACTAGATGATCATTCAATGATCATCAATTCAATTATGATTTTGTAGGTCATTAATAATTCTTTCTGTTCTTTCTTATTGCATATAGTTATACATACATTCCCAATGGAGTAAATGAGAGACAAATGGGGTTTCTTTCCAGTTCCTTTAATTAGTGTATGCATTTAACCTGTCCCTATTTCTTCTGTTCTTCACTTATTTTATTCTCTCTTGAGCTGTTGTTGTCTCCAGTTTTCAAATACTTTGCTATTGCTGCAGTCTTTGTTTAGTCTTTAATTAGTTTGGGATTCTCTTATTTTTGGCAGATTCCCAAGTTCTTTGAGCTGTGTTCTGACAGTGTGTGGGGCATGAGGAAGGCTTGTGCTGAGTGCTTCATGGCAGTGTCTTACACCACATCCCCCGAAGTTCGCAGGAGCAAACTGTCCCCACTGTTCATCAGCCTGATCAGTGACACCTGCAGATGGGTGAGTAACTCCTCTGGAACTGCTGCATCCTCCTAGGCACATACTAAACAAATAACAGATGAGTTTAGTGGTGCTCTGAAGTACATTTGCTGAGATCAGAGCCTACTGTGCTAAAATCCAATTTTCTCTCATAAGGTAGTGTCTTATATTCCTCTTGCTCAAGTTTATAAATGTAAATACTCTTCTGAGTAAAGATGCTTGTGTTAAATAGATGAGTTGAAGGAAATAGACATGTCCTTCTAATTTATAACTTCCAAAAGATTTCTGTACAATGATTGCAGGTACATGCTTAGGTGTATCACCCTCTGCTTAAGTGGCACTTATTAGGTAATTGGTTATATTTGGTATAGTAAGAACTAACTGGTTCTTACTAAAAAATGGCACCAAATTTTTGTTTTTCAACTCTGTGAGAGTTGCATGAAGCCTGACTGTTGCTCTTACACCATGACAGGTTCGTCAGGCTGCTTTTCAGTCTCTTGGCCCATTTATTTCTACCTTTGCAAACCCTTCAAGTGCTGGCCTTTACATTCGAGAAGATGGGACACTGAGTATCCGACCATCAGCTCAAGATGTGAATGCCAATTCCTGTCAGCCAAGCAACAATATCACTTTGATGTCTTCCAGTGCAAATGCTGCATTGTCCAGGTAAATCCTGGGAAATGTGTGGTGTGGTGGAAGGGGTTAAAGGAAGGTAATTGGAATTGTTGCTCATCAAGGCTAAAAATCTCAGTTTGAGAATGCAGTTCCAGAAAAGGTCTGAAGAGTGAGATCACACATTTGAGTGTAACCTTATGGAAAAATTCACTTTGTCTTCACAGGAGGGCAAAGGGAAAACTGGTCAAGTAAAGCATAGTGGTAACATAAATTCTGTTTTTCTCGAGAAAAGCTTCTGTTGTTGCTGCTGTCTTATATGAAGTATTTCCCTGAAAACCTCTTGTTACAGAGTATTTAAAGTTTTCTTTCAATAACTTTGTCTGTTTCCAGCTCAGAACAACCAATGGAAATCAAACCGGAATCGCCAACTGAGGAGAATTCAGCAGAAGTTTTTACAAAGCTCTCTGAGGACCTAAATAAAAATCCACGGGAAGAAAGTTCAGATTGTTGTGCCAGCTCTGGAGAAGTCGTGTCTCACTTGTGTCAGGGTGACAAAGCTGCTGTTGAAGCCACGAAGGAGAGCAGTTTTGCGGGGCTGGGCTCGAGGCTGCCGTCTGCCGAGGACGTGTTTAACACATTCCTGTACTGGCGCCCTCCTCTGCCCGACATCAGCCAGGACCTGGAGCTGCTGCAGTTCAAGGCTGAGAAGCACAACGATGCCTGCTCTGTGCCATGCAATAACTGTGTTGCTAGCAGCGAAATCCAAAAGGTTCTGGAAACCTTGCAGGAGCACATAGATGATCCAGATGTTCAAGGTGAGACTCTGTGATAATAAAATTGTGTTTTCACTGAGCAAGTTTTCTGGCCTTCATAAAACACTTGACTACATTTTCATTGGCTTGGTATTCATAGAGTGATGAACCTACCTTGAGCAGTAAATTATAGTAGAAGGTTATGTAACAGCTTTTTTCATAAGACCCGAGTTATCTCTAGAGCAGCTGGGGAAGTGTTCCTGGCTTCTGTTTGTATGAAAAGTAAATTGATCTAACTATGAAAGGGTAAAGAGCTTGTTAAACACATTTTTAATAGGTTTCAGGTATTGTGGGTTTAGTGACAGTGCTACCTATTACCGGCTGAATTCATCTAATATTGGCTGACTGAGAAAGGAGAGAACTTGAAATTAGGGTCTAAGGCACCCAATACAGGCCTGTTGTTGAACATATTGGAAGGATACTGGCCTGATAGTGGGATCTGTGTTTCATGGACCAAATCCCTCTTGTCATCCATAGCCCGCTCAGTTCCTTGTTTCACCAAGTCTCCTGAGTGCTCTGGAGTAAAAGACCTTTTCTTTCCAAGAGCAAATGTTTGCTAATACAACATTTCTGTGCAGCTCATACTGGGCTTTCTTTTCTCTTTTCAGATGAGTTAATTACAAGTTTAATGCCTTTAAATGCAGAAAGGAGACTAAATAAACATCTTTTGCTTTATACAGCTCAGGTCCAAGTGTTGTCTGCTGCTCTCAGAGCTGCTCAGTTTGATTCTGTTGGTGACTGTGAGACCAAAAAAATGGAAGAAAGCAGTGACAATCTTCAGAACAAAATGATTTTGGATGAACCAGCTGTTTCAGATGCTGCCTGCAGCCAGATGCAGGGGGACACCCTTTCATCCCCTGCCTCCCAGGATGACATCAGTGACCAGTCAAACACCAGTGTGCCAGAAAGCACAGTAAGTACACATTGTGCTCCGTGTCTGACCTGTGTGGGGTTGTGCAGATCCAAAGCCTTTGAACATTACTAGACCACAGCTATCATATTCTACGTACTCTATTCAAAAAAAGAAAAGCCATTAAGGGTTATCATTTCTGTTTGCACCCAAATGACCCAGGAGTTTAAGTTTTGCAGTAGTCTTCTAGGGTTTTTTTCCTGATGAAATTCTGCTGAATGTAATTTAAGTTGATTTCAAGAATAAAAACTATGTAAAAGTAACCATCCAAAATGTGCACGAATGTTGGGTTTGTGGTGTTAAATTAGGTCGCTTTCTTTAGAAGTAAATCTTAGCTACTGCTGCCCTTGTTGCTGCTACAGTCTTGACTGTTTGCCTCAGTGTGCAACTGTTGTGTTTTTTATGTACTTGCATAAACACACTGAACAAGGCTCTGCCTGTGCAGGACTTTGCCTGTGCAGGGCTGTTCAGAATCTGAGCTCCATTGTTCTGCACTGTGATGCTTTGAAATATCCCAAACAGCACCAAGGCTCATTCATTTCATTACCTGGTACCTCCTTTTACAGGACTCAGAGGAACAACACAGAGGAACCAGTGTATTTTTGAGGAAAGAGCAAGAAAATAATCCACTGTTTGAAGATGACAAGTCAAAATTACAGGTGATTAAAATGACATCTAATAGATTTAGTGGAGTACTGGATACAGTTCATCTTACCCTTAATGCAGTGGTATCTTCTGCAATGGATCAGTTGTGGAATGTGAAGCAATGCTCCAGAATTCAAGGAGAACCCTGTTTTAAATGAGAATTTAAAATGAGAAACATTGTTGTCTTTTTGGTGCCTTAGAGGCAACCTGTGCATCCAAGATAGGCATTGGCTGTCCTGTTTTGTCACTGATTTACTGTCTGGCATCAGCAAAGAATGAATTTTCAGCTTGGTTGATGCAAGGTGTTGATAAAGCCATAATGACTGTTCATTGCTAATTGCTCTGTCCTAATGAGAGGACAAATAACCATTGGGGTTATGTACCCGTGGTGAGGGTAACACACACAAGGGGTGTCTTGTCTCTTGTGTTTTGGTGCTGGCTGCTTGGTTGAACTGTAGCACAGCAGCTGTATTTCTTATTTTCTAATTTTAAATTGAGGTGTGTGTGTCTGTAGGACATCATCCCTCAGCCTTTGCTGGACCAGTACCTGTCCATGACTGACCCTGCTCGGGCCCAGACTGTTGACACTGAGATTGCCAAGCACTGCGCCTACAGCCTGCCCGGGGTGGCCCTAACTCTGGGCAGACAGAACTGGCACTGCCTCAAGGACACCTATGAGACACTGGCTTCAGATGTACAGGTAACAAAAGAAAGTTTCGTAACAAAAAAACCAGAATTTTGAGGAAAAACAAAAAAAGCAGAATTCAGTTTACACTGAAGTTATAAGGTCACATAATTTCATATAAAGGAATAAATGTGCACTAAAAATATAAAATTCCAGATTTAAATCAGACTTCATAAATATGATTAATACTTTCTACTAGCCCTGTTTATCCTGTTGCCTCAATCCTCACTGAGGGGTAGTTTAAAAGCTTGTTTATTTTAGTTCTGGTGCCTCATGCAGTTCCCTTGCTGGCCTGTTTGCAGTGGAAGGTGCGGCGCACTCTGGCCTTCTCCATCCACGAGCTGGCTGTGATCCTGGGGGATCAGTTAACAGCTGCTGATCTGGTGCCAATCTTCAATGGCTTCTTGAAAGACCTGGATGAAGTGCGTATTGGTGTCCTCAAACACCTGTATGACTTTTTGAAGGTAGGAAAGTGTAATAAATTTCTCAACATGAACTTTTTTCTGACTCCGTTATATGAAGAGCTTTTGAATGAGCTGTGCATGTCTCAGTATCTAATTAATGTTTTCTGCAATGCTGCCATTTTGTGTGTGCCTCTGTTCCTTCTTTTAATGTGCCTCACTTCTCTTTTCTCTCATATCCCAACAAAATATCAAAGCTACAAACCCTTTATAAATGTGGCTGGCTGTTGTAAACTGGCAAAGTTGGCCCTGTAGCAATTTGTGTTTGGGGCTGGGATAGAAGAGAGCAGATCCTGGTGGGCTGCTGTGGAATACACACAGATCCTCAGCTTTTGGTTACTCACTCTTATGCCCAGAGATGGTGCTTTGGGTGTTGCTAAAGGGGTGACTTCTTGTACTTTGGATGTCACTTGTGTGTGTGTCCACGCACTCAGCTGATTCTGCATGGTTTTTAGGAAGCACCTTGTCAATGGTCACTTGCATTCAAGCAGGAAAATGCACATAGGTGTGAGCAGTGACACACCAGAGAACTGCAAGTTTGAAGTTTTATCAGTTTTATACCAGTAATGTTTTTCCTTTAGCTACTTCATGCAGACAAAAGGCGAGAGTATCTTTACCAGCTGCAAGAATTTGTGGTGACTGATAACAGCAGGAACTGGAGGTTTCGTTACGAGCTGGCAGAGTATGTAATTTCGTTAACTTCTGATTTTTAACCGGTATTACTAACTTGGAAATAAGTAATTACATTCAGAAGTTAGCACATCTCAATTAGGAGCTAAAATTTTACAACCATTCTTAAGGAAGGAAGAAGCCACTGGCTGTTGGGGGAAGTTGAGGGTGTTTGGGGTTTTTGGGTTTTTTATTTTTCACAAGTTGTGTTGTAATGCGTGACTAAAACGGAAACGTCTGTGATTTTACTAAAATGGAGATCTGGTTCACTTGCAGCTAATGAGAATTGACAATATGATAGATAGTATTCAGTGAAAATTTATTAGTTCAAGACTCCCTTGCAAAAATTAGTGAAATGCATGTAAAAAGTAATTTTTTAATGTGTAGGAAAGAAAAACCAGTTTTTAAAAAATAAGCTTTTTCTTTTGATACTTCTGTAAGACTGGGTGTATAACAAAGGTAGATTAACATCCCACTGTTCTTTTTCTACAAGCCCTGTCGATATCTGAAGCACCTCTGTAGGCACAGCTTGCAGCTAAAGTCTGACCTTTGTGTTTATTGTGTTGCTGTGTTTGTGCTGTTGGGGACTCGCTCTGCCTTTGTATTTTGGCACAAACTCACAGTGGTACAGAAGTTACACAGCAGCTCCCTGAGCCCTGGTGAGGCTGCCACTGCCTGGGTTCTGTGTGGCTGCTGGTTCTGTGCTGGTTCTGTGGCTGCAGTGAGTTCTGTGTGGTTCTGACATAGGAATTATTTTCTGAAAGGTAGATTTCTATACTGTGTTAAATATTTAGTTTTTGCTTTGCAAGAATGTACAGGGTATTGGTTTGAAGTAGAAAAAAAGCTTCTCATGCTTCTGTTTGTAGCTTTTGGTTATTCTTCTGGATAATGTTGATGTACTGGTATGTGTAGTTTGGATCACAGTTTCTCTTGGCCTTCCTGGTGGATTAAAGCCTGAACCTCTAACAAGTGAAGAGAAGAACAAACTGCTCAAGGGCTCTGTAGTAACCCTGGTGCCTTGGTGCTCCTTCCCCACATGTAGGAGCTGGTGAATGGCAGCAGGCTGGTGCTGCACTTGGCACAGTGAATGGTCTCCTTTGTGTTCCAGGCAGCTGATCCTGATCCTGGAGCTCTACAATCCCAATGATGTCTATGACTACCTAAGGCACATTGCACTAACTCTGTGCTCCGATAAAGTTTCAGAAGTTCGGTGGATCTCCTTCAAACTGGTAGGGGATTCAGTTCACTTCCTGGCAGGAGAGCAGGAAAATGATCCTGGAGAGGGCACCTGAAATCACTGCTTTTTCAGACAAGCAGGGTGAATAGGGATGTTTTGATAAACACAGGAATCAATATGAAAAAAAACGAAATGGAAAGTTTCTAAAATATTTTGAGCTGTTAGACTACCACAGATATTGAAATCTTTCTCTGTGGTTGTATATGAATGAGAAATCCTTTGAAGTGAATGAAAGCCAGTATATGTGATTTGGAAAACCTTCCCCCAGTTCTGGGGGAAAAAACACAGAACAACCAACTACTGATCTTTCCTCAAAGTTGATTTAATTTGTCATGAAGCCTACAAGCACAGCTGACTACACTGAATACAGTGTCCCTAGTAGAATTCAGATGAAATGATGGGTTTTTTTAAATCTAAGGGCTGCAGCTGAAGTTTCATTTCTTTTTTTCATTCCCCTCCTTTTCCCATTCCTTTGGCTCACAGGTTGTAGCAATTCTACAGAAGTTCTATGCAAACGGTGCCAATGCCCTGGGATTAAATTTCATCAATGAGCTCGTCGTGCGGTTTCGCCACAGCTCAAAGTGGGTTGGGAGACAAGCCTTTGCCTTCATTTGTCAGGTTGGAATGTTCTCTCTCTGTTTCTATGTGTACCTTAAATTTGGAGCTTTGCAGCAATGTAGGCAAAACTGAAATTTAGGCTCACAATTTTTTTGGTGGGAGTCAGTGTGGTTTCAGTGCTGGCATCCAGCTGTCCCACTCCAGGCTGTGTCCCTGTCTGGGTCTGTGCTTCAGCTGCCACAGCTGATCCTTGGACTGTCTGGTATCCCAGTGGCAAAGCCAAGAATGGAGTCCCAAATGGAGATGCATTTGTTTAATCCTTGGCCATGCTAGGATAAAGGATCACAAGATCTCCTCACACCACCAGTGGGTGCTGGATGCCAGCAACTATTTCCCTCTTTATTGCCACCCCTCACCTCATCCAAAGCAAAAATGCTTACTTGGGTAGCAGTGAGGAGCAAGGGTTGAATATTAAAAAGGAAAAGGGTATGACAGGCAAGAGAGCAGCATTTCCTTAAACATTCTTGAAAGAAATTCATCTGCTCTTCCTGGCCCATCTTTGGCTGAACTTCAGAATGGTGAGACACAGGGTAGGGTGTTCTTGTTCGGGGCTTGTTTTAATAGGCCAAATTAGGGACCAGGTGGAAAGAAATGAAGGGCATGGCAGTGAGTGTGTTTTTAACATAAATCTTGCTTTTTTCTGCTGCGTTTGTCTCATAGGCTGTAGTAGAAGAGGAGTGCATGCCTGTGGACCAGTTTGTTGAACACTTACTCCCCAGCCTTCTAAGCCTTGCATCAGATCCTGTGCCAAATGTCAGGGTCTCATTGGCCAAGGCTCTCAGGCAGACCTTGCTGGAGAAAGGTGAGATCCTTCATTTCCTTGGAAAGATCCAACACCTTGGGAACACTGCGTCTCTTCTGCCAGCACAGCTCTTGTAGCTCAGTTGGTGCAAGGCTGTGAAACAGACTAATACACTGTAATCTGGGATTTAAATTCAGATTTGAGAGTGCTCGAGTGGCTTTGCAGCCTTGGTACGTGGGATGCTTGATGCCTTTTTCAGGCTTACCTAGAAACAGAGGCCAGACAAAGTTAAAAGGATAAAAGCAGATATATTTAATGAAGGGCCTTGAGGAATGTTAAGGGCAGATGAAGCCTACCTAAGGGGCTACACCTGAAATGGATGATGTTTATGAGTTTTTCAGACAGATGTAAGATTGGTCTATTTGCATATCAGGGGTTAATTCTCCAATTACAGCTTCAGGTAATGAAGTCACATTCCTCTAGTTTGCTCCCCCCAATTCACTTTTGTTTATACCTTGCATGGCCTGAGGCAGTAGGGTATCCTTGAGCTTCAGGCCTAGAAGAACTGTTTTGTCTGACCAAGATGTGTAGAAAGTAGCTGACACTTTATACGGAGTTCAGAGTTATGCTCGAATGCAGTACAGGATTTGAAAGACACAGGCTGAAATCTGGAGGCATCAGCTCATCCCTGAAGGGCCGGGGCTGCCCTGGCCGCTCCTGCAGTGCCGAGCGGCTCCACACGGGGGCAGCGCGGGCCCGCGTTCGGATCCCGCGTTCCTCTCCAACACCGCCCTGGGTTATTCTGGCTTCTCTCAAATTTAATTTGTGTGCTGCTCCCTGATTATTCACAGGGAGAAGCACAGAAATCGCTTTTTTTTTTTTTTTTCAGAATAAGGTATGAAAAAAGGTTTTGGAATGCATTGTATACAGTGGCAGCTTCCTGTTGCTCATTGATACATTTCTGTTTAGGGCTCAGCAAAGAGTTTATCTTAGAAGTATTTAAGTACCTAATAAGATGAATCAGAAGCAGCATATTTCTCTTTCTCTGTCAGCTTCCTTAGTTTCTTGTAGCTTTTGTAAGGAGTCTACAAGCTGGATAAGCTGCCCCAGATAGTTTTGGCATTCTCTGTATTTCTGCCTATTTTATGCCCTAGGGTTTAGTCTTTTGGATTTGATTAAATTGTCTTTTTTCTCCCCTTATTCTAGCTTATTTTAAAAGTGTTGGCAATCCTCATCTAGAAGCTGTTGAAGAGACCATTCTAGCCTTGCAATCTGACAGAGATCAAGATGTGTCTTTCTTTGCCACCATAAAACTGAAGCAGGGTAACATGGACAATATCACCATTGAAAAACAAAACTAAGGGATTATTCTGCAGCGAAGGCTGAACAGCAGGATGGTTTTTCACCTTGCGTTTCTGTTAGTGTGAGTTATGAGGACAGATAAGGTGGGTTTTGTTACCTGTCTGAGCAGGAAAGGGGGTGTTGAGGAATGTTACAGTCTTCATTTCATGGCCTTGTTTCATCTACAGCGGTGTGTTTGATTCCTGTGAGTAATTCCTTCCTTTTGGTTTTCCCTTTGTAAAGGGAGTGATAACTCTGACCTCACCTGCACACTTCAGTATTGTCTGTAAAGTCTTACACTACATTCAGTGTTTCAGCATAATTGGAATTTACATTTCATTTTTTAAACAAAACATTTCGGTTAGTACAAGTCTGCTATAAGCTTAAAAAGGTTGTTAAATCTTGATTATAGCAAACTTCCCTGAAGCTGTTCTTTCCTCACTTTTATTATAATCTTTGTACTGTTCTGCCTATTGCATTTATTTGAAAAAAAAAGTGTATATATGTGAATAGTTTTGAATTGTAACAAAAAATTATGAAGAACTTAATTCTGTATCAGTGGGAAAAGCTCAGAAATAATTTCATTTTGTTAAAGTAGTTACACTGCTAGAATTAAGCATGGGTAATTTTTGTGTGTGACATTTTTCAAAGCACAGAGAGCTCAAGATTCTTTGTATATTGTGAGGTTTCTATTAATTTGTTCCTTCTGAGCTATACCCTTACAGTGTTACCAGGTCATAATAACATTTCTGAGTGCCCTTACAGGTGTTCACAGGTCAGTTTTTGTTGCTGCTGCCTCTCCCAGGTGCAGGCAGACTGGAGATTTCCTACACAGAAAATTCCTCCTCCTGCCCCAGCAGAGGTCACTTGAGTTGAGAGATTCAGCCCTGCAACAGGAGCTGTACAAGGGTATTACACAGAGTTACAGGCTTGAGTCTTTGTTTGTTTTACATGCACACGTCATTTAACAAACACTTTTTCACCTGCCCGGTGCTTAAACCCCAAACAGCTTTTCCTAAGAAACAAAGGAGCTCTAAATTCTGCAAAACCCCAATGCAGAAATGTTCCAGGGAAAGGTGGTGCCACAGTTTGCTCTGCAGCCTCTGTGGGTTGTAGGGCAAGGTCTGGGGCAAACACCAAAGGAGATGTGTAAGGTAAAGTGGGATTTCTCCTGTCTGTTGCAACAGGGGCTTGGAAGAAAGAGCACAATTGTGTTAGTTAAATTGAGTAGCCTCAAAAAAATTACAAAGCTTATACTTCTCCTAGACCCTGTCTTCTCTTGGATCCCAAATCTGCAATAATGTGGGTCCTGGAAAAAAAATAGTCTCTTTTTTTTTTAATTGTGGATTGAAACTTTGTCCTGCTCAAGCATTAATGCCTAAATACTAAAGAAACGGTTTCATGTGGTAACAGTTGCCCTCTCTCTGAGAGCAGAGTCGTTTCTCCTAAGCAGACCTGTGTAAATACTTGTTCTTATTTCATGTTCCATAGTAAGGAGTTCACAAGGGGGAAGGTTTTCACAGAAATACCTGCTTTGGTTTGGTTTGAATGTGGCTTGTCTGCAATACAGTGAGTAGGTTCCTCAGCTGGGTTCTGTATTTTGGGAGGGCTCACTTTTGTATGAGTTAAGCAGTCATGTATTATAATATGTACAGTATTTGTAACAAATTGTTTTCTTGTAAGATCACAAAATGCTCTTTGGAAGTTGCAGGCAGAAATATACCACTGCTATTGCAGCAAACAGTGTAAACTCTGCAACATTCTACATTTAATTTTTTAGAGTTTTTTTTATAATTTAAAACAAATGCTTCTTCACTACAGACTTTTTATGATTGCAATTTCTTAACAAAAAGACCCCTCAAGTTAATTTTTTCTAGTTCTAATATCTTTTTCTAATGCTGGCATTATACTGATATTTTCTAACAGTTCAGATTTTCTAAGGCCTTTCTGACAAGGTTTCACTTCTGTTTTTTATTATCAGTTCATTAAATTTCTCAGCACTGAACAGATTTTTTTAAGTGTGTGTATATGTAAGTATGTTTGAAATATACTGTATATAAATTAAATACCTTGAACGTTAACCCAACCCAGGTTCCTGTTTGTCAGATCACCTTAAATAATGACCTTGACTTGCAATAATCCACTGGAAATCACAAGCTTCCATAGGTTTTAGCATGTTTGCTTAGTGTTCAGTAGGAGTTTTTAGCTAGTAAAGGGTAAGCCACCAGCTATAAAAGTTCACTGAAAGGCTGAACAGAGTTCTTTGTTTTTAACAATATTTTGGTACCTCTCTGGCTCCCAAATTCAGGTCGGTTTTGAACGAGGCAATTTCAGCTGAGTGTTTAAAACCTCCTGTTACAACTCCACAGTTGCATGTCCTGATGGGGGTCAGCAGAGTTCTGGGCTGGGTTTTTGTAGACAATGTGCAGGTCTGTTACACAGATTTACCCTCTGCAAGTTTGTCTGTTTGGTTTTGTTTTAAACTAGAAATGATTTCAGCATGACTAAAGGCCGCACTTTACGTCTTGTCCTAGACAAATGTATGCAATGAGTGTGTTCACGTGCAGTTCTCTGGGTTGTTTAAATTATGCAAAAATATGTATTTAAAAAGCCAGGTGGAGCAAAGTTAGCTAATCCTTCCACTTTCACAGCAGCAGCAAGAATATCACTTTTCAGCATTTCTGGCTAAGGAACGTGACAGTAACAGTGGTTGGTGCAATATTGCTGGGATGCTGTAGGGAATGATCCAGCACTTGTGATCCAAAGCATGTTGGTCGTGTTGCTTAGGCTGGAGCCTCACTGGTGTCCCTGGTGGGATGAGCAGCTGTGTCTGTACACAGTGGTGTTTAGAGCCCAGTCAAGTGGGGACACTCTGGAAGTGTCAGTCATTTGTCAGAATAAAGAATCTATGTAACTTTCTATTTGTATTTATCTCAATAAATCCTGTGACTGTTTTATAAACCAACTTGTGGTAACTGATTTTTGTCATGGGTGAGATGTGAGTGCATTCCTTGGTTAATGAAACCTGTCCCAGGTATAAACACTTTTGGCTGTCAGAGCAGGGCTGAATGTAGAATTCTTCATGCTGTGCAGTAAAAGAATCTTTAAAATGTGCCATCAGTTGCTGGAACTTCCCCTGCCTGTGGGGATGTGGCTCCCTCCAGGCTCAGGCAGCACCTGAGCAGAGTTTTGTGCTCATGGCAGCTTCACAGAACTGTTGGTCTTGTCTTGCCTGTGAAATCCAGGCTGCTGCACATCTCCCTGTGGAAGCTGAGTGTTGGAACTTGGGAGCAGAGACCTGTCCTTGCTTTGGCATTGCACAAACAACTTGTTAGCTCAGGGAGTTTTTAAGGGGAAAGAAAGGGAAGCTGTTGTTACACCTGTTCCATATTTATCAATAGACACCAGAGGCTCAGAACACTGTGGCAATTGTTACATTCCCTTCTTACAGTGAACCAAATGAACAGAAATTGTTACATGCCAGAGCACAATACAGCTTCTAAAGCCCAACAGCCATCAGGAAGCTGGTGCTGATTGGGCTCTTACATGTTTTCCTCTTGCTTAGGAAAGAGAATTGTAGTCAGCTTGCAATCTCCCTGACATTGTTCCTGATGGAAGCAGACAAAAAGTACCAATGAAACAGAAGGGCTGCAATTTAGTTAATTTATGCAAAACACAATCAGCATTCAAACTGGGAGTTACCGAGCAGAAATGTATTGATAGAAAGGCGAAAATACTTTCTGTGCATAAACTGTGAAATATTAAAACAGGATTTCAAAGAGACTCCTGGAATTCACATAACTCTAGGCCAGAGAAGATTCAGGAGAGAATTTTGTCACTGTCAAATTCATGAGGAGGGCAGAGAAGGGGCTGTGATTTAGTCCCCAGCACTCAGGCCCTGCCTCCATGTGCTACAAACCAGTGCAGCTCTGCTGTGGCACAAAAGCTTTGAGCAGTAAGGAAAGACAGAAACAGCTTTTTCAGAAGTGATTAGCAGGGAGGGTGATTGCTTGTGAGGGATGGCAGCAAAGGATCCATGGCAGGGAGAGGCTGGAGAGGGAAGGGCAGAGAGGAGGTGGCAAAGGACTGGGAGAAGTGGAGCTGCTGGTGAGTTTGGGGACAGTTCCAAAGGTAGTCTGTCTGCAGCACAATCTCAGTAGCAGAACCCACATCCACACAACTTTCTCTGCCTTCATTTTGTGAATTTGCAGTGGTGTTGGGTTGTAACCACCAGCTGTGTTCAAAGGCAAGCAGAAGCAGCAGTGAGCTGTGCCTGAGGATCTGCTGACCAGTAAGGTTTGGGGAGGGTGGTGGTTTGCAGAGGGGAGCCAAAAGTTATTAATTTCCTCCTGTGCTTCCAGCAGCCCGTTTAGGTTGGTTTGATGCCTAAGCCAGGCTGCAATTGAGGTTTGTGCTTTGGTTTCCCTGTTAGTTCCAGTTCTCTGTACACTGTTCTGTTTGCAGCATTTGCTTGACATGGCTGTCTGGTGTGGGCTGCTGGTGTTTTTCTGGAATTCCTGTGTGCACAGGAGCTAATAAAGGAACTGTCAGCTCAGAAAGCCCATAAATACAGTTCTAGTGGCTTGGGATAAGAAATGCAGAGATCCCTTGGCCAAGCCTCTTCCATGGAATTTCTGATGCTATTTCAATTCATTTCATTTCCAGTAGCCAAACAACCACTGGGGTCAAGCAAAAGTCAAGGTATAAAAATTCATGGTCATGAGCCCCCTTACCTATGAGCTGCCATATGTTAGAGGAATGATCTAGACCATAGCAGTTGTCCTCTCTCTCCTGATGAGTGTTTGTATGCATAATTCAAACATGTGCATGTGTTTGAATTCCAGCTTTTATTGATTGAATTGGGCTCTGATAATAAACAGTATAAATAAATCAGAAGGGAGTTAAAGCACTGATGTGCTGGGGGGGTTAGAATTAAAATGAGTGCATTGACCTCAAGCTGAATGTAATTTCAGAAGTGCCTGAAATATGCTGATGAAATAAACCAAGGCTGAGGAAGCTGGAGGGGCAGAGGAACAAAACAAACTCATTCCAAATGATTTGGATTTATCAAGATTACAGGCAGGTAAGTGGCTTATGGAGTTTACTGTAAGGAAGTGTGAGGTAATGAGGCCAGGGACCAAAAGTGATCAGAGAGCAGTTGGGAGTGAGAGTGGTGTGGAATGTGGATCGGAGCCTGTGGGAGGCAGGTGCAGCGTTTGTCACTGGTGTCACACATGCAGGAATCCTCTCACCCTGCTTTGGTAAAGCACAAACCTTCCAGAGGCTGGGATGTGTCTGGTAGTTGTACATGAAGAGAGGAGGATCCAGCTTTTGATGTTACAGCAAACATGATCCATTACTGAGCTGCCTAATTGTTCATCACACTGATGAACTAGAAAAATTAAAAAATGCATTGTTTTGGACTGGTGGGCACCCTGACAGCCACAGGAAAGCAAAGAGAAATTGGTGAATCCTTCCAGTTGGCTAATCTAGAGGTAGATTCTGTGGTTTTGAAAGTACTTGTTTTCTTCTGGTTTTCTTTCCCTCTTTTTAGTCCTAATGTCTGTTTTAATTTTTTAAAATGTTTCATTTATCCCCCAAATTGTAAGCTTTGGATTTTTCTCAGTTGTGGCCAAGCAGCTTTTGAAATGAAATCAAAGGCAGAAACAATAAAAGGAGAGCTCTGTGTTGAATTTTGTCGATGTCCTCACGGCTTTTATTCTGATAGAATCCATATTAATTGTCCCTGTTTAAAAGGGCTTTCTCTAACTTGACCCATATCTCTAAATGTCATTTGTACACTTATTTTGCACAGAAGAAATTAGATATTTGAAAATATAATCTTCCTGTTTTACCTTTAATTGCCTCAATTTCATTTACCTCCTGAAAGATTCTCAATAGTTGATAATTTCCATTATCTTAATACCTAGGGCATATCAATAACACAGAGATTCTCTTTTCCTTTGAGCCCTCCATGTTGCAGCCCATGAAATCCTCTTTTGTCTGGAAGCCACAGCTTCAGCTGAGTGAGACAGTGAGGAGCTACAGGGAAAACTGAGCTGGGAAGGACAGAAGCTAAGGCAAGTCACAAACAATAACTTAATCTCCTACCCTAATCCTCGTGTCATATCAGAATTAAATCACGAGTGGTGAAACAATCCTTGGGGAAGTAAGAGATGCACTTGGGATGTTTTCTTTTTGGAGTATCTTCAGGGGTTTGTGGCCTCTGATTGACGTGGTGTCCCTGCCTGGGATACTGGGAATGTGCTGGATGCTCTTTGAGATGAGCTCTCCCCCCACCCAGCCGAGGATCTTGCAGTGATTTTGATGTCACAGTAATAAGGACAGAAGGATGCCCTCCATGTTCTGCTGTCCATTGGTTCTCCATGACAAAGGATCAGTGTTGGCTACAATCTGCAGCCTCAGAGTTCTGTTGTCAGTTTGGGCTGTTGTCACACACTTGGCTAATACCCTCCAGTAATTTTATTTCTTATTCACACGCACATTTAATGTCCTTAGTCATTAGACTGAAAAATGTTAACCTTGTCATAGTTAGTGACTGGAAGCAGAAAAGTCCATTTAATTCTCAGGGGAGTGAATTCTAATTTTCTGCTTGTCAGAAAGTGACATTTTACATATTTTTCTCTTTTTTTCCCCTACCAGTTTAGTGCTCAATTTAAATGTGTGTGTCATAGGAACAGACCTTTAGTCAGTGCTGAACACCCCAAAAGCCTTGGTGGGGGTCCAGTGTATGAGAGTTTGACCAAGAGCTGCTGCTAAAGCTCATTTCAGGCACTGCAGAGAATGGGGGGTGAGAATTGAAAGTTAAGAGATAAGAGGTCAGCACAGAGGGCACATTAACATTGCATGTCAGGATGCATTTTCCCCCCAGCAAATACGGATGGATGAAAATCAGCTCATCTGGAATAAAACATTCACTGAAGAAATAAATTACGTTAATCAAGCAGACTAGCACCAATATTTGTCATTAAGATGTGACATCTTCTAACAATGTCACAAACTACTGGGAGCCTTTAAAAAGCATACTGGTGGGAAGGGAAGTTGTCTGCAGACACTGAGTTCCCTGTTCTATGAAAGGGAAGAGCTTGTCTTGAAAAATAGATGGCATTTATGGCAAAGAGAAATAATCCTCCCACAGATTACAGGTGTTCACTGCATTGTTCTGCTGGTGGTCTTATCTCATCAGTGGATGTTTTATATGGTTCTTTTTACTTTTTTATTTTTTGGATGCATTTCCATAAGGCTGTTCTGAGGAGGACATTGTGTTCTGGGAGCTGGATGTATTTTGAGAAAGAGACACCACTACAAAGAACTCTGAGTCTAAATTGCAAAGATGGATGAAGTAAAAATGAGGGATGGTTATTTTGCTTTTTACAGATGGGAGCTGAAACAGGGGAGGTGACTGTTGTGGCCAAAGTCACCCTGGGAGTCCGTGGAATTGCATCCTGATCTTTGAAGTGCAGTTCCAGTATTTTACCATATATTGTGTCTCTGTTCCCTTGCTGCTGAATGTGGATTTGATATGCACATGTGTAATGAGCCAAGCATGTTCTGCATATGTTTAGCCAAATTGTGACCTCAGGGACATGAGGGGAGCACTCCCTGTCTAGTTAGGAAAGGTTCCATGGCCAGGCTCATCCAAGGGTTGCAAAGCACTGTTGGCATTTACTCTATGAAATTAAACTCCTTCCACTGCCTGTTTGGTGTTCCAGCATCTGTGGGTTCTGGAGAGGCCTGGCAGGGCCGTGGGTGATGCTGCATGGCTGTGACCCCTTGTACTGTCTGACCACCAGATGCTGATTAATGATTAGGGTGTAACAAATTAATAACTCGATACCACAGGCAATAAACATCCATTACAGGGGCCTCTCAAGGTTCTCTTCTGTGGGGGAGAAGGGAGACCTGCAGGCATGACATTCCTCACTGGACACAAATGCCTCTGGACTCTGTGCTGTCCTGACACCTTGCAGAGGGAATGTACGCATGAGAATAATTATATTCCATAGGTAGTTCAATGTGTGCTGGTGTTTTTGGCTTAGTTCTGTCATGTGCAGATGTTCTTGCAGGGAAGGGTGAGTGGTCAGCACAGTCAAGGAGGGCTCAGGAGGAACAAGTCCCACGTGCTGCCTTCCTGTAAGGCCCTGGCATCCTGCCCTGGGGGGGTTTATCCACAGGGACTCATTTCAGACAATACCTTTGAAGTCTAAAGATAAGATCTCATTGCCCAAGCTCCCTCTGTAACTTTGTGGAGAACATGGATCCTGTGGTGTATCATTTAAAGTCTGAATTTGGACTGCAGTCCTGAATCATGACCAGAGTTTAAAAGTAATGCACGTGACACATCAAACACCACTGACCTGAGCCTCTCTCAGCCAAAATCAGGCAACAAATTGAGTTACTGTGTTGCCAGAAGCATAAAAACCTCTGTACATCTGGCCTTGTTTTTCAGAAATAAAAACCATTTAAAGGTGTTGTGATACATTATGGAATGCAGCTAATTAATGCACTTGTAACAACCAAAGGAAGAATTCAGATGTGGTTTCTGAATCTGTACAAATCCAGAATGGGATGGGGGAGTAAATAAATCCATGATTGGCCTGACTGGTTTTTCCATTCTTCTTACATAGGAAGTGTGTGTGTACTTCTGTGCCATGCTTGGGGCATGATTTATGTATTGCAATAAATAACAAGTATATGTGTGCATAATTAGAAGGGACAACAAAGAAAAGCAGTTGATGAATTTGAATTATGCATAATAAAGCTGTAATTTTTCAGGGAAGGCTGCAGTCATCAGGAGAGAAAGTGAAGCTTGTTTGTTTTGTTAGTGTTGTGAGAGACCTGGGCTGGGACTAAGTCTTGTAAGACTTTGTATTTTTATGTCTCATTGTATTACCCCATGGGGTTTGGGCAAGACCAGGTGAACAATTTTTTGGAACCTGAGGTATAGGATAAACTCTGCAGTCTGGCTGTCACCTGCCCTTATGGGGACTCTTCATGAGGCTTACAAGATAAAGCTGAGTACTTATCTATGTTTCCACAGTAAAAATGTATCAATTATCATTATAGAGCCCTTCTTCAGAAGAGAAAGAGATTCCACTCACTCGGTTTGAAGAACCATTCTCATATTCAGATGCTTTTACACATCCATGACCACTCTGCATATGCTTTATTCAGCTCCAAAACAGTTCCAGCAACACTGCCAAACACATACATGAAATGAATGTAAAATACATTCCAAATAATTGAACTGTTTATGTAATTTGGTGTCTTCTGTGTTCCAGAAACCCTCAGCAGCTGGTTAACCCCAGCAGGAGCAGTGAGCTGGGAGGGGCACACAGAGGCTGCCCAGCAGAACTAGCCTGGTCCTGTCTGTCACTGCTGACAGGTAAGGATGGATTAGCAGTGACTCCAACAGTGCAAATGAAAGGAAAATGGGAAGCAGATTTAGACAATCCTTTCTCCTTGAGTACTTCAAGTGTAGAATGCTGCATATATGCATGCAGGACATTTTAATTGAGATTTGTTGAGAATGAAGAAGGTTGTTCCTTCTCAAGTCAAACAGTTCTGGCCTAAGGTGAAGGACTAAGGCTCGAGCTGTCCATTGCCTGTGCTATCCCAGTAAAATGTTGATTTGCTCAGCACTCTGACTTTAAACAAACAGAAGGGCAAACAAACATAGTGAAAAGCCTGCTTTAGTCACATCTGTGGTCAGAGCTGGTGAAACTTTTCTCATTTGCACACAAATAACTTGAATTATTGTGGACACAGCTTCTGGGAGGACAAAAGCATCAGCAGTGCTCTTTGGGAACCAGGTTATTGTCCAGTTTGCAGCTCAGTGTGTTTCCTTTACCTGGCACTGTGCCCTGGCCACAGCTGGCTCAGGACTCCCAAAAAGTGTAGGTTAGGGTGAACAGAGATGGAATGTTTAAATATTCAGGGCCCATCTCCTGGAGCAGAGTTCTCTAATCCAGCAGCACCACTGCCCCTGCACTCTGTTGTCCTGTGCAGAAGCAGCACAGCCAGCCTGACATCTCAGGCTTAAGCAGGAAGGGCTGTTTTGTTGCCACAGAGAAATCCCAACTTAGCCTGTGACTACAGCCAGGGAGGAAACGAGGTGGTGGACAAGATCTCCATGTCTGAGTGAACCCATCAACCTTGTCCCTGCACGCTTCCTTGCCAGCCTGTCAGTTGGAGCTCGGCTTCTCCTGAGAGACTGTAAATATGTGGGGTTTGCTCATTAACCAGCGTAGTGCCAGGATGGGAGCAGAGAAATCACACAGCCTTCACTGAAACAAAGGACATCGCTGGGCTCTGGCAATAGCAGCATAATGGCTGTTTAATTTTTCCAGACAGGGACTGGAGCTCACTGGGGTTTTTTGGGCTCTTGCTTTGTTTTTGTTTTGCTCCAGCTTTTAAGGATGAGAATGTTGTGTCTGACGCGTGTCAGCGAGCAGAGGAGATTCACGAGCAGAGCTGGGCTCGTCTTGCTCCCCGGTGAGGAATAAAAGCCTTGCCCGTCTCTCACTTCGGGAGGAGAAGGGGGGGCTGCGGGAAGTGAGAAGGCATTGTCAGGTTGGGGTCAGGCTGGAGCAGGCGGATTAGCCGGGTGTCACTCGGCAGCCTGGAGGCAGCGCCGGGAGAGCCGCAGACAGAAATGTGCGTGCAGGGGGTGCGGGGCCAGGGCTGCCGTGGCTTGTTTGGGGCTGCTCTCCACATTTATGATCTTTTGGGAAGGCAGTCAGGAAAATGGACTGGATAAAGAGCCTTTACCAAGGAAACAGAGAGAAAAATGGCCACTTCTATGCTCCCTGTATTGGAACTCTAAATGATGCTGTTTTTAGAGCTGTTAAAAACTTTGCTTAACAGGAATCATGCCCACATTCAATCCCAATCTGGTACCTGCAAGGCTGATCTTGCACCCAGGGAAGCTGCTGTCAGTGGAGCCACCAAACTGAAAGTGTGGTGAGGAATGAAGATTCTTTGTTCTTTTTATTTCTTCATGGTTATACCTGTTTTTGTGCCTTGAAATCCTCAGGTTTATTTCAATATTTAGTGAATTTTTAGTGTATTTCACTTCTTTAGTGAAGCAGATAAAGCAGGGAGGGGGAAAATACGAGGGAAAGGGCCAATTCAAAGTTCAGTCACTTGTGCCACATACACAACCTGTGACGTAAAGGTGTAATTTCCATTAATAAAAGAACACTGTACTGACTGATCACTTCCAAATTTCAGCCAGATCTCATATGTAACTGCAGAGTGCAGCTCACCTAAAACAGGGCACATGAGGTTAACAAAATTGTTTTAAAATTCTTTCTCAATACCATTAGTCTTTTCCATGTATGACTGAGGAATGATGTTGTGCTCATTTTCAATCCAATCAGTTTCACAGCACAACAGTATCCATTTCCAGTGTAGTTAAATTTATTCCAGTATGGTCCTGTGAAATGGTCTGACATGCTTTCAGCTAAATGCCAATTTGATGGGATGTGAAAACCACAGGAGTCAGGCAGAAGGTAACAGTCTGTGAGCAGGCCTTATCTGTCTGGCTACAGGGCACGGCTTCAAGGGGAACAAAACACATTAAGGAACCTAAAGCAAGGAGGGCCTGGGCTGGGCTTCACAGCAGAGAAGAGGTTTCTGCTCTGGTTGCCAGTGACTCTGTTAGATCAATGTTTGTCACTTTGCTGCTTTGTACAATGGGGAAGGAACCAAAAAGAATCCTTCACTAAAGGAGGAAATGATGTCTCTGTGAACGAGGAGCCTTGTGTCTCTGGAACTCATAACAACAACAACAGCAGCATCCTCTGTTTTGTAAGGAAACAATCTCAGAACTGAAGTTACCTCAGGCTGACAGAGCAGCCATTAGGATGAACTGGAAGCAGGGGTTTGTGCTCAGGCTCAGGACTGCAGTGGGTGTCATTGGGATGTCATGCAGAGATGTCTCGTGCAGAGCACTGAGGTTCATTCTCCAAGCACCCTTTTAGGCACTGGATCATTTGTCTGTGCACAGGCTGTGGTTGCTTTTCACTTTGGTTCTTTCCAAATGTACAGCAACTCTTGTAGGGTGATTGCATCCTCAGTAGTGCTGCTTACTCAGAATCACCAGGAACTATGATCTAATAAAAAATTAGTAAACTCTGTAAAATGCATTTTAAATAAATAGCAATCTTTTCACTCTGAGCTCCTGGTAAAGTATCTTGTATTAATGAAATATAAATAGCAAGTGCCAGTTCTGTGCCAGGTCTAACAGCACAGAAAAGAACACATTGTGAAGCAAAATACCAAGTTTTTGTCCCCCCATTTGTGTCCCCCTCCCCAGCAGGGACACATCCTTGGTGGCAGATGTGGGGCTGACCTGTTTTCACCTCTGGCTCTGGTGACCGGGTGTCAGATCCAGTAACGTTTCTGTGTGTGCAGTTCTGAGGGACCATCCACAGCTCTTCTGCAAAATGAGTCTGTTGGCAAAGTTTACCTGAAAACAACACTAAGGCAAGGTGGCTTTGGCTTTCTGAAAAATTTTAGTCAACCAAGGAGTTGCTCTCCAGCCCCCTGTGCTCACCAGAAGCTTTGCAAAATACCAAATGAAATTTTGGTCGAAGCATTGAAGGCATCTAAATACACTCACATCTTGTTCTCCTATTTTGGTTCTGCTCTGACTTGCACAGAAACACAAGTCTAACACTTTTATACAGAATTAAAATAGGCAAGACTTTTGTTGCATTTTTGAAGTGATTTAATTTTGTTTTGAAGCATTTTCTGGTATGTGCAGAGTTACTAACGTTGTCCTGACCTTGGAGATGTGTGATAATTTACAGTGTGCAGTGGCATTTATGTACCTAACCTGGCTCCAATAAATAGGTTAATTTCCACAAATTAAAGGCCAGGTTTCAAACATTCCAAGGTGATACAAAAATTCTGTAATGACCTTTTGGATTCACAACTGGGGCAGATGACTGGGCAGTCCTTTGTCAGCTGCAAATCCACAAATTCTACACGTTTCTTTTAATGTAAAATGGTAAAAGTGTTGGGGAAAAAAAGTTAGGTTTAAAGTTTCACATAACACAAAACCCCTGAACACATGGGACAAATAACAACTGACAGGTTTATGATAAAGAAATGACTTAGAATTTTAGATTATATTCCTTGCACATCCTAAATGAGTCTCTATCAAAGTATCTCCTCAAGTAAAGGTACCTTAAATGACAGAATGCACAATACAAAACCCTTACTGTCAGTACAGAGTTAATATTCAGACATTGGAATAAGATTCAGGAATGTCCAACTGTAGATGCTGGGCAAAGAATTTATTTTGGTTTTCAAAATCAAACCATGGCTCATCTGGATTTGGATTTCACTTCATACAAACATCCACTGGATATTTGGTGCCAGCTTTGGTTCTTTAATATAACTCTTTAAAAGCCAATGGTCTTGAAGTTCCCCTTTTATTTGGCCTGAGTTAATGTAATTTAATTGTTCCTAAATTACATATTAATCATTATTATACCTGTTTATATAAATCAGACAAGAATAAGATCTTATGACCTTAGAATAAACTGAAGAACCACATATCACATGATTAAAATAAGCAAAAGATACAAACCTGGCAATGACAAAAAAGCTCACTGAATTTAAATATTGTTCTAACAATTATCTTGGTTGTCCAAGGAATAGTGTACACAGGTTATGGTTAGTAGCTAAACTACAATTTAACTTAAATTTCCAGAGTCTGATTCTAAGTTATTCTTTATTCTGGTTAAGTAAAGTGTCTGCAGTTACTCCTGCTATGTGTTCTCATTCTTGGGTAATCTTTCCAAAGGATATGACTCACTTCTCTATTATTTGTGAAGAATATGGAAAAAAGTAAAATATTATTATTTTGTGGGCATTTGGAAATGGATATAAAAAAAAAAAGGTGGGATGTTGATGATTGTGAGTCATTTCTTGGGAAGAAGGGAAGAACAAACACTGGCTGCTGCCTTACTGCTGTGAAAGCCAAGGGCTTAGTGCTGACTCAAGCAGCAGATATTGATGGCTGCAGAACACAAAGGAGATCTTGCAGCAGGGTCAAAAAGGAAAACCTTTCCCCTTTAAGTGATAAGGAGTTAGAGGAAGCTGATTTCTTGGAGGTTCCTTTTTGTTTAAACAACCTTCTGGTTTGAACACCTCAGCCATTTAGAATTATATTGTGCACACAGTGGCTGCAGCTCAGTGAGGCTCCTTCTGAGCTTCCAGAAATGCTGGCAAACCTTCAGGTAGACAATGCAGTGCCAGACTGAACTCCAAGGCACTGAGAGAGCTGCCCCAGTAACTCCCAGTGCCATCACCTGCTGGGTCTGAGCATCTCTCCCTGGCTGGTGCCAACACTGGTATTCACAAAACTGAAGCGACATAAATCCTTTGTAACTCATTTGCATCCTGATCAGGTAATGGGAAAACCCTGTTTTGATACCAAAACTGATTTTTCAAAGTGCCTTTGTGGCACTGTGGCCTTTGTGTACTTTATTTCTTTACTGGGAGCAACTCACTTACTTATGTGTGTAACAACACAAAACACCTGCAAAGCACACCCAACACAAAACCCAGGGTATTTTATAATTATGGGTATTTTATGAGTAGAGGTTCTCATGGAGAAACAATTATAAAAATTTGCACTGTCATTCCAACTTCCAATAAATATTTTAAAATCATAGTCTTATTAGTGTTAATAAAATAGTACCTGCTCTGTGATCTTTATCTGAGTTTATTGACTGTTATTTCTAAGTTACAAGCAGAAGCTCTGAAGCACAGTTAATTTCAATTAAGTAAAAAGAAAATGTTCACACTTTACCAAAATGATTGTGGATTTTTGCATAAATAGCAGAAATGATCAACAGTCCAAGAGTCCACTACAGGACATTTCCTCAGGAATGCAACTGGATCTTTGTGCCTCTTTATTTCATAATGTCACTCAGAGGGTGACATTATTTCATACTCATACTACAGATGGTTCCTTTGCAGCTTTGGATTTGATAAGCATGTTCAAGTGCCAGTTCTGGAACACCTGATCTCCAGCCAATAAACCCTTGCATAGTTTTAGGTACTGGAGGAGATGGAAGCACCTAAAATCAAAGTAACACATAAAATTGGATGATGAAAAGGTTTCCGATTGCAGTTGCTGTCATGCAACATCGTCTTTTGTGCTGTAGTGTTCTAAAACCAAAAATCAAATCATTGTTTAGTAGTGTATGTTGGAATTCTATTTTTTTAAGTTTGGTTCAATACTAAGAGCTTTAGTTGCTTAACATTATTAGAAGACTCATTTTATTATTATTATGTATAGAAAAAGCTCAAGCTGAAGATAATCATCATCATCTTTAAAACTAATTAACTTCTGTCAACAAGAGAAAGACTGTTTTCTCCTTGCTGTAATATATTTGGTAGCAATGCAGCTACGGAATAACACTTTTCAGTCCAAGTGCCAAAGATATTACTGACCAAGCTGGCTTTTGCATCAAGAACTACTTATTCATTCCACGTTCCTTCTACTTTAAAAGATGGGTGAGCAGCAAGTTAATCTGCAACTAATCTATCTAAAAAGGAAACAAAACAAAAGCCAAGAGACTCTGTTCAGTGACTGCTGTGCTTTCTTTGGCTGAATCATCTCGATTGGGCACGTTCTATCATTTCAGCATCTGGGGACTTAGCAGAGAAATACACAGCAAGAGAACAATGTTTCAGTTCTCTTGCCAGAGTTGCTTCACTTTGTTCTTTGGCCAAGATTGGAAAATGTTTATGATATTTAGGTGGAGCAGTTCCTCAGAAAAGTAATTTTTATGGCCAAAAGTGCCACCCACTGAGCAGGATAATGAAGGAAATCATGTCCCACTTTCGGTCTGGGGGAGGGGACGATGCAGAAGCTTTTATTAGTCTAACCTAGAGAGAACAGATTTGACTGTTACCACAAGGTAAATGTGCAGAAAGACACTTCTGAGAAGGATGTATGAAACTTCACTCTGAATATGTAAAGGGTGACCTAAATCACAGCTAACCCTTCTCTTCCTCCCAGTTCTGAGGTGAAATGGAAACTCTGTTCCAATGTGCACCAGGCTTTGCACGCTTGTGGAGCAGCTCATAACTGCAGGATTTGTTAATGCACCAACACCTCATGGGGCTGAGACTCGACTGAAACTGCAACTGGACTGAGATTGGAGGTTTGGGACAAAACTGAAGAACAAGTAGCACTAATGGCAGGAATGATGCCATTTCATTTCTTTGCTACACTCAGCACTAGCTCTTGATTTTTATTTTATTTTAATCTCAATAAAAGCTTTTACTACTTCCTTACCTTATCTCCCCACCCTTGGAATCCTTTGAAAGCAAGCTAGTTCAGCAAGTAAGAATTTCCAATCTCCTTTATTTCCCTAATCTTTTCTAAGTGGACTAACCTTCCTTTTCGTTAACACATTCTGCTTCCCCTTTGTGAGTAAATTCCTCTCCCAATGTCACTGCTTGAGCTGCATGTGGAGTCACCCTATTCACTGGTTATTCTGACACACTGTATTTATAAATTAAACCACCAGTCACATTCTACTCTCCAGCTGTTTGACAGCTTTAAGACTTTAAACATATAAATCATATAAAACAAAGTAATTATGACCTGGTTTCTTGTTAATTTGTGCTACTGAAGAGGACAGTGGCATAGTCTCTGCCAAAAAGCAGACTCTTAAATAAAGGTAGAAAAATTACAACCATATCCAAACGGCAATTCCTTGTTCTAAATAAATGCTTTTAAAGCGTAGCTTGGCTTGCAAATGCAGTTCACCTTGACCTTTAGTTAAAGACCCCCCGCTATAAGACAACTGTTTTTCAGAGCTTGTGTGGTTTCTTAAGACAGATGTTGCTGTATTGCAATTTAAAAATCTAATTTCCTAACCTTAATGTATTTTTCCACAGGTGTCACAGGTCGAACCTGCAGGTGATCCGGAAGCTGCAGCTTGGGCTTTGCATCTTCTTTCTTTTTCTCTCCAATCAACTAAAACCAAAATATAATTAAAAACTGGACTCTATCTTTTGAAAAATATTGTAATATGTGATATCCATACCATCCTCCTCACTGTTGCCTATGAACTTCTTGTTCTTTCCACCTCAAGCAGGACTAATTATTTCCATGCTTTGGAAATTACTGGATTTTTTTGTTACAGAAAACATGCAAACTACATTTATAGCTATGCAGGGGCTGCATGAATCCTGTTCTTTAGCAATGGAATACTGTGATTCCAAATGTAACATCATGTGCTACTGTATTCTAATATCTAAACAGCACTGGGAAGAGACATCACTCCAAATATTTTCATTTGTTGTAGATTCCCTCACTGACAATTTAATTAGCTGGAACCTTTTCCCCTAGATTTTTAAAATACCATATGGAGAGACAAAGGGGAAATATTTTCCTGTCAGTGTGCATCTAGTACTTGTTAGCACTATTAGGAGTCATGCTTCTCAAGAGAAATATATCAGAATATGCACAGCATATAAATTACCACTTGAGGTATTTTATTCAGAAGACAACTGAATATTTGAACCATCTCAAAAGTAGTGCAGTTGCTACCTCGGATGCCAGCTTAGTAAAGCATACTCAGGACACTTCTAGTCTTCTACGCTCTCACAATTTTGTGTCCAGATAAATTTATGCACAAGTAGATTTCATGTGTTGTTTATATGCCATTCAATTTTACCTCCTCAAGAGGTGTTTTCAAAAATCCCCATTTTTCAGCCCATCTTTTTGCAGCGTCTTTTTCCCCTTCAATATGTTTTTTCCTGCAACCAATAGAGAAATATTTAAGATTACCTTGAAAACTTTCATTAAAAAGCCCCCAACACGCCAACCCAACCCAGCCCAACTACTGATGTCACAAAGCACAGCACTTTAGCAGGAATCTTTAAACTTCCATCTCAAAACAGCAAGTTTATGTAGAAATTATCAGTGTCTGACTCAGATCTAATGGGAAAATACTTTCCAGAGGTTTGAAACACTGAATATGAACGCACTGCCTTTAAATTATGTTTTGTTAAGAAGCGGAGGAGATTGAAAAGGAACCACCATGTCCTTTCAAACATATTTTCATTTACTATGCAGACGGACGAGATGCCCCGTCCCCACACCGGGTGGGGAAGGAGGGGAGCGCTGCAGCCAGCCCTAAAAGCCCTGATTTTTTTTTACCAAGGCACGTTTTTACCCAGCGCACACACTCTTTAAACACACACACGAGAACTCTTTCAGCGCGGAGCTGCGGGGCGGCCGCGGGGCGGGAGGGGAAGGTGGACGGGAGCAGCAGCAGAGCAGGGGCGGCCGGCGGGGCCGGGCGGGGCTGTTACCAGTAATTGTCCTTCGCTATATAATTGACGGGCTCCATCGCGTCGGAGCCGGGGCACCTCAGCCCCGCCGGGACCGGGAATTCGCCGCAGCCGTTCGGGCGTTGCGGGGCAACGGCGGCGGGAAGGGCGGGAACTCGTGTGGGCGGACACAAGATGGCCGAAAGGGCGGGAACTCGTGTAATAAAATGTTGGGAAGTGCCTACACTCTCCCTGAGGGGAAGGATCCTGTTCTCTTGCTCTTTGGAAGCTCTCCGATGGCACCACAGCTGAATCTCATGGAACAAAGCAAAAAATTCCCATTCCCAGCTTTCTTTAGGCCGCCTCAGGTGGAAACAAGATGGCGGCGGGAGGAAGTCATGTGGGCGGTCCCAAGATGGCCAAAAGGGCGGGAAAGTCGTGTGGGCAGAGACAAGGCAGTGGGAGGGGCATGTAATAACTCACGTAATAAAATGTCATGAAGTGCCCACGTGCTCCCTGAGGTGAAGGATCCTGTTCTCTTGCCCTTTGGAAGCTCTCTGATGGCACCACAGCTGTATCTCATGGAAAAAAGCAAAAAAATTCCCATTCCCAGCTTTCTCTAGGCCCATCAGGCGGGAACAAGATGGCGGTGGCGATCCCAAGATGGCCGAAGGGGCGGGAAACTCATGTGGGCGGGCGCAAGAGGTGGGAGGGACAGTCACAAGGTAGTGGGCGGGGTGTGTAATAACTCGTGTAATAAAATGTCACAAAGTGACCACACAGTCCCTGAGGTGAAGAATTATGTTCTCTTGTCATTTTGAAGCTCTCCAAAGCTGTATCTTATGGAAAGAAGCAAAAAATTCCCACTCCCTGCTCTGATTAGACCCCTCAGGCAGGCACAAGATGGTGGCGGTCCCAAGATCGCCAAAAGGGCGGGAAACTCATGTGGGCGGGCACAAGGCAGTGGGCGGGGCATGTAATAACTCATGTAATAAAATATCACGAAGTGCCCACGTGCTGCCTGAGGTGAAGAATCCTGTTCTCTTGCCCTTTGGAAGCTCTCTGATGGCACCACAGCTGAATCTCATGGAAAAAAGCAAAAAATTCCCATTCCTAGCTTTCTTTAGGCCGCCTCAGGCAGGAACAAGATGGCGGCAGGGGGAACTCATGTGGGCTCCTAAGATGGCCGAAAGGGCAGGAACTCATGTGGGCGGGCACAAGATGGCGGAAAGCACGGGAACTTGTGTAATAAAATGTTGGGAAGTGCCTACACTGTCCCTGAGGTGAAGGATTCTGTTCTCTTGCCCTTTGGAAGCTCTCTGATGGCACCACAGCTGAATCTCATGGAAAAAAGCAAAAAAATCCCTCTCCCTGCTTTGTTTAGGCCCCTCAAGCGGGCACAAGATGGCGGGAGGGGCGGGAACTCGTGTAATAAAATGTTGGGAAGTGCGCCTACGCTGTATGAGGTGAAGAATTCTGTTCTCTTGGTTTTTGGAAGCTTTCAGGTGGCGCCGCAGCCATGTCTTAGGGGAAAAAACCAAAAAATTCTCATTCTTAGCTTTCTTGAGGCCCTTCAGGAAGCCAGGGGAAGCGCTTGGTAAGTATTTTTTGTCTGTATCTTGAAAGAAGGAAAACATGTTTGGGTTAAGGTGGTGGAAAGCTGCTTTTTAACCTGCTGTCCTGTTCCTGGTTCCTCTTGCTACACACCAAAATTGTCTTTTGATAATTTCATTGGGAAACTGTGATACAGCGTCTCTCTGATCTCTTTTTCAGATAAATGTTCTTCACGAGCTAAATGCCTGTGATAGAAGTTCTGAGAAAGACCTCAACATACTTTATGGCTTCTGTGTGAGAACCCAGAATATATTTACAGCTTGTAAAAGATTCATTGTGTTCCAATATATTAATATTTTTGGCCTTACATGAGTTTTTTGTTAATTTTATTTTCTTGCAGTTGCTGGATAAAATATTTCAACAATGGGTAGAGCCAGCTGGCTCTTTGCCCTCGTGGGTTTAAATGGTTCCCTGACCTCTTTTGTATTGTCTGGAAATTGATGTGTTTAAACACCCTGGAAATAGTTAATGGGACTCTCACACCACTGGACACTTATTATCCTTATTAGAAAAAAAATGCAGAAAGGCTTTTGACTTCAGCTGAGTGGTTTATAGGCAGTGTGTTTGAATGTTTAATTACTAGAGTTTAAAAAAAATTCCAGAGGACCTAAAGCCCTTAAATATTTGAGTATGAGAAGACTATATACATTTCTTAATAACTTTAGAAGTACTAAGAACCTCTGTTTGAGTAAGAGGAGAATAAAAACTCCTTCTGTAGTTCTAAAATAGCAATTAATACTGCTCTTCTGGGTCTCTGGAAATCATTAAAGTATCAACAAATGGAATATTTCACTTACATGCCATTTCTTGATTCTCTAATTGATAATTAGGCTCGCAATTAAATCAGCTGGGTCTCCTATCACACCCATAAATGCTTACTCATTGTCCTACTTAATTAACTCCTGCTGCTTAGTCACATTTATCTCAGGAGCCTTCTTATTGCTTTGATGCTTTCCGTGAAAAAGATAATTTGTTAATGAAACAGTCAAATTCATAGTTTACTGTGTCAGGGCTTAAACTGCACCAGCATTTGTCAAGAGAGATGAAACTTCTTATACTAACACTGTGAAAATAGAACTGCAGCACGTTCAAGTCTTTTGCACTTACTGCTCAGAAGAGGGAATGTTGTAAATCTTAGTCCTAGGTCTCATTAGGCTCTCAGGAGCACAGGGCAATATTTGAATTGTGCTATGAGAACAAAGTGAAATAGGATTTTAATGAGCTAATGATGATACTGAACGACAGGAACACAGCTCTGTTGAGATTCCAGAGCCTTGCAGAAAGTCTGGATCTTGTAGCTACGTACAACAGCATTGGTCATCACGTGACGAATGTTGAAGTAGATCCTACATCACTCAACGTGTCACCTTTAAATAGAATCAAGTCTCAGTACTTGGTGCTTTTAAGATGGGTAAATTCAATCTGGGTGTGGCCATAAATGCTGAATTTCCAATTTTTCCTGTTGTCCTCCAATTAGGAATTATCCAGTAATTCAGCTGTTCAGTAGTGCTGCTGCTGAACAAGAACTCACACCTGTTCTTCAAGAACTTACAACCTGTCCATAACTCGAGAGTTGCAGATTAATATCTGGAGTTTGAGATGACTTTCACCTATGTCAGGCATTGTCCTGCCCCTGGGGAAGCAGTTTGGATTTTCTACAGCCCCACCTCCCTTTTCTCAGTCAAAAGAAGTGCTGGTGGTGCTGTGTTCTGATGCAGGCTCGGTCCTGATAGGGATTAAAGCTAACCAAGGGGAAAATGAGATGCTTTAACCCAAATACAGTTTTCTGTGTAGCTGCTTCCACCAGCACATGATGGGGCAATGCACGATGGCTTGGAGGAGGGCAGTGCTGGGTGCTAGGTCCAGGTGTTTCCAGTGTTTTAGGATGCTGTGTTGACATAAACACAGGTGGGATTGCTCTGTGAAATAAGTCAGGGAACCAAATAGGCTTAAACAGGCTCTGCAGAAAGGAAGCTCACTGTCTTAGTTGCTTTCACAGAACAGCTTCACAAGCACTTGTGCTTCTGCATGGAGGCAGCAGACAGAATGGAGACAGGAAAAGGAGATGTGAGCTGAAATGAGCAACCCAGGATAGCTGGATATTTTAATCCTCTATTGCTGCAAAAGACTCTGTATGATGCATTTTTGGCTTCGTTCATGTTTGCATTCTTCAGAATCCGAGGTAATTTTTGGTTTTCTGGAAATCTCGCGCGTCTACCCAGATACAAGAATGTTAAGGCTTTGTGTACTGCTTGGTTATGGAGAAAAGTAGCCAGATGAGTACACAAAAGCTTTCTGTGTTGCAGTCTGAAATTGCTTGAAGGAAAAAAGCCTGTTCTCTTTTTAATTCTATTGTAAGGATTTGTGAGTGTTGTTTATGAGCATCTCCACTCCCATGGAATGTGCTGAGATTTGAGTCTCTGTGATACTTGTGTTCAAGTGCTAAAGAATTGTTGCTAAATCAACCTTTGTATCATGTACCTGTTTTCTGAACACTTGTGAAGCAAACTAGCAAAGGTCTTGTATAGCAGAAACTGATTTTCTTGTGGAGATGATGGTTGCATGTGGTTCTTTCTTCGTGGGAGCATCTCCAGCACAGGAGGCTGTGCAGCTTCTCTAGCACAGGGTTCTGCTGGAGAGATGTTTGTAAATGCTGTTTTCTGAGTGGAAATCCAGACAGGGCAGTGTCACATGTGTGCTGTGAGCAGCACATGCTCTCAATTTGGGCAATTACCCCAGAACTCTGCTGCTAAACCAGGACTTGACCAGTAAGTCCCAAATATTCCTGTGGTGCCATGGCTTTTGCTGGGTGTCTGGCAGCTCTGTAGAGGTAACTGGCAGTGCTCTGGTCAGAAAAGGGGAACAAATGATCCCCTCATCCACTGATGGGAGATAACAGCAGTGAGGGAGGGGGAATGAAGATGTCCCTAAGGAAACTCCCAGTGGGATGCACCAGTCCAGGTCAAGGCCTTGGACTTCCATCTTCACATCTAAAATTTGAAGAGCAGCTTCATTGTTTTCTTTCAGCTGCACTAGTCTTGTCTTCCCCTCCATACCAGCAATGTCAGAACCTCTGGAAGTGAAGCTCTCTGCTGAGGTGTTTATATATCCATTTGCGTATCTGTGCTTAGGCTTTTGCATTGAAAATGTTTCACAGAAAATATTAGTTAGTATTGGCAGTTTTGTGTTTGCTGCTCCACAGTTTGCAATGTGAGGTGTGGAAGTCTGAAAGAGGATTATTTGATAATAACTTCGGTGTTTTTTTGTAATGTTTTTGCATAATATTTCAGATGTAGGCAGCGTGAGACTGCCTTGTTATGATTACTGTGATTTAAGTAATGAAGTCCCATTGACACAGGCGCTTGTTTCATTAAAAAAAGCCGTGCTAAAGTCTATCACATCAAGAATATGTTAATTGGAGTTCCTGAATTTCCATTTATGAACGTAATCCAACAGCCTGGTTAGAATCATTATATGTTGTGGCAAAATTTAGAACTCTCATCTTATTGTGGCTGTAATTATCCAGTGGCTTTTGAAACAGTGAGGGCATGTTTGTTTTCCCCGTGATAATATGTTCCTTTTTTATCCATAAAATGGCACTTACAGCTACAGCTTCATGCAGATTTCTGTGCTTGAAAAATTCAATAATTCGTGGAATTTTATTTGGTTTTGAGCAGATTGATCCCTTTTTATTCAAACTAAAGATTTACATGAGAGACTGCTTTACAGCAAACCTGGTGTATACACTTATGTTTCTATCGCACTTGGTGCAAGAAGTATTCATGCCCTCCAAACAAAATTATTTGTTCTGTGGACATGGAGACCCTTGTCACTTTTGAACTGGAGAAGGTGTTTGCATTAAAATCCCTGAGTCCCTGGTGTGGTCTCAAGGCACAGCTGCCCAGTGCTGGTTGCAAAGAGTTTGCAGAAAGCTGCCCTGATGCAGTTTCAAAGAACACGGCCACCACCTGTAGCCACTGGGAAAATTTCATGTTAATGCCAATGTGCAACGCTAAACAGAACCCTCCTGCTGGTATGAGAAGTACCTAGGCACCATATGAATTAAAGATGAAGGAGAGAGACAGAATTTTAAATTTTGTTGCATTGTATAAACTGAAATCAAACTCTTCATGGTCCCTGAAAGTATTTTTTGTTTCAATGCAGTGTGTGTTTCAAATCAGAAAGCGCCTCCTTTTTCCTTTTGCCTGAAAGGCAGGGGGTCTGGGACATTTTAATAGCTTTCATAGCCTGCTCTGCAAATATATTATTGCTGCACAATAGTTTCTTTGCATGAGAATTGCTTAAATGATTCAAAAAGGATTGAAAAATATATTTCAAGTTTTAATTTTATGCACAGAACATTAATGAGCAGTGCCCGTTAGAGACTTGCTGTCAGTGTAACATATTCACAATAATCTCAACACAGATGTTATTCCATCTAAACCCTTTTAGAGGGAAGAAACCAGTAATTTTTCCTTAGAGAATGTCAGAAAATATGTTATTGTTGAAAATTACATTTTGATCCCAGAATACTATGTAAAAAAATCATTGCTAGGAAGAATAAGTAGCACATTGTTTGAGGTAAAATGCATGTGAAAGTTTCTTGAGCCTCCTATAAATTTTAAAACAAGTGAATGTTCTGTTAGTCTCATGCAATTTTGCTTCCCTTGGGGGTGATTGCAGGCAGTGATGGGATATCAGCATCTAATTGTATTCTAATTTAGGAGAGCATTTGTTATAAGTTCAGATTTCTCTATTTGTAGCTATCACATGATGAAGTTATTGTCTCTTTAGGATACATTTTCCTCTGCATTCTCTGAGCATATAAATTAAAATACTTGCTAGAAAGAAAGTACATACTTGGAATAACAGTTTTTGTTGGGAAGTATTTCAAGTACTCTTTCTGTTTTGTGTTCTGTGATATGCCTGTGTTTTCTTTTTTCTCTTTGGTGCACTCATGCTCTACTTTGCTTGCTTGGTCTTGCCTGAGAACAGCTCTGAAATGATGCAGGTACTATAAAAATGATAAGACTGTAAATATTTGTTGCTCAATATTGGAGGAAATATTTTCTGTTCCACTTAGCCTTAACTGAGGTTGATCTGCAGTGGGGAAGCTGTAGCCAGCTCCCTGGATAGACCCTGGCCATATGGGAGTGCTGTGTAGGTAATGTGACAGAGGACATCTGGGGAAGTGTTGGATGACTCAAAGCAATGGTTCTGCAGTTTCCCCAGGTTCTAAGAACGCTTCTATGACTGCATAAGGGAAAGGATCAGAGATGGGAGTGGGGCACAGAGTGCACCATCAGCTCTGTGCAGAGAGAACTGGTTGGAATGAGTCCCATCAGGTTTTTCAGAAGCTGTTTGGAAGAGGAGGAGGGTGAAACATGAGGGTGCAGTTCAGCCACGACCAAAAGAAGGAGAATTGCCAGTTCCAGTCAAAGAAATGTTTCATCCTCTTCTTGGGAAAGAAACAGCTCCTGCAGCCACTTTGTGGGTACTTTGACAGAAGCAAAGGTTGCAGTTACATAACACACAAAGTGGGATCTTGGTTTCAAGTCTGTTTTATGAGCCCTGATGCACAGAATGGCAGGGATGATGACTTGGTGAAACTTCAGAATACTGCAATGGAATATCCTTTATGAAAGTGTATTTGTTCTGCAAAGGCAGATCTCTTGATCTCAAATAGCTTTTAATTTCTCTACTTTGCCATTAAGAACAGTACAGAGAAAATCTGTTTAGATGATGATACAAAATAGCTGCAAAACTGTAAGCAAACACAGAAAAGACAAAACTTCCAAACATTTGCTTTAAATAAGATATATTTTACTTGAAGTAACAAGCCTGGAGAATGAAATTCCATTCTGTTGTAGAATACAAAGAGAAAGAAATGCATTCAGCAGCAATCTGTTGTTTTAATAGCAGCTATGGGAGGTCTTGGGATTTAAATTATTCACACTGTCATTCTCATGTCTAGGTTCATCTTATTTTATACTTAGTTGCACTCGAAATGCTCAGTTTTTAGATGTATGCACTATAGGTAATGTTGCCATAGTGAAAATGGTTGTACAGTGCTGTAAGTAGGAAAAAGCATAAATCTGTATTCCCAATACCAGTAGTATTGATGTTGGGAAAATGAAGAATGTTGACATTAAACTTAGGTTAGGATTTTGTTGCTTTTGTTTACTCTGAAAGTAGGAAATATGTTTTTTGTTCATTATGGATTTGGAAAAAAAGATTATTGTTATTAATTTCTTTATTCAAGGTTTGGTAGCTTTCTCTGATCAGATTTGCTGCTCCTTATGTAAGCTGCACCTTTAAAATGAACCTGAACAGGTTCATTGTTGTAAGGAAAATCAGTGTTTAAATAGGTGGTGTAACATGATATCTGCAATAAAAAGGCACATGATTAAGCACCTTAATTTATCTATAGACTTTGGTTTAATAGTTCTTTGACTAACCTGGATTGTGACATATAATTTGACATGTACACATCCCAATTCAATCAAAACCTCTTTCAGCAGCATCTTAAATAGTACCCACTCATGCGGACTTGCACATTAAAGTAATTATGGGGGAGGGGGGATTTGAAAGAACAGAAATAAAGTTTACTCTTCCTCTTTATAGTGAAAACAAATGTGTTTTTCTCCAGAATCTGCCAAGCCTGTGTTTTAATGATTTAACAGATGGAGTTGGCACATGTGAACCTGGAAGATGCATCTGTCTGATTTTTCCAGTCTGAGGATTTTTTAACTGCATTAATGGCACAGACAATGGTAAAATATCACCTCCCCAGGCTGCTTTGCTCTCCTAACACATAATGTCTTTTAAGGAAAAAAAAGTGATAGGAGACTGGGGTGAGCAAAAGGCCAGAGAAATGAGGATTTGAAAAGTTTAATATTTTCTGTCTTCACTGCATTAAGCTTTTAAGCCTTTCACTTTGAATTTCATGTGTATATGGTGTGGAAATAGAAATTCTACCCAGGCAACATTATGTGTGATCTCAGGGTTCTGTTAATTAATGTCTTTAAATAAACACCATATAAATAAGGAGACCAATAGCCACCAGTGCTTTGTCCTTCGTAATTGAAATTGAGCCTTGCTTTTCCAGTTTGATAATTTTAATTTTTTTGGAGTTAGTTCTTGCAGAGGTTCTGCTCATGTATAACTTTAGATTTAGAAATCTCATTTAGTCACTTGTACTGTTCATTCAAGCAGGCAATGCAGATGCTTAGCTTTTTGGAATGAGAGCTTTAATTTGAATTTCTTTTGGACTGGAATCCTTAGCACTCACCTGGATTTTCTGCTGAAACCAGTGGAACATCTTCCTGTGCTAAAATCTTGAAGTCTCTTGGTTATTTGCACTGAGCTCTGGGATGACACTGCTTGAGCAGGACCAGATGACCCAGTGTGGTCCTTTCCAGCCTGACCCATTCTGTGAGTCTGAAATGCCTCAGTAGTTTGGAATGGATAAATCCCAGGTTCTTTGCACTTCTGCAGGTGTCTCTGTAAGAAAGTCCCCCTTCTTGAGAAAGTATTGTCCAAGGGTCAGGTCAATACCCATGTGAGCTGCCCAGCTGTTTGCACCCACAGTACAGATAAGTGCTCTTGCTTGTGGAAGGGGCCCTCCTTCTGTTTGTCAACAAAAGTGTTGTGATAAACTGAAATTCATCTTCTCTGGGCTGTGAACTGTCCAGGACTTACTTGAACAGCACTATACTTTGTGGTGCACTTCAGTTTTACTTTACTACTGCTGAGAAAAAAGATTTCAAGAGGAACATATTCCATTGTTAATGAAATTACCACGGCTTTCCAGTCTGGCATTGAAAAAAAATTAAAATGACAGTGAAAAGGGCAGAAAAACTTTTGCAAATGCTCCAGAGTTTCAGTTTTAGTTTTTGCTGAAGGAAAAGGCCTAGTGCTGGAGCTGGACATCAGAAATGATGCAGTGATGTGTATCTATCTTTGATTCCACATATAACACACCAGGATTTACTAACTGCTCTAATGAGGGTCTATGAAATTCCCCTGGCCAATGTTATTCGTTTATAAGTTTTCAGAAAAATTTATTCAAAGTCCCTGCAGATGCCCCACCTGCAGTTCCTGGTAAAATGGGGAAGGAGGTGGAGCTTGTGGTTCTACAGCTGTGTTGTCTTCATTCTTCCATCTCCTTCCACCTCTGTGGCACTCCAGTCTTGATGTCATGGACTTCTTTGAGACTCTTAAATTATTGAAACACATTAGGTAAACTTATTAATTGAGGCTGCTTCTCCATTTCCTGGCATTTTGTATGGCTTACATTGCCTTTTTAAAATGTCTAATGAGGAGACACTCTGGGCTATCAACCATCATAGGATTCAGAGTCCTTTGGAGGTGCCTCTTTCTTTTGATGACAGTTTAGGCTGCCAGCCTCAAATAAATTCATAGCTTCAGGTTGTGGTTAGGTGGGCTCAACACTACTTTTGCTGTCTGTCATGTAAGTACGTAAATAGGAGGGTTTCCAAAATGCCCTCACGTAGTTTTAGAAAAATACTTCAGCCGGTGCAGAACCAGACACTTTTATTTCAATAGTCTTATCCCTGATTCATGTCAGGTAGAGACAGAATAAATCTCTTCATGTTCAGTGAATCAGAGAAGAGTGCTAAGAAACGCCTGCACTCAGAAACACTCCAGTCGCAGAAAGAAGGTACCAATTTTCTGCAAGCCTGGGATCCTGAAAATATCACTGCATTAACCATAGCAGATATTGCTGGTTGTTTTCTTAATGCCCTTTTGTATTTTAACGAACGGCTGTAATGATTTGCATCCTCGTTTTAAGGTTTGATTAATTGGTTCATTGTGTTCTTTCTTCAGAGGGGGAAATGTGTTACTGATACCCCTTGGTATGAGTGACATATGGGTTCTAGCTGAAATGATAGAACGTCTTTTCATTTAGCAAAACAAAAATATGCTTGGCACTCTTCTTCTTTTCTACTCTTCCAGCCAAATTTAATTTGTGAAAGTGATGTGGCTTCTTTGTCACTGGCCATGGTGACAGAACTTCGTCTGGCTGAGATTCTTCATGCTCGTGAGGTGAGGTCCGTAGGGTGGCAGCAAGAATGAGAGAGGTGGTGTTTTCTCTGTTCTCTTCTGCCAGAGTGTTTAGTGTTGCAGCTCAAATCAGCCAACAAATAGGAAAGGATGGAAATATTGGAAAACATGAAAGTGTCCTACTCTGTATGAGTTCTTTCCTTACTTTGAAATTTTCTGGTAGGTACTTTTCTTTTTAAAATTCTGTGTTTTATTTAAAGATAATCTTATGGAACTCTGTGAGGTGAGATCTATGTTAAGGCAAATTGCCTTGAAAGGCAGCAATGGAAATGACTTGTATTCTCCAGGATTCAAGCCAATTAAGAAACTGGATGATTCCCGAGTGTTTCTATTGCTTTGCTGTATGTGAGAACACATCCACTATGAGCCTTCATTTCAACCCCAAACCTTCTCTCAAACACTTTGAACCCTGTCATGAATGAACATGGATCTGTTTGTATCCTGCTGACTGTTTCTTCCTTGTGTGCTTGTCACAGCACTGCTAATTATGGGTGATTATTTTAGGAATCTTTGGAATGTCAGGTACATTTTGCCTCTCCAACAAATTCCAAATTGCAGGACTGTTGCCAGATAAGGAATTTTTATTAGCTTTTAATTCCTTATTATTTTATTTTGGATGCTGATAGGTAGGGTACTTTATTCATTCAACTGTAGCTTTCTACTCTATAACTGAGATAAATTCCATCTTTCAGAGAAAATAATTTCTCCGCTATTGAAGGACATTCTCATGTAAAATATTAAACACATCATCCAATAATGAGTATAGATGATATAAATTTAGTATCTGGTCTAAGAAAGATAAAATTAAAAACTGCTTAGAACACAGGTGCTTCCTCCTAACTCTGAGTTGTCTGGTTTGGAATTTATAAGCATGTCCTGGATAAGGAGAGGCTGTGTTGCCAATTTTAAGAAACTTTTGGGAGATCACAATTTTGTATCAGTGTATGTGCACATATGTCGGTGGCGGTTGTTGTTAGGAAACTGTTTGTGCTCAAGCATGGATTTAGATTTTTTTTTTCCCCCCAGGAATCTGTTGATTAATTTTTTCCAAGGAATAGAACAATTTGTGTGGAAAAAGAAAAGATTAGTCAGTATGCAAATGTAATCTTATAAACCTCATTTTTTAACAAACCAATTACAATGATAGCTTGGTCAAGCTGACTTTAAAGTGAATAAGTATGCTCCACATACAATCTACAGTGACAGGATTTTTTGAAACCTAGTTATGTCAGCTTTAAAGTAAACTGTGGTTCAACAACTGAAATATAAAATGTAGTAAAATTCTTAAAAGAGGAAAGATCAAGGAAAAAAGTGTTCAAGATGAATTTTATTCCTGTCCGCAATTTCAAATTCTTGGTAGAATTACGATTCATTTGGTGTCTAAAACTGCAGTTCTTCTCTGTAATCTGGGAAGGACATGTCCAGAGAGAAGAGTGCTCTGCCATCTGAGTTTACCTGGAAATAATGACTGATTTGTGTTTTGAGTGGAAGAGCTGTTTTGCACCTCATTATGGGTCTGGATCCCATGGATCAAGCTCAGGGAACCTGAGATCTCCTTGGAGCTTAAAATAATTGCTGTATTATTCTGGTTAAATTATTTAAGGTTTCATTTCTGTTCTAGAGAGAGGGTGCAGCAATATTTCCTTGCTTCTGTCATTTTCCTGATACCTTCTTAGGTATTCAGGGAAGGAACTGTGCCTTGATCTCTGTTTTATAAAATCTAAGACATGAGGAATCTGGTTTCAGGGGGGACATTTGGGTGTTACCGTATAATAGTAATAACCAGTAACAAATAAACCAGACATTCAGTTTCCCAGTCCTCGCAATGTTGGCAGTTCCCTATTCCAGCAGCCAGGTAGGCTCAGGATTTTACTCTGGTTCAAAGATTGTTTTTAGTTTTGTTGTCTGATTTGGCAGAGTGAAACAGGTGATTTGGAAAACACCTGTGATTTTTCTGTGGTAAGAAATGAGGTTTTCTTTTAAGTAGCATGGTAGTTATAGTAGATAATTGTTGTGGGGAATAACTTTGACAGTTAACACCAATGCAAGATAAACTTAGTTCTCCATCAATATTTGTTAAAATTCTATCAAAACACAGTTACTGTGACTGGAAGGCCCTAAGGCAGCTTGGACAAGGTGCCAGTGGAATATAAGAGGGTCAGACTGACCCAATCTTTGAAGGCTTTCCTGAGTAATTTGTATAAGATTTGTCTTTCACTGTGGTTATGTAGCAAAAGAAGAGAGTCAGCCAATAGATGGTTTTAGTACTAAAGTGTCACTGATGTAAGAGAAATGAACAACTCTTCCATCATGGCACTGCTGGTTGCCATCTCTGTGGTGGTAAACACTGAGAGAAGACAAACACTCTGCAGCACAAAGTGTGACTGAATGCCTTTAAGGACTGGAAAGTGCTAAATGACCTTTCATCACTTTAATCACTTGGCTGGGTAAGAAATTTTTTAATGAAGGTCATAGGATGGGAAGAATATCATAGATGATCGTGGAAGTGGCATGTTCTGCTCCTCCTGATTTGAGTTTTTTCCAAAAATTGTCTCTGCAGCCAGTATCTTTTTCCTTGGAAGAAAATACTTCAGCACAGTAATAGTAACAGAATCTCAATGTACTCTGTGGTATCAGATGGTGAAGAGTGGTGGTTTTTTAAAGCAGTGGTTGGTGTAAAAAATCCAAATTTAAAGACTTTCTCTGTGTCAGTTGTTTTTGTAATTTTGTTTGGATGCCTTTAATGCTGTTCCCACTGTGTAAAATAAATCACTGGTATAATTACTGGTGTTCCTAAAGGCTAGTTTTGGCCTTTAGAAAGTGGGCCAGAGAAAATAAAGTCAGTTTGACTGTACGTTGCTTTTTGAAAATGCAGTCTTTGTTGGATCTTCTTGTGAAGTAGTCAGGAACTGCAGTCCAGTTACATTTAGACCCTACACACCGGTTGCTTATCGCTATAATGACAATAAGAAGCCTCTTGGGTGACTTTGTGTAGGCATGAATCAAGTGATTTTCTTGTCCTTGTTTGAAACAGGAAAAACTGTAAGGGGGGAAAAGCCAGGCAGCTCAGTTAAGAGATTAAGCTTTCATAAAAGGCTGGGATGGAGCCATGTAATAAATTTTAGGCTGATGACCTTTCAAAGAGAGGCTTGGAAGGAGAGCACAGATTAGAGGTTTGGCTTCATATCCACGTAGAGTTGCTTGGTGTAATCCTATAGGGAGTCAGTGATTGCTTACAAGGGTATTGTGGACTGAAGGAAGAATATGATAGATGGAAATTTTGTTAATATTTTTAGTTTGGACTCAAAAGAGCTTGTCCTCTCATCTGTAACTATAGAAGTTGGCAGAAAGTTTATTCAGATGAAACATGGTTGTTTTTCAGTTCTATTGTTTTTTTATAGAAGAGCAGGGAGTTGTCCACTGCTGTCAAGAAGACGATAATCAAGACTAAGAGATAAATCACAAGTTAAGTGTTCAAGAGTAACAGATCTGAGGCAAGGTGACATTCAGTTTTCAGAGATGGCTGAGCTCTTTTTTTGTGTAGGTTGAAATCCTGGAAGTTGTAGTGCTGAGGGCACGTTGATTGCACAGCCTTCCAGCTCTGCTTCCCCTGGGCACACTGGCATGGGACCATGCTGGTAATTCCTGTAATTGCCTCCAGTTCTATGAACTCTCCTTTTGGTCTGCTGTTTTCTGCTGTTCCAAGGACTCAGTTTACATTTATACTGGCTCATTACACAAGACTACCTTTAATATACATTAAGACTCCTTGTACTGTAATTTGAGAGGTGCTTTGTTGTTCCTTTCCTAATTGGTGCAATGAGAGCAGTCTGTAGAGACATCAATATTAAACATCAGAGGAGAGTTTTTGAAGTAGAGCAGGCATCTGATGAGCCATGTGAGAGTGTTGCAGGGAAAGAGGTCTATGCTGGCATTAATAAATGAAAACAGCCCGCCTTGTTTGAACAGAGAGACAAATGAAACATTTGTATCCTTGGTGATTTGGATGCTGGCAGAGAAGTTTTGTTTGTCAGTCCTTTGACTTCAGACGCTGTCTTGTAATTTTCTCTCAGAATATGTACCAAAGTAAAAAGGAAGGCAGAGTCTGGTTTTTATTTCTTTACATGTTGAGCAGGAAGACAGTGATTTGTATTCAGACACATCACGTTGTTACATTACACAGTGTAATCCCATGGAGTGTGATAGGTCTTGAAAGATGAAAAAGGCTCTGCGGGACAGTCACTCTTGGGAAATTCACTTATCAGTTTGTAGCATGGCTTTCCAAGTCAAATCAGAGCTGCAGAAATCCCAACATCTGTGGTGCCTGCTCTTACTTTTTAAAAATCAAATACAAACATAAGCAGTAGGAGTCCTGTTCCTGAGCTGAAATGGATGAGCTTTGTCACAGTGTCATTAATATTTTGTGTTTCTCAGCACATGCTGGCTGTTGCTCTGTGACATTTGGGATTTGGGCTCTGCAGGTGCTCTTGCAAATATTGCCTTCAGTTTCTGTGTTATGTAAATTCATTCCTTTTGTATCACTTTTCCCCCCCAAATTTTGCCATCATTTGTAGCTTCTAGGGGACCCATGCTCAGAGTAAAGTGCAGGTGGAGAAGGGAAGTTTTCATCTGATTCTGCACGAAAGGCTTGCGTGTATGAATTTTAGACTCAGCACAAAACCATAAAGCCTTGAAATTTGCTTAAGTCACATACCTGCACAAAGCTCTGTAGAATTTAGTGAAGTCTTTTTACTCTGAGTTTGTCACGTAATTTGGAGGTTTAATTACACTCATGAAACTGCTGAGGTTATTAAAATTCACCCTGTTTCCTTAGCTGCAGGTGAGGCAAGGGAAGGCTGCAGAAAGGGTTGTGGTAAGACTTTTACTTAATATGCTGAGATCTTCTATGTTTTTCCCATGACAGCTTGTCTGCCAGGTTACATTCCTGAGCTTCAAATATCACTGCAAGCTAGACATCTCTTGAAACCTGACCCATTTATTCCTTTCCTACTCATTGCATTTTGGTGAGGAGGCTCACATCTTGACTTTTCTGCAGAGGAAAAAGTTGGAGGAACACACATTTTACATTAATTTTCACTGAGGGGGGCAGAAAAGCTGCTCTGAAATTTTCTGATGAAGCACAACTTATTCAAATCTCAGGGTGCTTCAAATAATAAGCATGAGAAGAATGGAAGAGCAAACAGTAAGAACAAACGTCTCACTTCTATGAAATCTGCTTTGTGGTGATGGAGCGAAGCAAATCCAATTTGCAAATTCAAATCAGGTCCTAAAACCATATTGAGTAAAATAAACAAATGTTGCTTTATTGGAACATTTTAATAAAACCTGAGCATCCTAAGCATCATGGCTTCTGCTTACGTGGAAGACCTGAAGAAAATCTCACTGTTATGTTTAAGGTTTTCAGATTCAGAAAGAGCTTAAATGAAATTTAGCCTGGAGCAGAACACCCTGCAGAATGTGTCTGTGTGCACTTGAATGAGTGTGTAAGTGGAGTGTGGGCTCCCTTCAGCCAGCTCTCTGCACATGGATGAATTTTACCTGGGTTGTCTCATCCCAGAAGGCAGCAACAGCTGGTGCTGCTGTGTTGGAAAATAACTTCAGAGACTCAGTCATTCTCCAACTTCAAAGCTAGGTATGTAAGACAAGTGAGGGAACGGCAGATTGCAGCAAATCAGTCTTTGATTAATCTCTCCTGGGCTGTTCAAACAAATTTGCAATTTTGACTAAATACAAGCTCGGTGTGCTTCATTGATGAGAACAGCATGTATCTTATTTTTGTGCCCAGATCCCACTGCAAGCTAATGCCACCTGGCATCAGTTCTGTCTTCAAGCTTTTCTTCAGTTCATTCAAGACTTGATTTTGCAGTTGCTGATGGTTTTTGAGTGCCCCCTCCTCAGCTGATTCTATAAACTTTTCTTATGAACTGCAGAAAGCAATGCTCCCAAAAGGAATAGGATGGCATTTCGTGTGTGATGAGCCCTCAGTTGGCTCTTGGAAGGAGCTGAACTTAGAGGTTTCTCTTTGCTTCTTCACATCTTGTTCTGTAGCTTCAAAACCAGCAGTGGTCAGAGATTGATTTTTAAGTGCCCCTCAGACTTCCTGGGGAGAAGTTGATGCAGTTGTGGAAAGAGCTGTGCTCTGTTCCTGTGAGCCCTTTTCCTGTGTGCCTCCTCCCTGGGCTGGGCTGGGTTCAGCAGGGCCACGTTTTCCCATTGTCCTGAGGAGCAGCTGTGCTGCTGCATTCAGCTGCTGCTGGTGGCCTTTTGTTAACACCGTGCTCTTCCACGTCTCACCTCCGGGCTGGACAAATAAAATGGCATTAGTAATGTTATCTGATATAACTAACAGCTCCATGCCAAGCGGAGTATCTCTTGAATTATCAGTTTGTGCAGCTGTGGTGCAGCTATTATGAAAGATCCCTGAGGATTTTCTGTAGTCAATGTGAACAAGGATGGCTCTTAAATGTTGCATTCAGGCATAGTCCAACTGCCACTAAGAAATAAAGGTCAGTATAGAAACTGGAGTGAAATGTGAAGGCTAAATTAGGAAGAGGAAGGTCCACGGGCAAGTAACAACACTGTTCTGAGCATCTGATGAAGACAGACATAAACATGTCTACATGCACACGTTTGCTTTTCTGATCTGTGCAGTGTTTTTAAGTGGATCTTCAGTTCTCCTAGGAAACCATCATTAGGCTAATTGAAATGCTACCTTTAAAAGCAACAAATGTCATGATATGTCTTAAAGGCTTTCAAAGAATCGGATGACATTCGTGCTAGGAAATTAGGTACAGTCTGTGTAAACATTTCAAGCACTGTGAAATAAACTATAAATGTTTCCAAAGCCAGTAGACTTTCCTTGTATTTTAAACTGAGTTTTTTAATGATTTTACAGTGTTTCCTAGCAAGGTGAGGGTTAGAAGTAGGACTCAGTCCCAGAGAAGTGATTTTTTTTCTAGGGAATATTTAACAATGGGACTTAGCAATTCTTTGGTTCTCTTTGGAGAGCTAATGGCTCACAGAATGGCTACTACTATTATTAGTGTCTTGTCAATTGAGATAATGTTCATCTTCTCATTAAATAAGAACATGCAACTAGAAGTCTGTTATATCTCTATGGAGCTCCTTCTCCTGTTGAATGTTTTACTCATTCACACCAGGCAGCCAAATTCTCTGGTACATATGTGTGCTTTAAGATAAAAGATGCATATGTTAGAAAGAGATTTGGACAACAGTCAGGGAACTTTACTGAAGAGGCTGGAGATTTGGCCAACAGTCAGGGAACTTTACTGAAGAGGCTGATTCTTTTTTCCTGTCAATAACTGAAAAATCATTTTGCCAATAGCCTGATATAACTTTGCTGTCATGGTGGTATTTGGGGAAGAACATGGGGTTTGTGGGCTATTCGTGACTGTCTTTCTGAACTGTGTTAGAGGGGATTAAAGTAGAAAAATCTTTGTCATAGCACCTTCTTTCTTATCATGGGATGGAGATGGCATTGTCCTTCCTTCACAAGACCAGCAAAAGTCCATTTGGCTTCCTCTTAGGATAAAATGTGGGCCCACTTTGTAAAATAATGTTTCTGTTCTTTAGAAGTCTTAACTTTTGCTTAATGGCTTGAAAATAGACACACATTTTTATCAAATTTGGTCCATTTTTTCCCTACAGATGGTGCTATTTTCCCATGAAAAATCTTGAAAGTTTGAAAAATCAAGTGACTTCAATGCCAATTCATTTTTAGCTCAAAGGAAAAACCCAGGATGTTGCAAGGCCTGTTAGACTATGAAGCTGTCTTGCTCTGGTAGTGGATGGAAAGCAAATGGAAGGTCCCCAGTTCCAAAGCTGTCCCCTCTCTATTTTGCCCAACCAACCTCTCAATCTGAGCTCTGAGGTGCTGTCACATTCTGGAACAGGCTCATACAGTGCTGGGATTTATTTCAGAGAAACTCGTGCATGCAGACATGGAAAATATACCTTCCAGAACTTTCTGGGGTTTTGTATTTCTGAATCTATTTTATCCCTCATTCTTTGTCATGACCCACTCTTTTATTGCTTTTGAGATATCCTCTGGTCAAAGCAGGGGAGATGCGTGCTTGAGATGAGTGCTCATTCACCCACCCAGGAACTAAACAAGTCTGACTTTTCTCTTGAGGTACAAGTTTTATGTGTTAAATGCAGCAGACAGACACTGAACCCTGACAGGAGTCTTGTGCTGCTCAGTCCTTCTCACTCTCCTGGTACAGCCTCACAGGACTTTGGTGATGGTCAGCCTGATAATCTGTTCTGAATGATGCATTCTCACTCCACCTTTTCCTTTTCCTGCTGACAGACCATTGATTCTGTGTGCTCCTCTTAGAGAAATATCTGCAGCTATTTCCAACACATAGCTCAACGTGAGTGATCCAGCTCTCTTCATGAGATGTGACTGCTGTGTCAGGCAGGTATAAAATTATCCGTGAGGACACTCCTTGTAATAACAGCCTGTTGCCCCACTTGTGCCACTCAGTGCTTTTTCATTTCTGCCTTGTCTTGAGGATAAGTGGAGCTGGCAGTCTCCTGGATTGCTACTCATACAGAGAGCTATTATGTGGGAAAAAAAGGAATTTGATGCCTGTATTAAGAAGTCCCCCCAAAAGTTTTTGCATTTAACGTCAAAGTAAATTCTGAGAAGGGAGCACCAGCCCATACTGTGTTTTCTGTCACTTTCTGAAAATCCCATTCCTGGTGTGTGCTGTGAACAGGTCTTGTTGCTGCTGATCCAGGCTCAGTCTGAGTCAGAAACTTGTCAGGAGAAATTTCTGAGACAGAACCTGAAATGTCAACAGGGCAGTGCTGATACTGGGAGGAGTTGCCCTTCTCTGGAATCACACAGTGGGAGAGCAGAAAGCAAATCTCACTCTTCCTCATTTCAGACCAGTGAGAGTTTTGTTTTGTGTTTTTGTTGTTTTTTTTTAAGCTCAATGTGTGTCACGGGCTGGCGAAGGCTGAATGTGTCCCTCTGTGGAGACAGTCACTGCTGGAAGCAGGCTGTCACCAGCAGAGTGTGTGACCAAAACAATACAGTTTTCTTTCTTTCCCATTTTTCTCCTCTCAGAACAACTCCTAGATGTTCTGTATACTGGCAGGCAGGAGGAAAAGACAGATGGTGTGACAGTGGGAGAACAGTCTATTTTAGCACTAATAAAAATGGGTCTGGAGATTCATATACAGCAGAAAAATTATAAACTGGGCATAGCAGGGATATAAAGCAAGATAAGCAGTGACCTTTCGGTGTTAGAGCTGCACAGGGATGTGGTTTTTTTTTTGCACTTGAAATTTAGTTTTAGCTTCTCCTTCTGCAAAATATCTATTAAAACGATGCTAGTCCTGATGTACAGTTTCACTCCCATTTCAAATATTATTGAGCAAAATACAGTTTGGTTAGAGGAAGTAAAATATTCTCCTATTCAAAAAGGTGGTTTTTTTCCACCCCCCTCAGCCCTAAAACTGCTTGCTCTGTACGTTTTGTATGTGTATCAAAAAAAGGAATAAAAATGGATGTTGCCCCCATTCTGTGAACTTCAATGAGTTCCTGGCAGTTCACCTGTCCTGGCTTGTGCAGCTCTCAGGAGTCACAGCTGGGAAGGAGAGAGTGTCCATTGCAATTCCTGTGGGAATTCTCCCTGGGTAGCAAGCAACGTTTGAGGTTTCCCCCTTTAGCATTAGTGCAGTTTCACTGTGAGGGGATGAGGAAGAATCTGGCATGGGCTCTTGTGGATGGAAAATAATGGGATTTCTTGTTTAGTCAGTCATGAAGTCTCACCTCTTCGTGGTATTGAGGTTCCTGTAGCCCTGGGGATTTTATATCAGTCTGCAGAGCTGGTAGCTGCAACTGCTGCAGGGGATAAAGGTTGTCAAAATGAAGTTATGCTTCCTCTTGAGAAACCTTTTACAGGTCAGCATAGCTAGGTCTGTCTTAACTGGTTTTTTTGAAGGAATTCACTTTAAACTTCCCTGAAATTAGCACATCTGCCAGGAGGGAAGGGGATACCTGGGCAAGAGGGGATGAATTGCAGAGAAGTTATCACTTCTGTTGCCTGATGCCAGGAGTGTCTGTCTTCTCATTGGTAGAAAGGAAAACACAGAAATTATAAACACAGTTAATTCCCTGTAGCTATCACTTGACATCTCACAGATTTGACATCTGCAAACTGATTTAATTAATATTTGAGCTACCTTTCATAAGCATGTAGCACTTCCAACATACAGAAGTGCCAAGCCTTTAGTTGATAAAACAAGTTGTTTCTGGAGTTTCTAAAGATAAAATTGTCTAATTAAATCACCTTTTCTGTTTGCTTCTGATTTAATTCTCAAACTAATACCTACAAATGTCTGAGAAAAACCCCCCACTATCACTTTTCTCATGAGTGTCATTACTTGAAAAGAAATGTCTGACTTCCATGGACAGCTCCATCAGGGTCAGCAGAATCCAAGACGTTGACAGGATCAGTGTGGATATTCCTTTGAGGAGTTTGGTGCAGGGCTCTGTTAACTGAGCTGCAAGAACAGCTGTGTGTTCTACACCTCTGCTCCCAAACTGCCCTCAAGGATGGAAGAGGGGGATGAAAGAAACAGTGTGGAAGGAAGGAAGGAAGGAAGGAAGGAACAGGAAGAGACTCATGGACGTCAACAGGAATTTTTCCAACGACTTCATGGGAACTGATTTGAGTTGCTGGTGAGAAGCCATGTTCACAAAACTCCAGACCTCCTCTCCTATTCTACATCTGCACTGGATCTGTTGAATTTATTAGGAAGAAAAATCTAGTTTACAACGTGTGGAAAATAGAGGGGGTGAAGGTTATGAGAAAACCCCAACTTATTGATGTGGGAATGGAGACCTCTTGCAAAATGGACTGTTTCAAATGTACTAAAAACGTGTCCCCCCCCAGCACCCAAAGCCTTCCTGCATTCATAGTCCCTGACTTCATCAGTTTCACAGCATTACTTTTCAATCAGCAAACATCATAAACACAGGAAGGCAGATTTATGGCTGTTTATTAGCCAGCACCATTACTGTATTTACTGTAGTGTGAAAAAGGAAATCGGGGAAAAGTGCTATAAATCTCAGTGGCTGCAACCCAGATGCATTTATTTACTTACTGGATACTTCCCTAGTAGCTCAGCAGATGCCTGCTAGTTTACACTTATATTTTGAGCATATCAGCAGAATGCTCTAGAGGGATGGGTGTTAAAATCCTGCTGGGGTCTGTTGTGGGCACTGCTAGGAAGGAGCTACTGAAATGTGTTCAGTTGAAGCAGCTAAAATAGTTATTGAAGAGACACCAAGGTGTTAACTAATCACTGCGTGTTCAAAGGGAGTATATTTATAAATTTTGAAGTATATAAATATGCCATCTTGCAGTAACAACAGGAAGATAAAGATCTGGCTATTAAAACAATAGGAATAAAAGCAAAACTCCTGACTTGTTAACGTGAAGATATTCTCTGTTCAGAGAGGAGCCACAATCCTCAAATCTTATCTCAAGTCCTGGAGCTGTAATATCCCACTTGTGCTGTGTAGGGGGGTGGTATCAGATGGGGAGTTCTGTTTCCTGCAGGCCAGACCCAAAGGTTCTACTTTACCAGTGGAGATATAATTGTAATTTATTCCAAGGCAGTAAGTCATCTGCCCCTGGATGACCTATTTCTATCTGCACTCTAAAAAAAAAAAAAAAGAAAAAATTATTGTGGACATGGCTGTTTTCTAATTCTCAAAAATGCTCAGATACTTCCTTACAGAACACTTCTGCATTGTTCTCAGTGGACATGTCTTCTTTAAAGTAAGGAATGTGACTTCAGCAAGTGTTGCATTGTCTAGGCCTGTTCTTTACACCTTCATTATCTAGAAAAATCTAATTAATGACTGCAAGTTAAATTGAATGTGTTTAGGCCTCAAGTGTCTGAGAGATCTGTTCAATTTATCAACTTTCCAATAAAAGCACAGCTTATTTTATTCCGTTCAGATTTGTGGTCAGATGCAAAAGCTGGATCTAGATGTGGTTGAAGTCCAAATGTTTTTTTCCTAAAGGGAAATCCCAAATCCATTCAAACCAATTGAAATATTTTCACCAATGTTCAGTGAACCAGGAATTAAGTTCACCCCAAAACCTAAAGGGTTTTAATTTTTTACTATTTTTTTCTGCTTACTATTGGCTGTTATTGTTAATGCTGTTTTAAAATGAACAATAAAATGCAAAGAGTATAAATTATAGATGAACAGTTTCAATGAGGCTGTTGATTGCAATGACTGAAATCTAATTAAGCAGTTTAAGATCTAAGTGATATTATTATTAAAGACTTATGTTAACAGAGCATTTGATCAGCCTCATAATTTGTTTTATGTGAATTATACTTAGGAGATAATGTGATTCCAAGTGACAAAAAGCTCAGTTCTGTTTCCTCTTTTTTAGAGAAAACTAATATGCTATATTTAAATCAAAATAAATTGACAGAGAGGTCTCAGGGAAACAAAAGGACTATTTTGGCATCTTAGCTTACTTTCACTGACTTTCTGTAAGTAGTAGTAGTGACTACTGGGTTTGAGATGACACTATATGAAGTACTTTTAAAACAGGAACAGAAATATGTGTGCAGATGAATGTATGCAAATACATGGATGTTTTTACACAGAAATGCTGGTTTCTTATGGTGACAAACTTATTAGCAGCAGCCAGCAAAATAGTTGTGCCACACTACCTTTTTGACTGTGAAATCTGTAAACATCCAGCTTTTTATTTAAAACAATTCACTGCTTTTTCTAAATCGACGGGAGTCTATTGGGAGGACATTTATTGTTTAATTTACCAGTACACTTCATACAAATGTATGAACAGATTGGATTGCTTCCTGTGTGATGCAGCTAAGCAGCAATCATGGGGACAGCGTGCTGGATAAATATATCCCTTATTTTTGGAAATCAGGTCTGCTCTTGGTGGCTCTGGGAGTCAGCCGTGGTCTGGTTGTCATTAATGTTTGTGCTCCTTCTCACCCTCTGAATTCCATCAGTCCCATCCTCCTGCCAGGTCCCAGCAGAGCAGCCCCTGCAGGGCTGAGGCAATTCAGCACATCTGGGCTGATCACACATTGCCCTTTCTTGTTGCTTGTACACAGATGTTGTCTAGCAGAGATGTCCCAAGTTTCACTGCAAATGTAAATTTCTGTGAGCATCCTTTCCACACCTCAGGGCCTGCTCCGCTTGCCTTGGATGCTGAAGTTCTGCTTTAAAATTTAACCCTGCTTGTGTCCACAGAATGTGAGTCCTGTCCCACCTGCCACAGACAGCTCAGAGCATCTTGGGCAGCCCACAAAGAGCGTAAGCAATTGGAGGAACAGAAAAAGACAAAAACAGGGATAATTTTAGATACAACTGGACACCAAGAATTAGCAAAATACTATATTTTTGTGTTGGATTCCTTTGATTTTTACTCTGTAGCTCTAAGTTTGTTCCTTGGTTACTGTGAAGGGAAACCAGGCAGGATTTCAGTCTTAAAATTTCAGTGTCATATAACTGTGGGTTTGTTTGAAACCAACTGTTATATTTCAGTGCACAGCCTGACGAGTACCCTGGGGAAATAGGCACAATTCCAGGGAGACAATCCAATCCTGTTTCCAGGTTAGATCTGTTGTGCTGTGGTTGCTGCTGCCTTGACCCTATTTTGGATGAGATGTCCCAGCATCACCATTTCCCTGTCCACCCCTCACTGCCTCTCTCCCAAAGACATACCTGGGATTCAGCTCCTGGAATACTCTTGATAAAAGCAGCTCCAGTTCTGCTGCTGCCTGTGCCCTCCCAGTTTCTGGACATCCAGTCATTTTGATTTAATTGAAATGCTGTTTCAAGGAGTTACCTGTACTAGTTGGTCTCTGGCACATATTTATTTTCAAGCTTTTGAACCAAACAGGGCAGGGGGTGAGGGGGCAAATCATGGGGAATGATATGGGCTTGAGCAGAGAAGGACTGAGGGTGACAAATGCTGCAGAGGGAAGGGAAAGTCATGAAGCAGAGAAGGAGACAAAGCAAGCGTGGCTGGGTGAGTCACTCCTTGCTGGGCTATTGCTTTGTGTGTGTCAGGACTCACAGCAATTACCAAACATTTATTCCTAACTCTGCCCCCTGAAATTTGTTGTGCCTTTCCTCATATGGTTCATTCTTTATCATTCCTTGAAGACAATCTCTAATGAGCCAAAATGTGCAGTATTGTTTTGAACCCATTCTTGGTTTTCTTTTCATGTCTGGAAGGATGGAAAATTAATTTTGCTCTTGATCTGGTTCAAAATCTTCCTCCCACACTGTGGAGCCTGGATGTGGTGTTGGAAGATAGTGTGTTCTGGCTACAAGCATCAAAGTGAGATCCAAAGGACAAGCAGCTTTAAATATTTAACTACTAATAATCTGGTTCATAAAACTGCCTGGGTGTTTATGGATGACAGCATTGATACTTTATGCTATTGATCTAACAGATGCAGTTAATCCTGTATTTTTAGAATTTAAAAATATGCAGAAGTCATTCTTGATAGATAAAAAGAAATAACTCAGCCAAGTGCTTTTAAATGTTGATGTGTCAGCAGCCTTGCTATCTGTCATTAGCATTTTTTTCTTTATATCTTAAATTTAATCAATGCTTTTCTGAGGTTATGATCAAGTAGCATAAAACATTTTACAAATTCTGTTTGCATGTGATATATTTTGTGTTCTCTGAAGGCTCTGATCTAATAAGGGATCCAGCAGTTTAGTAACTACTGACAGACTGTGGCTTAAATGAAAGGTGAATGGCCACTTCTGGTGTTCCAAGTTTTAAGCATTAAACTAAACATGTTTTTAAAGAGATTTAATTTTCATTGGTCCAAACTGAGTTCTTCCAAGAAATCAAGCAACCACTGAGGTCCCAAATCAACCTTTTCACTGGGAATCACAAGAATACTATAAGAATTTTCAGGCTTACTGCTTCCAAAACACCTTGAGATTCTCAAGCTCAGGTACAATGGAAGAAGAATTGTTTTGTTAGTATGTGAAGTGACATGTTGATAGATAGGTACCTCCTGAGTGGAGGTTTCAAATATTAAATGATGATTATCCAGAGCTCCAAGGCACTGATTCTTTGAAAGGGCTTTCAATTTTGTGGGAGTAGAATGACAGGGGCTGATTGCAGCTGATTAATACTGAGCTACTAATCTGTACATTCTTTGTTCTTGACAAATTTAATAAATTAAATTCTGGGGAAGAAAGGACCATCCTTAAATCTGAGGGCAATAGAGAGCCTGGTCGAGAGGAGCTTGCCCTGCGTGCCCCTTCCTTGAGCATCTCCCAGTGTCAGGGACACAATCCACCACTCTTCAGCACCCTGTGGGACACAGCTGTTGTGTCTGCATTGTGTGTGGAAATTGAGGGAGAAATCCATGTCAGAAAAAGCACAGGATGTAATTAGACAAGGTAAGCAATGTGTGAGAAGGAATTACTTTTGTTTATTGTCTATACAAACAGCATTTGATGCACCCATTCATTAAAAAAAGAAGAAGAATGAAATGTTTATACTTGCAGAGTCCTGGGGAAAGACTGTGACTCTCTCCACCATTTCTGTACCTTTTACTTCAGGTGATGTTGTCTTGCAGGTCATGGGGAGAGTAGTAATTTGTACAAGAAAAAGATCAAGCCCCAATATGATTGTAGTACAGCTTGAACTTTTAGCTTTTGTTTTTGCAGAAGTATCAGTCAGCTGCACAATCCTGCTCCATTTTTCTCCCCTCTAAAGGTCAGATACCACTTCTTCATTGTGTTCTCTGTCTTTTATGCAAGCAGCTTCTGCTTGAGAATTTTCATGTGTCACTCATCTGTAGGGTGAAGCATCTCCCTGAGGCATCCATCACTCACTTCAGCTGGCACCTGGCCATAAAGGTGACCTATTTCATATTAACAATCCATTTCCTTTCATTGTCACCAACGGGGTGTGTTCTGCCTTTTCCCTTTCCTTGTCAGAAGTGTAGGCTTAGGAGTTAGATTGAAGATTCTTTGAAGGTAAAAGGATGATTTTCTGATTCCTTGCATCACTATATTCTGTCAATTTTATTTTAATGCTGAGGAAAAAATCCCCAAACAAACACTGCTTTCTGACAGAGAACACCAGAACACTGTCATGCTGAAGGATCACACTTTGTATGCAAGCTTGGGAAAATTGTTTCCATAGAGCAAAGAGTGTCATGTGAATCTCATCAATTACAAGGTATCATAGCATGTTATTGGAGTTCCTTCTGGGATTTCAGTGCCTTGTGTCTTTTATATTACTTGGAATATAGTGCTGAACTGTGGAAAAATTAATTAAAAATGAATTTTAAGATGGAGATCCTCCTGCATGTTACAGAAGTCTGTGTTATGCAAAAGAAAACAGTATGCATAACCTACCATGTTCCTGACATCTCTTTGAATTGTTGAGCAAAACAGTCTGTGTTCACATTTTAGGAGACACAATAATTCTCCAAAAGTTGCAATCTGTCTTTGGAGAGCCCACAGGTTTGTCACTGAATTTCATTATCAATCAAGGCATTTTTATGTGGAAAAAAAAAAAAGGTGCCTTGAAGGGAACTGTATGTAAGAAGAGGAGGATAAAGATGCTGCTTCTGTTATAAAGTCCTCAGCAGCTGATCAGATTTAGCTGTAGTGTGTATTGCATTAGAGTTTATTTTTATTTTGGAATTTTAAATCCCTTTTTTCTTCTCTACTTCCCACGATCATTTCCTCTCAAAGGAGTTGGGAATAATATTTACTACTTATTCATTACATAAGTGATGCAGAAAATCAGTTCATCATAATGTTTGCCTAATTTTGAACTACCTAGTTTGCTTCTGCTTTATTTGAAATAGATAAACATACTGCACAAGGTAAATTGGATACATCTTAGTCATGGTAAAATCTGTACTGATTTAATGTGGTTATCTCGGTGGAGGTCAGGTCACTGGTATAATAAATATGCTGGTTTTTTTTCCAAAGAGAAGTGGAAACTGAGAAAGTCGTGTTGCTAGAAGAGAAAAAAAATTACCTGAGAAAAACATAGAGAGAAATGCCAGGCTCTGGGAAATGCAGTTCTCATTGTTCAGCTCTGCTGGTGTAACTCTGATCCAGTGTCACATCATCACTCATCTGTGCTCTGCCTTTGGGATTTGTTCCACCACGTTCCACTGGACTTCTCGGGGGCTAACGAGCCATTCACACTGACTTACCACACCACAAACCAGGCCCAAGCAGAAATAATTTTTTTTCTTACACTGGGCAGTCTTTTTGCTGGAAAATCTGAATTAGGAACTTCAGAATTAACCTTCAGTATTGTTGTGGAGTATAAAAATTCCCCTTCCTTGCATCTGACAGTACTGAGACACTCCTTGCCATGTTGGTCCTGAAGGATCACACTCTGTCCATGATTCCTTTTAGCTTCGACCTTGAGGAGATCTTATGAATCACTTTAAGTTTCATTAATTAATCTTAAAATTACAAAACAGTGATGACTGTGGCGAAGGACAGAACATTTGAGAGACAAAAGATGGAAAAGGCTGACAGTGCTGGAAGCAGCAAAGCAACCACAGAAGTGTTTTATCAGGAATCAGAATGTGAGATGCTACCTCTGTCTGAAACAAGAACTCTCAACTGTCTGGGCACAGAATTCTGATGAGTTTGTGCTCTTGCCTAAGAGATACTTCATGTTTTCATGGGACAGTTTGGAGAAACAAACAGAGCTCTGGCCTTGTGGGGAAAGATATCCTTTGTGGTGTAAGCTAACAGCATTCCACAGGGAATGGGAGAGGAGGTTAATGGGACATGGGGATGGAAAGAAAAATTCATCCAGTGGTAAATGTGACATAATAAATACAGTATTTTTTTTTTCTCTTTGCCATTGCTAGTTCATGTATACTAGAATATTTTACATTTTACTGTGGGCTGCAACCCTTTCTTCTAAAGCTGAAACTACTGTTAATGTTTCTGAAAACTAAAATGTTACTGATCAATACACATTTTGGATTTCAGTGTTTTTCCAGCTGTGAGAGCTGTATAACTGCAGTGGTTGGCTGAAGTTCTTCTTTTAAAAGGCAGATTAAATCATGATCATTCTTTTAACATATTCACTGAGGAATTAGTACAACTCTAACAAACAGTTTTCATCAGTCATGTATGTTTTCTACTTTGCTTTTAGGCAAACACTGCTTCTGCTTAGGCTGATTTGGTTATTAAGAAACCAAAGGGAGCAAGGAATAGTTTCTCACTTGTTCTCCTGTTTGGTGTTGCCTGGACTGTGTCTCCCTGCATTGCAGGGGAGCTGAGCCTCTGACAGGCTGTTTTGTGTCTTGGTTCTGAAGCATTATTGGAGATCTCTTTATTATCTCAGGCTCTGCACCTCACTTCAAAGACAGTAAATGCTAAGATGGTGTGCAATCATCTGTCATATCTATCAGGTAGACGATGGATTCACACTGCAAAGCCTTTTAAAATTCTGTGACAATCTTTGAGAACCTTATCTGAGTGCAGATGTGACATGAAGGCACCTTCAGACTCCAACTGGCTCAAACCTTGAAATGCTTCACCTTGCTCCAGCCGAGTTCCCCCTGAGGTCAGGAGCAGGTGAGCAGTCAGTGTGTGCCTTAATTTTCTCATTATTGTTTCTAGGTGCATCAGTACCAGGTTTAAACACAGCAAACATCACAGTCTGGAAGTTTATATAGCTGCAAATGCAGATTCTTGCAAAAGCTGTGAATCTTTAAGGAGCTGCTTTCAGTGTGTGTTCAAATACAAATAGATGTCTACTGTATTTTTGATGTGGAGAAGCTTAGGGGTATGTTGCTCTTCTAATTGTTCCATTCACAATATTTATTTATACTTATATAATTCTAACTGGATTTCCATATTTTAGCAGTGTTTGTAATGAAATGTGATTTGTACTGTTCTGTATCATCCCAGAATGAGACTGGGATATCTGACTGCCTAAATAATGTGTGATAAATGTTATTCCATAAACTTGGTTGTGCAGTTTGCACAGCAGCATTCAGTTGCTGTGAACAGCTAACATGGGATTCTCCAGCACAAGTTCCACATTTAAGTGAAAATGTGTCTCAGCTGTTCATTATTAGGATTCAAACAAACAATTTTTTAAATTTCATTAATTATCTTTTTCTCCTTCACTCTGTCTTATTTTTTTTATTTTACCTTCAGGAAAGTCTCCTAAGTGTTCAGACTGAGAATTTGCTGTCTCAGCTGTCTGTGCCTTTCCTGGTGCTTTGTGCTCTGAACTGGGTCACACGCAATTTTGCAGTGATACAATTGTCCTTTTTTTTTTTTTTTTTTGGTGAGAACTGTTCCTTCTCAACTTGCTTCCTCTGCACCTTCAATCTGAACACTCTGAAAGATAAACTAAAAGTAAGGCAGGGCTCCTCTATTTAGCTGGAATTTCAGGCTGGAACATTCATAGTACTTTTCCAGAAATCTGCAGAAGATCCTTCAAGTTTCCTAGTTCTGAAGAATTTAAGCAGAAACTCAATCTTCAAACCTCAGATATGACTCAGCCATTGTGTAATTGTTTTCTGTGGTGGTAGAGAAACTGATGTTAAATGATGCCCAGCTTTAGTCACTGGACAAACACTTGCTGACTGTAGAGAACAACTTCTCTTGTAGCAGCTAAAAGTTTTGAAGTTTATTATAATGTGAGTGGACAACATATCAGATGAAACTAACAATTAATTGTACTGCAAAGACAGGAAGTTTATCATTATATTGTCATGGCTGTGACCACCTAGTGCAATCCGTAACTCTGGCAGTGGCTAGTCGCACATGAAAAAGTTGCAAGGAAACCCTACAGCAGACAATCCTGGGATTTTATGCTCAAAAAGTGCCATCAGTCCTAACCTCAGGCATGTAGAGGCTACCTTATACCCTCAAGCAGGAATTTTTTATCTGTGATTTTTCCCTCTGTAGAAAGATACACATACAAAGATTTTCAGCTCGATCTCTCTCCCTCAGTTTCTCTGAGGTATTGGAGAGGTGTGAGCACCGTATGTGATCTGCAGAGCGTGTCAGGGGGAAATGAGAAATGGGAAAAACTACTGAAAACAGCAGTGTGTGCTTGAAGTTTGACTCCTGCCTTACTTGCTTATTGCAAAGAGCAGACTGAATAACCAGATGATGCACGTCAGAAAAACCGAGACCCTCATCACTTCACAACAAGAAATATTGCTGATTTCCCTCTGAATGTTTAAGGAGCTATTGCAAAATGTGTCCAACATTGGCTGCTCCTCCAAAAGTCTGGGCACTCTCCAGGAGCAGACTCAGCAGTGTCATCATGGTAAGAGACAGGCTTATCTCCAGGAAGTTTAGAAATGAGGAATCCTAGAAATCTCATGAGGTAAGCCAATCTTTGAGAAACTCAAATACACCAGCAAAAATGAAGATATTCAGACGAGTTCCATAAGCTTTTAGTCAATTGCTAAATACTGATTTTTCATTTCCAAACTTTTGGAGAGTCATATAAACCTGTGCCTTTTGCTAAAAGTGTGACCACTGTCATGCCTGTAAGACAAGAGAAAATAGCAGATACTCCATGGGGGCAAAAAGGCATAAACACAGGGAATTCTCTGAACCATGGCAGTGATCATGAGGGCTTTTACTGACACAGATCATCAGCTGTCTTAGAACTGCAGGACTCTGCTTGCTTTCCAATTCTTCCTTGCAGCTGGTGGGAATTTGGACAGCTGAGGGTCTAGACAGGGACTGGGGCAGAAAAGCTGTGCAGCGTTTTAGCATTGTGGGTTTTTGTTTTGCAGTCCAGCCCTGCCTGGTGATTGCAGCCTGGGGTGCTGAGGGATGCAAATATGCACATTACATCAAACACAAGTGTTTGTGTGGCTTTTGGGTGGAAAGCATTCAACCCTCCTTTATTAGCTGTGTCTTTAAAGAGGTGTCTGTGAGCAAAGGACAATTTGATTCTCCCTCTCACCTTCAAAAATTAACTCAAAACGGTGCCTCAGAACTGGGGGAAGCTCCCGACCCTCTTGCTTCTAGACAGGGGGCTGTTTTCTTGAGGGATCAGATGTCGAGAAGCTTTCAGGGTGTGCACGAAACAACTTCTGACAGGATCCCAAGCTGCCCTGTGCCATCACGGCAGCTGGCAGTGAGTCATTGCTCCTGGCCCTGGAATGCAGACCTTGCGTGTCTGGGAAATAATGCCCAGCCAAGTGTGATTGCAGCCTGTTATTGAGGCTTTATTTGTGATATTGGCATAGCTAAGGTCAAACGTCCTTCTCTCTGTTTCCACATAGTGCTTTTAGACAGCTTTCAATAATGATTCCATTATACCCCTGCTACGGAGATATTTTGTCTCTTTTACAAATTGTTGGTTAATTACCGAGTTGTTTTTCACATCTGATTGGGCTTTTGAGTAAGGCAGGATGACATGGAGCCAGAGGCAACACTGGCTACGCAAAAAATGGTGTTTCAGCTTTAAACTTAAAGTGAGTACAAGGATTTCTGAAACAGATGAATGCAGCCCCACAGTCACTGTAGGTAGTGAAATGCATTGTCTGGGAAGTGAAGTTATTTAGAAACAATGGTTTGCCTGCAGGTCTCCAGGTGATGTGTTATGTTGTGTTAGCTTCCTTAAAATGTAGATCCACTTTGTGTGATAAGGAGGTAGAAAATTATTTTACATATAATGTCAACCAGTTTAGAATTGTTCTTTGATTTATGGGCCTTACAATATCTTGACATAATGAATGGGAAACCTCAAACCTGGGAGCTGACTCTGAACAGGGGAGGATGAGGTGCTGTCCTTACTCTGAGTGGTTTCTTAAGGTCAAGGACAGAGAGCTGGGTACATGGATATTTTAAAGTATCCTGGGATTACTGTCAGAGATACCTTATCTGTGCTGACTTTCTCCAGATGTTCTTCTTTCTGTTGACTGTAGGAGGAATCTGCACAGTGGACACTGACTTTTAGATGGGACTAGTTAAGAGAAATTCCCTTATTCCCTGCCAAAAGACCTTGTGTAGCTGTATTTCAGTCACAGAGAAAATCCAATAAGCCAGTAAGAATATTAATGTGAGTCGAATCTCTAGGATTAAGTCCTGAATTTCTGTTGAGTCTGGATTCTTACTCTTACAAAAATGTTGATGCATCCTTTTCCTTAAAGGAGCTGGATGGTTGTAGCAAGGCACTGGCAAACATTTTAGAAAAGCCTGCTGTGATAGTAACCTTGTACAGAAATACGACTTCCAGCACTTACCAACATCACCTGCCAGAGAAAACTTGGCAAGTCTTCTAATTTGGTCAGTGAATATTGCTAAGAGGAATATTAATTTGAGATATTCATAGCTCAGCAAAAAGCACTCTTGGTCCCTCAGCTGTGTACTCTGGAAGGGAAATATGCAAATAAATAAGATAAACTCAGCATTTTGTATTTACAACAAAAGGAAAGGGTCTCAGAAGGTCTCTTGCAGTGCTGGTAATTCTTGGATTTATTTTTTCATATATCATTGCTAAAATAATAGTTTTTGTAAAAGTACCAAGATTACTTCTACATCACTGAAACTCTTGCCTTTATATCTGTTTTATCCTGTTATGGATTATGAAAGAATCATGTTCTTAGCATTTGCTGGGGAAGTTGGCACTGGTGTCAATTCATGTAGCCCCTTGATATCTGTAAAGAAAGGTTTGCCATTTTGTTGGGGAAATTAATGAAGGCGTCAATCTAAATTCTTGTTTGCATAAACAAAAAACAACAAAAAAAAACCCACCTCCAAAACCAAGCAACCAACCAAAACCCGACAAACAAAAAAATTAAAACCAAATGTCTAAGTTACACCTCTTATGCAGAGAGGGATGATTTGCCATAAACAGTGACCTTATGATGTCCTAAAACCCTTTGCCAACTGCAAGTAAATAAAATAAACTTCAAACAGAGGTAAAAAAAACCCCCTAAAGCCTAAACCCCAGAACACACCATTCAAGGGAAGGTATTTCCTTCCATATTAAATGTCTCAGCCACCACTGTGCTGAAGGATTTTTCAAGTTTTCAATGTCTTTGCACCCACAGAATTATCTTGCACTAATGCAACAATATGTAAGTTGTTGTTCCAAAAATCCTGGGCCCAACTCCAGATTCATCATGTGAACTTGAAAAAGCCAACATGCTTTGGAGTCACAAAAATAGTACTGGATTATTTATTTATATAGCACCCATAAATTTACAGGTTGCTTTACACTCCAGAAATAAATTCCAGTCCCTGGAAGGGTAGTGCCACAATGAATTCTGGCTGCTAGGTTTAAATAAAAAAAGAAGAGAAACTCTAATAAAGTCTGAGAATTAAAAAAAAAAAAAATTAAAAATCTCATTACCCATCTCTGATATCCTCTGTATTTTAAGTATTTCTGCTGTGAATTAATTTAATTCCTAGCCTAAATAAAAGGCAGAGAAGAATTGCCCCAATACCTCCTAAAAAAAGCATTAAACTCACACCCTGGAAGCAGAGAGCTGAACCATCTGTTGCTGGGTTGTTGAATCCATGTCAAACTCAGAAGCATGTGAGAGTGACGTGCAGTGCAGCGTACAGAACAGGGCAGATATTTTTGGTGACATCTGGATGCTTTTCATCTGCTAAAAAAACCAAGGATTTTGGGGACACCAAACTCTTAATCATATGCACTTATCTCTACAAAACCAGCATGGTGTTTGATCCTCTGGTTACGTATTTCTCTTCCAAAGCCCCACTCTGATGAGGGAGAAGGTTCTAAAAGGATATAGAATTTTTTACTTCCTTGATTCTTATTTCTCTTGCCCATTTTCTTGACGAGTTTGATAAGGTGGCCAACCCCACCCATCTTTTCCTTGGCTGACTAATTCACTTTGGGCTCAGCAATTTGTCCCTGATATCCATGATCAGAATTCCTGCTGCCTGACATGCAACAGGTTTACACTTTAAGGTTACAGCTCAAGTACAAGAAAGAAAACCAAAAAAAGAAGCTGAGTTGGATGAAATTTGGAGACTTGCCTACTGCAGCATGCCATGGTCATGTTTAATCTTCTTACAGTTGACACCTGCTAAAAATTTACTGTTCTGGAGGGATTGGTGGTAGCTCTGTGCTGACTTTATTGGTGTGACAGTGACAAAATTCCAGGGATTTCATTGGAGAGATCTGTGATAAAAGTTTCTCTTAGCTTTAAAATTGTACTGTGAGGTGGCTGAGGGTTGTGTGCTTTTGTTCTTCCTTTTCACAGTGGCATAATCACTGGTCATAGTCCATGTGAGAAATCAATGCAAGCACCTGCAGGCAAAGGAAGTGGTTTCCATGCTCTGTATGGGAGATCTCAGAATAGCTCCTTTACTGTTATTCAGCTGTCACTTCATTTAGGTTTGAATTTACTGAAAAGTAAGAGACATCTGGTTCTTACTTTGAATTCTCCATGGGAAACACAATAGCAATAATTTCACTGAAGGAGGCTGTCTGGCAGTTGGTAATGATGGGACTATTTTGGGTTTACTTAACTGTACAGTGGGTGCTTTTCTTCTGCAGGTAGTGATGTCTCAGATTTTGGTGTACATTTCTTATCCTGTCCAGACTTCTTGTAAGTCTGGAATGAAAAATTAAACCAAAAAGCTCAAAGTACTGTGGGTTTTTTTACACTTCAGTCAGGTTGCTTATTGACCTCAGTTCAGGACAGTAAAGGTACAAATCAAATTTTTTTCGTTCATAACCATTAGGACCTGATTCTAGTTGTGGTCTCATGTGATTCTGCCTAAACAAGACAGGAATTCTCTTTGGGAAGGAGTGAGTTGAAACCAGTTCTTCAGTGCCAGTCTGATATTTATGCCAGAAACACAGTTCCCCCCCCCCTCACAGGACTTTGATTTTGCCTGAATAAAAAAAAAAATGAGTCAGGAACCTTGGGAATTGGTCCAGTGGAATGACTGTGAGTGACATTTGACGGTCAGCCTGACCTTTACCAGTTCTTCATGTCATTGCCATTAAATGGTTGCTCTGAACAGAGCCAGTGTCAAACCCCCTCCACTCTGAATCATTCTTTATTCTCTTCTTGGAAATGTTCCTTCTTTGCTTTGTTGGTATCTGGTATTTTGTTCTTGTATGAAAATAACGACGATAAAAATCGTACGGTTCAAGGTTAAAATGTTGTGTCAGACAAACCAGGTTCTGAATGGTTAGTAGGAAGAATTAGTTCTTCTTTGTGGTGCTGTCCTGGGCTGTTAAATGCTGAGAGAATGCTGGACTTTGGATGGCTAATCTGTGTTGTCTTATTCTGCATTCTCTGTACAGCAGAAATCATAATGAAGAAATTATTCAAATGTCAAGACTTGTTTTAAATAGGCATTGGCATCAGTAATGAATCCTGCTGCTTGTGTGCTTACTATTTGTGTTTAGGAAATCACTGACTTAGGCTGTGTGTGGTTTTAGGAGTGGCAAGGAGTTAGATTTAAAATCCACTGGACTTCACATACAGATGGCTCTCTGATCAAACTGGTCAGGTGTATAAATCCTGGAATCACTACATGAAAACAGGTTTGGTTTAGGAGCTGTATACTATTAGTGCTTATGCTATAGGAGATGTGAATACCCTAATGTCTGTTAATGACAAAGAAATAAGAAGAAAAGTATAACAATAAAGGTTTAATATACAGGAGGTGTAGGCCCATTGTCACAGCAGACAGGCCAGGGTTTGGCTCGTCATCCTTGGTCACTCGTTTGATGAGTTCCTGAGTAATGAGATGATGTGAATGTGAACACTGAACATTATCTACATCCCTACCCTCTATTCAGTGGGAGGTCTCATATTGGCACTATTTTTTACTGAGCTTGTTAGAGCTAATGGTAATTCCTTCAGCAATGTGTAAAAATAAGTGAAATTATCTTTCAGTATGGAGCCGACATCTCTGGATGCCAAAACAGTTATTGTTTTGTGTGAGGAATCAGAGTGTGCCAAAAATTCCTTCTCTTCTCCTTTCTTTGTTATTAAAGCTCGTTGAAAGCTAAAAAAAGTAGAATGTCGTGTCAAGAAGAATAATTGTTAATCTAGGATTTAAAAACTTCAACAGATCAGTGTCACGTTGCAAAAGGAAAAGCTATCTCCTCATCAAAATGATATCTGTTGGGAAGAACACTCTGCAGAGGAACTCCTCTAAATGCATGGAACTGAATCTTGCTCCTCAGAACTGTTCAGTGTAGTTTGCACTTCACATCCACTCATCCAGAGAAACCCACAGGCAGAACAAAGTGCTGGGGTACCCAGTGCTAGGTACCATGCAGGGAGCAGTTCTGTCCCTCAACATCTGCAACCTCAAAAACAAAGAGAAAAACAGGCTGAGAAGACAGGACTGTGTGTTTCACTACCCAAAAAGCCCTCGTGAATCAGGAAGTCAGGCCAAGCACAGTGAGGGCAGAAATGGGGGAGGGCTGAGTCTCACACCTGCTGTGGTGCTGGGGTTGGGCTCCAGTGCTTTGCCCATCGAGCTCCAATGGATTTATTTGTGCTGCTGCCTTCCCAAAATGTCCTTTGCATTAATGAAGCTGCCAGTCTGGCCCCAGGGTTGTTGCCATGGGGTCTGTGCCTGACTCTCCAGGAGGGACAAGAGGAAAGGAGTACAATAAAAAGTACCTGATCCTCAGGAACAGACGAGTTCTCAACAGTATTTAAGGTGTAAATGTAAATAAAGAACTTAATAAATGGAGAGCAATGGGAGGTATATTAGGGTTTTTTAAGGATTTCCTTTAGAACATGCACACTGTTCTAAGCAAATTGTTCTGAGCCATCGCTGCTCCCGGTTCCTCCTGCATTTCTTTTCTCCAACTCCTACTCTTTATTTTGTTAGAAAAGTAGAAGTTAACTGTTAGGCCATTGTGTTCTTCAAAATGAGTCAATTCTGCCGTCTCCAACAGAGTTCAGTTTGAGTTTAGCTTCTGACTAAGATGAAGTACAATTAAAATGGGGAAAGTGGCACAGTGCTTAGTACTGTGTCTGCTAATTGCTGCTGTACTTTCATTTCTTTTGACAGCTCTCCATGATGCATTATCACTCTGGTGGGTTCCCCCCACCTTTAGCAGCTTTTCCTTAGATTAATTTCTGAGTGTTGCTGCACATTGGTGTGCTGAGCACTTGGAACAATTTGCAACTACTAAGTCTGGTCCTGAGTTTGCTACTCTTAAAGTTCATATTTGATCTTCTACCTCTTGTAATCACAGGAGGAGATGTGGCTTTGTTGCTGCTTTCATGTTCCCTGTTCCCCCCTCTCCTCTCCCTCCTCATGCCCTTCAAACAGATTGTTCTAGCCTGAGTGAATTGCAGATTATGAGGTAGGAGGGATGTCATGGAGGTAAAGCACAGGGAGAAAAGACTAAGAAAGCAAAGCTAAATATTACTTACTTCCATTGTGATTGGCATCATTTGTTTCAGTCACTGTTGCATTTCTTGTCTGCTCTTCTTGGAACATTTTACAACCCTGAAGTTGTCCCCAGGCTTTCAGTATTTAAAATCAGTGTAGGATTTCCAAAATGCAAGTCCAAAATTAAAACATGCAAAAGTTGAGAATATTCAAACGTGTGAGGACACTGTGATCTGATTTAATACCTTTATTATGACTTTTGTTATTTTGTTGGTATTAGAGCAAGGAATGCCTATAGGTGTGCTGTGCTCCTGTGGAGTAAAACCAATTCTTGCCTTTGGGATTTAATTAACCTTCAGAAATAAACCAGACAAAATAGGTAAAATGGGGAGATTGGAGATTATGGAGAGAATAATGATTAATTCTTTAGATCACCTAGGAAATCTGAAACTAGATATTTTGAATCTCATTCTAGTATCTTTGTCACTTTTCTTCTCTCCTATTTGCATCTCAGATTTTGTGTCAACTTTTCCTACTTCTGCTCTGTTCTGGGCTAAAGAATCAAATAATCAGATGGCAGTCCTGAAAATTTATTCTCCTTGAAATTTATGGCCAAACTTGCATTAGCTCCAGGAATTAACTCTGCTTTTTTTAATGGGAAGAACAGTAATCTTGGGATTTGGTTCGGAGAAAAATGTTACTAAATGAAGCCATGAGCTGCAAGATCCCTCATCCCATGGGCAAGACCAGCTGTAGAACCAAAGGGTCTGTCCCTCATTTTAGGAAGAAATACCAGACCAAATCCTGATGTGTCTCTGCTGATTTTTGTGCTTCAGTTTCATTCTCCATTAATGATTCATTTGATAAAGCCGTCTGCCCACAGAAGTGCCTGAATCAAACAGTTCTTCCTACACAGATCACAAACTGAAAATGGGAGAAGCAGGCATTCTGTCAATGGTTAAATGACTAATTTGACAGTAGGCCATTCTTCCAAGAGTAAAATGCTCCCAGAGAAATGAGTGGGCTCAAAGGGAGGCTGAGGCCATACAGGATGCCAAGAGCCACACATGCTTCTCACATAAATATGTCCTTAATGATTACTCTTAATACTTCATTGATTGATAGGTCATCAACTTGTGACACTAAAGTGCAGAGATAAAGAAACAAAAGGAGTTTCAGAAATGCAATGAAAGCTAGGGAAGTTTTCCAATTGTAGAGATTTGTATTTCTCTTTGTAGTCCAAACTCTCAAGTCTGCCAGATTAGTGAATAAGAATCTTTTGTCCTTGCCCAGTAAATATCTTGATAATAGGTAGGAAGAGCAGGCATGGAAAGCTGATGCAGCTCCATGTTCAGATGTCCCTCTGCTGATAACAGGAGAAGGGCTGGGCTAACACAAACACACGGTGTCAGGAGTTCCAGTGACATGGTTCTCTTCCAAAAGGAAACTCAAGACAGTCACATTCCATCTATTTTAATAAATATATGAGGCATCACTCATACACTGCTTGTGGGCAAGGGTTAGAAGGCAGAAGAAGTGGAGAGCTGTGCTGCTCTCACTGTATCTGAACCATGAAAATATGGGATTTCCAGGGCCAAAATTAAGAGGAAGAACTTGTACTTTTTAAAAAATCTGGAGTTTTACGTGGCTTCCTAAATGGAACACATGTCAGTAAATGCTGACTTTATCAGATAACATGAAGCATTTCTGGAAATCTGGCTCTCCCACAGGTGTGTTTGAAAGGGAGCTGATTCCTTTTGAAAGATGTGTACGTAGACATTCCTTCGAAAAAAAACCCTTTGTCACACATGACTGATCAAATACATAATAATACCACATACACAGTGATACCAAGGTTTGTTTTATGCTTTATTTTTTGGAGCCTCTGCTCCATCCCCAGCTCGCTGCCCACGCGGTGGCGCCGGCGGCAGCGCCCCGAGCCCCGCACGCCGCTGTTCCCAAAATCCCGGCTCGGGATGGAGCTCCGCGATGTGCCAGGGTCCCGTCACTGTTCCCAAAATCCCGGCTCGGGATGGAGCTCCGAGATGTGCCAGGGTCCCGTCACTGTTCCCAGAATCCCGGCTCGGGAAGGAGCTCTGAGATGTTCGAGGGTCCCGTCGCTGTTCCCAAAATCCCGGCTCGGGAGGAGCTCCGCGATGTGCCAGGGTCCCTCCGGAGCAGGGACATTTGTTCTGGATGTCAGCTCCCGTACCCTGACAGAGCTCCTGCAGCTGCACTGGGCTCTCGAGGGCTTTACCCCTCTCTCCATGAACTGGCAGTTTAAAAAATGCTTTGTAAATATCGAATCTTTCCCGATTTATTGATCTTTGATATCCAAGCAGCCTCAATCCTCATCTGTTTTCTCAACCCTGTGTCACTTTATTATGTCTCCTTGTATTTGCTTATTGTAGGACTGTTATCATCCCCTTTTTGCATCTCTTTTGGCTCACCAGACATCTTTCAGCAGAATCACAGTGTTTGTGCCTGTTGTGCACTCAGAAACTCCTATCTGCTCTCAGAAACTCATATTCAGTTTCTTCCTGTATGTTCTTTCCATCTTCTCTGGTGAGAGTATCCCTTTGTTTTGCTGGTGTCAATGGATGCACAAGTAGTGCCATGGAATTTATCAAAGTATTTTACATAAAGTTGAAAACAAAAGGGCAGGGGGAACTGATGGGTATAAGCTGGACCTTCCATGGTTTGCAGGTATATTGCTCAGGCAAACCCACAAACCACCCACAAATACAGCCAAGCTTCCTAGAACTTTGTGTTGGTTAAAAAGTTCCCCAAGTTCTTCATGTTATGATGTTGGCTGTTGGGTTTTAATTTTTTTTCCAGGATCCTTCTTTTCAGATCTTAGTTCTCCCTTCATGAAAGCACAAGGCTTGGCTCTCAGTTCCATAAGCACAGACCCTGAACACAAAATGGTGTTGAAGATCACTCCCTTGTCTTATCCTGCCAAACACAAACTTTAAAGAGGTTTGGGATATGGATGTTCTTTTGTCCTGCTCAACAGACCCCTGACTGAGATAATATCCTTAGGGTTATGAAGTATTATTGAAAGGAAGCACCAGAACACTGTGCTCTAGTTCTGCATGTGGCTTTAATTATAGATTCTCCTGAATCCTCTTCATACCTGCTCTTAATTTTTTTTCTTGAAATTTCTCCTACTCTGTAATGATTCTCTTCAAATGAGTTTTTAAAATGCTATATAGGAACTAACTATACAGAATTAAGGAATCCTGATATTACCTTTCATCTTCTTGTTTCTAATTTGGCCTGACAAGCTGTGCAGAATAGCTTGAAGAACTGGGGCCTCTTCCTCATGAAAGCACCTATAAATTAAAAGCAAAGGAGTTTGAGCTGCTTTTCATTATCTTACATCCAATGGCTGAATTTACACACCAAACTAAACAGTATCATCATCTTCCAAAATAATGTTTGGGGAAAACGTGTTTCAGAATTTTTTTTTTTGGTGCTCAGTAATAGCAGCACTTCATTTCTTTTAGATAAATATTTATACAAGCATGCACTGTAAACCAAGAAAGCTCAGGGTCTGAGGCCCTTCAACGAAGAATCTCTCATTTTCTATGATGATTTTTTTTTCCTGAGCTATTTTATAAGTATTAACCACTGAGGGAGTTAAGAACCTAAAAAGAAAATATTTTTGAATACTGGAAGGAGATCGGTTTCCTTTCCCTAGACATGATGTTACTCAGTGCAAACTACAGCCTTAAGTAAAAACAAAGTGTGCATTGAGAAATGCTCTGCAGAACAGCTGCATTTCTGAAATGTTGTAGGCAGGGGAAGTTTTACCCCTGGACTCCCTTCAGGTGTCTCAGGAGTTTCTGGTGCCCTGGTGCTAAAAGGACAATAGAAAAATTCTGCTTAAAAATTGGCCGCCAGAAAAGTCTTACTTTTTGGAAAACACACCCTCCCCACACCCCCTGAAATTTTTCAGTACTCTTTAAAATCGAGGAGCTGGAATTCTACCTGTCCTAGAAACTGGCCTGTGTCAGGAAACAATCACTGTGTCTGATTTGGTTTTATATCTTTTTAATGATGGGACTCCATTAAGAGACCAATTCATTGTTCATAACAGTGATTAGTGCTGTATTCCAATCTACATTTTCCCAAACAACCCATGTGCCTTCAGTACCTGCTTTTACAGACATTTATTATGTTGAGTGCAGGGGCCTGATATTTCAAAGACAAAGAGGGGTAGTTTGAAAAGAGTCAGGAGGGGTTATGCCTCCAGCTGAAAACTGGAGTAGATCACACAATAAACTGGTATTTTCAATGTCACTTTTGGGCAAGATAACTTGTCCAAAATTATATAGGAAACTGAGGGTAGAAATGAAGAAATAATTTATTTTGGCTTTAAACTTGTTGTATTGGCTTTTATCAACGCCCCTAAGTCTCTAAATCACAGTTCCTCACCTGGCTATTTTAGCATTATTGAGGTGCTTATTCTTAGTCCTGTTCCTGGAACTGAACTTGTTTGCAGAGGTAAAATGGCTTGCTAAATAAAGCAAATTCAAAAGTGTTCCTATCCCAAACCAATTCAGACATAGCACAGGAAAAATAAAATGAAGTCCCAGAAACTTACTTTGCACTCATTAAAGGAGTTTTCATTTGCTACAGAGTCATTGCACAGTGCTGTGGCAGACTGAAAGAAATGAGTGCATGCAAAATGGCCTAAAACATCCACTGTAAAACTGTTAAACTAAGGGAATTGTGTAAAATTTGGTTGTTGTACTTGGCTGGCTTTACATGTACTTTTTTCAGTTTTGATTTGAGTTGTGGTTTTGACTCTGTTCAGAACTGGGCCAGAACCACAACTGTGGATCCAAATACCCACAAATCCTGGCCTGGATCTGAATTTTTCATGTTGAGTTCATTTCTGATTCAAAAGAACCCCCAAATTCTGGGCAAAATTCTATCAAAACCACTAAACTCCCCTGGCTGGAGTGCCAAGCCACAGCTCAGCCCAGGTTTGTTTGAAAATGACTAAAAACTGGTCACAGATTCTGTTGAATGTGATCCAAAATTGAATCACAGTATTTAGAAACTTCAGCAAACTGAGGCAGAACTCAGTGGTTGCAGTAAAACCAAAATTGAGGGAGTATTGTGAGGTCTTAACTTATTTTTTTTTTTGTGGACATTTCTTGCAGTTCAGCAAACCCATCCTGAGAACTGCACTGGTTCAGGGGAGCTGGTAGTTCAGAGAACTTGTGTGCTTGGGAGTAATTCTTAAAGAGCTGAAAGCAATGATGGAAATGTATCAGTTTCCTCTCTTATGCTTTTTCCATTTTTAGTGGAGTTGCTCTTGTTCTGTTCTGCCTTCTGCACAATTAAAATAAAAGCCTTTGAAGTGTCTGAATTTGCATATTTTATTTTTTTTCCAGAGACTTTGTCACAGCCTCTTATGGAAGTGATAGCATTAAATTGGAGCAGCACAATGAATTCCAGGAAGCGAGTAATCTTCATTAAGCTTGTTTATTTGCAGGAGCTCCATTAAATTAAGAATGCTTATCAGGCTATGTCTGCACTGATGAAACCAGTTCTGCTGTTTGCCTTGAGGGATTGGTTCCCTACCTGACACCTCGGGGTCCTGGATTTTAATCATGTCCTTGGCAAACCCAGGTCAAAACTGACATTTGACCTATAGTGCAAGATCAGTCTTTATAGCAGTTTTTACATATTCTCCATTTTACAGATCAAGAAGTAGGGTTACAACCCAATCCATGACTTAAACAGGAGAAAGGAACTTGGTTTTAAGATGTTTCTGTTGTGGTAAGGGAAGGTGTAGTTTTGGATTGATCCAGTCTGAGGTGTGAGTGCTGGCACATTCTCTCAAAATCAGAAGCAGAAGAGAGAGATGAATCAATTCTGAATTAAACAAATGGCAGAATTCCAGTCTAATACCTTGGAAAAAAACTCATAAAATGTCAAATAAAATCTAATTTCACCCTATGTGTGTTTAATGATGACTGTACTTCAGTGGTGAGGTTCTTCTCCAAATCATTTAGGAAGACATTTACACTTTTTTGAAATGCCAATGAAAATAATTTCGATGTGTTTCAATTCTTCTGCACTGCAACATAAATATTTGGAAATACTCACCCCACTGAAAGGGTAATTGTTGTGGTGAGTTGGATACATTATCAGCCACAGGTAGACCTCCAAAAAAAGGGCTCCTCATAAAGACATTTGTGCTCTCACTAAATTAACCCAATGGCATTTGGTTCCAGCAAAGCCATTCTGCTACATAATGACAAGAAAAATGAGATATTAGTGAAGTTCTGGGAAGAGATGAATACACATCTGCTTGTATTTGCTTTCCTGGCATGACGCATCAGGTTGCTCTTTAGGACTAAAATTAAAAATGTAGGGAATGAAGATTTTAATGAAAAACAACAACAACAAAACCAACCCTCTTCTCTTCTCCTAATTGAAAATGTAGAAAGGCATAATGGAGAGAAGCTGAACTTGTAAATGCTTTGGGTTTGTATTTCTATTGCAGGAGCTGTGTGTGTGCTCTTGTGTGTGTGTATCAATTATAAATATATATCTGCTTTTGCAGTGACAGACTATTTTAAGGTGGCTCAAACAGTTATTGGTACCAAACTGCTTGATAATGAATGTCTGGGAAACTGTGATGACAGATCAAAGGATCAGCATTTTAGGTTTCCATTCCTGGTGTATCTAGTTTAGATTGACTGTAAATAAAGTTCTAGTCAAGTTCCAAATGAGCAAGGCAGGGTCTTACAGGGTAGGGTAGCATTATCTTGGGAATCCTGCTGAAACATCCTTCTGGAGGGGGCTGATCTGTGAGAATTGTGGAGAGATTTGTAAGCCTTGATTTCTAGTGAAGATTGCCTAAAGCAATATTAATTGAATATGCATCTTTCTGATAAACATACTGTACTTCTGAAACTGTTGTCATCAACATGACAACAAACGAATGTGGAAAAAATAAAATCCTGGAGCAAAAGGCAGATTTGCTGATGAGAAACCCCACTGGGAAGCCTGGAGGTTGCCACCCCATTTATAAACAGCTGCACCCATGTGGCTGTGTCAGACTCTGTTTGTGTGCAGGGGTGGTTGGGCTCTGCCTCTGTGTCACAGGGAAAGAGGGAAGAAGATGAAAAGTGGTGGCAACAAAATGAATATGCAAAAAAGGAGGAATCTGGTCCAGGGACAGGAGCTGTGGGTTGGGGTTTGATGTTATGGATTAGTCTGTTACAGTCTATTTCCTCTTCAGGATGTTTTTTTCCAGTTGCTTTTCTCGTCTGTGTGGTCTTTGCTCAGCAGAGCTTGTGTCATCCTTTTCATCTGGTTGTAAAGGAGTTTTTTGGCTGCATATACCTTTGCTACAAGGACCTTGAATGATATTTCTTCAGGGTTTCTGAACTACATGAAATACAGAGCTGAGAGGAACGCACTTACAAGGGTTTAGGTTTCAGTTAAATTTCCAGGGACTTGGTTTCACTGGTCTTCCAGTGAAATAATGTAATCTAGAAAATCTATAATAATTTGGGAATAAGGATAGAGAAACACAAGCCTCTACACTGCACTCTGATTGGACTGTGCTTACCAACACCATAACTAGAGTGAATCTGAAAGATCTACTTTTCCCTGTTCCTTCTGCCTTTGTACAGATGTGTGTGCTGTGAAAGTTATTTATAGGATTCATTTAAATTCCACATTTTCCCCAGTACATTTTCCACCTTCTTTTTCACAGTACTTACTTGTAAAATCAATAGTCTCAAACAGCTTTACTTTTTAAACTCCCCCTACTTTCCTTTCAAGCTTAGAGGGTTCTATGTGTTTCCATGGAGCCACTTCTAAGCAGATAGAAACAAACTCAAGCACAAAAGTTCATTTTTAAGGAAAGCCAGTGCTGGTTTCTACTATGAAGAGCTTGACTTCTGCAGGTGCAGAGTTTAAAATGAAATTGTCAATATTCAAAACATCTGGTGCATATTTTTGTTGCAGATGGGTGGTTCTGGACCATAACTGGGTAAAATACCCTGGGAGAAGGACTTCATAGCCTGCTACAGATTTGTTTTGAATACCTCTCTCCTTTGATAAGGTGTTTCACAGCATCCAAATATCAGGATTAGTGTTACTTTGACCTATGAGGAAAAAGTACCTATAGCTGGAAAAGCAACGAGGTAACATCAGAGCATTCATTACAATTACATTCATATCAATTAAGGAGAATAAATGATATTTGGAGGTTTCTGTGCAGACAAGTTGATTCTAAATACAGTGCCCAAGATCCTTAAGTGCTGTTCCTCGTGTAAACAACAGTAGAAGTGACTTCATTTACATTTACTTAAGGTTTGGCCTCTTCTGGTCAGCAATTCCCACATAATAACGAAACAGTGACAAAGCTGAATTTGACTCATGACAGATTCAAGATTTCTCTTGATTTCAGATTTACCAAAACAGTGGCTTGACAGTTGCCTCAGTTCACTCCAGATATATGAGCTATATTCACAGTGGTTTCCTCAGTGTGGGTTTGATTCCAACAATTCTGAAATTCAGAGTTTGTCAAGCTCCTTTGTGATTGACTTAATCTTTCGCAGAAGAATCTCGTGGATTTATAGCTGAGATCTTGACTTTGTCTTTGAAATCTTTTTTATTTCTGAGAGTTTCTTTTACTAATGCCCCTACCAAGAAAAGAAAGCAAATAGTGGATTTTTTACAACTGCTTATAGCATAACATGGGGAAAACTTCAAAGCACAGAGAAATGATTATGCTTGGTCTTTTTTTTCTTTATCCTCTTTTTTTTTTTCTGCCCCCCATTTCAAATTGTATTTATATTTGCTTCTGATTCTCATGTTACTTTCTTCTTCAAGCTGCCAAAAGTCTTCAACTGTGGTGCTGGAGATCAAATGGCAAATTTCTGGCAAACACCTCAGAGCTTTGTTTTCAATGAAGAATCAAATCTATCCTCTGATTAACAGGAGAATCACTTCACTTGCACTGTCATTTATGCTCATAGTTCTTGGATTTGTTGTCGTTTGCACATGGAAACACAACATTTGCGTGAGCAAACAGTGCATTTGGGTGTCTTGTGCTTTGAGAACAGTACACAAGGTACAATAGCCACAGCGGTCTAAAGAACAGACACAGAATCAAACTGGGAGCTGGTGAAGAGAAGAATGACAGGATAATTATGGCAAATGTGCAAATACTCTGACAGAATCAAGAACATTATTTTAAATACCTGTTTTCAGTGAGGTCAGCCATACAATCCTCATTTTCTGTTCACGGGGCCCAGTCCAACCCTCATGTGGTTTTATCTTGGGGGAGAGAGAACTGACACTGAACTGACGACCTGGCTGAGCATCAAAGTGTTGTGCAAAAGTCCTGCTGATTGGGCTGATTCAGAGAATTAATTATTTTGCATTTGCTAAAATCAAAGCAGAACAGGAAAGAGGGAAGCAGAGGACAGTAAGACCAGTGCACTGATGTTGGCTACCCCACGCCACAGGAACTGCTCCCTGAAACTCTCTTAGAAGTGTGCACAGACTTTGTGAAGGAGGCTTTGATCTGGTGAATGAACCTGACCTGTTTGCTGTGTTTTGGGCAGACAGTGGAAGCACAAGATGTGAGACATCAGAGGCAGATGATAGGAAATGGACTCTCAGGGCAGAACAACTAGGGAGAGCACAGATATGCCTGAATGGCCAAAATGAAAATCTGAGCTCCATGTGTCTTTCCACTAAGAAGTATTGCACTAAGAAGAAGGTCAGGATCTTCTTTTACTTCTCAGAGGGTTAGAACAAACTCCCCTGCTTGCTTCTCCCTTTCCCTGCCCTGATGGCCTGGGGAGGAGGCCTCCTCAGGTCATCCTCTCAGCTGCAGAGAGCAGAGCTGTGGAGGGAAATTTGTGTGGAGTGCAGTACCAGGCTCAGAGAGAATCTCGAGTACGCCGCTCCCTGGGAATTCAGCTTGAGTTTACATGGGCAGATGATGGTGGGACAGTTTTAAACTAAAATAGAGGAGATTTAGATTAGATGTTAGGATGATATTCTTTACTCAGAGGGTGAGGAAACACTGGCACAAGTGGCCCAGAGAAGCTGTGGCTGCCCCATCCCTGGAAGTGTCCAAGGCCGGGTTGGATGGGGCTTGGAGCAACCTGGAATAGTGGAAGGTGTCCCTGCTGATGAGATGAGCTTTAAGGTCCCTTCCAACCCAAACCATTCAATGATTCTGTGAATTATTCTACAAAGAACAGGCCAGGTATGGATCAGAGTGATAAGGGACCACAGTCACAGATTGATGGTCGTGCTAAAGTCTTCTTAGCAGCTGCTGCCTCTACTCAATAAATACCCCCAAGCAGATTCCCTACAGCTGTGCTTACTGAAAGGCACCAGTCTGGGTACGTCCCTTTTGCTTCTCTCAGTCTCAGTGAGCCTGGAAATATTCTCAGCCTGACTTTTCTGTGTGTGCCACAGCACAGGCCACAAACCCCTTCCCGACAGCTCGCGCCACACCGAAGATCAATGGTGGAAGAGCAAAAGCCACAAAAAGCTGTGCTGTGCCTCAGGAAGGGAGTGAGGAGATGAAGGGCATTGCCAATGTGAATGAGATCTACATGAAAGAGCCTCGTCACTGCACTGCTTTCATGGATTAAAGGAACAATTGAGCAGAAGAATGAGAGGGTGGTGCCAAGAGGAAGGGAGGACATGGAGGAGGGAAGCAGGGCTTCTCTGGTTAAACCATTCCAGTCACGTTCTTGGCACACAGGCAGGAAAGCACAGCTGCTCCACATCTGCTGAGAGCACTGGAACTGAGCAGGAACCAACATAAGTATTCTCAGCCTGTTCAGATGAGGTTTTTGTTTGCTCTGGTGTGGATACAATACTTTTCGTAATTAGTAAGATGGAAAACTATTTTCTAATGCCGCTGCAATAGCTGATTTGGCTTATAAATGTTGTCTCTCAAAGGTCAGGCCTATAGGGACTCACAAAAGGCTAATTTTGTCACTAGAGTGTCAGACCTGATGCCCACCCTGAGAGACACAATAACCACTGAATTACACAATTGAAATGTTGTGTGCTTGCATCAATGAAAAACTCTGACAATTTTCTTTCATGCAGCATCTTGATTATATTTCATGTAGTAAATCTCCCCAAGTATTTTAGGGCTTTGTGCCTGAAATGAGGCCCACATTCCTGGATATCAATGTGATACAAAGATAACGAGAACAATGCAATTTTTCTTTACCTAATTTATGGTCTTTGGTCCATATTTTGGGTATGGCTCTGAAGTCTGATAAAACCTTCAGCTGATGTGAGGGAAGTGCATATAAATGCAACATGAAGAAATCTCAAATCCTAACTCAGCATCTCTGTTTGATCCTCTCAACTACCCAGCAACAGTCAAGAGGTAACAGGAACTAATAAACATATAAATTGATGTGATTGACTTAAATTAACCCATTCACTGACACCACTGCTAGAGAGATCATATATTTCAAACTCAGGCTTATTCTTTGTGTGCAAGTGAAGCTTCAGCTGGTATTGATAAGTATTTTGCCTGTATGAATTATAAGAATGAAGACTTTTAAACAGAGGAGAATATCAAATCAAAGAGAGACTGTGTTATACAAACCAAAGCCTGACACAGACCTGAAGAGTTTGAATCTGGGATTCTAAACTGGCTGCTATCAGCAGGAACAGCTTTGGGTCTTCTACCCTTGGCTGCCTCTATTATTCAGTAAGGCTCTTTTAGCTTCATATTAGCTGATAATACACCTATGGGGCTGACAAGAGCTGCAGCTGTGCTAATTATGGCAGAGAACAGCAGTGCATTCTTCAGCCCAGCTCCACTCTGGGACTGTGTTTGGATGTCCCATGGCTGTCTGCATCTCACACAAGCACTGGCCATGCCTGAGCCTTCCAGACGAGCACATGAGAGAAATTGGCATTTCCCAGTGGCCTTATGAATATTTAAAGGTGGAAGGCCATATTGTTAAAGGTACCTGGAATAGCACACTGGTGTTTACTTTCATGTTTTGGGGCTGTGTGTGTGTGTGTCTAGGTGCAGTAAATGTGCAGGTAGAGCTGTAAATCAGGGAGTTCTGATCTGTGGAGCAGCTTTCTGTGTTTGTTGTAGCTTTAACTGCATCTCGGCCATATGCCTTGTGCAGCATGTTGAGCAAACACCTTTTTCTATAATTCTTGTGTCTCAGGGGAAGCACTGACAGGGCCATGGCAAGCTGCTCATTCAACTGAACGTCGCTGAAGAGGCTGCTGAGGATCAGGCTTTTGGAAAAGATTCAATGCCACTGTCTAGACAGAGGCAAGAAACAAGGGCTCCCTTTCCCCTCATCCCCTTGGAGCCTCATCACAGAGCTATGCAAGCCTGCTAATTAAACTGGAGTTTTGCACTTCACCCTTAGGAGTTTCTGTCTTAAAAAAAAAAAGTAGGTCATTTGATTGACATGTATTCTTCAGCATCCTAATCTCCAGTGAGGAAATGATGAAAAATGAGCTGTGCTGAATGCAGACTAAACTGAGACTACACAGAAACTGAGCGTTGGATTACATAAAAGGTTGAATAAGCCACCAATCCCACATTAGGAGGAACAGGAATAAGAAGGAGTAGTGCAGAAAGCCACACTTTTGCTGTGGTTAACAGAGACTGTTGTTATTTGCTGGATAATTTCCACTCAGTCTGATGGAACACCAAATTTCAAGTGGTGGGTATGTTTCAGTGGTGGTCTGTGACACTGGGTCCAGGCAAGAAATGAAGAAAACAAGGCCAATACTGGGACATAGAAAGGTCCTGGTTGGGAAATGGAGCTCAGAATTGGAAGTGGTGTCTCACTAAGGGCTGGATCCAGACACAGGCTGCCCAGTCATCCTGAGAAACTGAAGCAGGGTGGTCAATGGAATTGGGTAATATCCCAGAACTGATTGTATTCACACATTTAGAGACAGGCCTGGTAGAATTGTGCACTGGTTTAGGGGGTGTTGATGGAGACCTGTTTGTATCCTCACTGCTCAGACACTCCCTAAGTTATCCCAGAGAAGGACTGGGAGGGGGGGGACTCTGAAACCCTGTGTTCTGTCAGAGATCTTCATAGCAGAATGAGATACTCATGTGGGGATTCTCCATCACTTCCACTGAGACATTCTGTGCTTATGAGCAGAGACTGTGGAAAAAGGAACAAAGTGGCTTGGCCAGGGATTAATTTGCACACAAAACTTCTGCTTGTGCACTCCCAGTGCTTGCACCCCAGTGTGTGTTGTGCACAAACCTGTGCAGCCTAGAAGGTCCTGGGCTGGGGAGCAGCATGAGCTCTTCCTTTTACTTTGGGGAGCCATCAGTCTGATCAGGGCTGTCCCTGCGTGGACTGTGCAGTGCCCAGCATGTTGAGAAGTTCCTGTTGCTTTGGGATGCCTCCATCTGTGAATGCTCATTTCCCTACAGCACATCCAGGCCTGATTTTCAGAAAATAGAAGCTGAGCACTTGTGAAAAGAAGGGACCTTCGAGTCACCCCAGACTGTATACTCAGATATAAACTGTGACTCACTCAAAAATGTAATTCAGTATTTTTATAGGCTGCTTTTCTTTTTTTTTCTTTTTTTTTAATCCAACAATATTTGTATTATTAAATTTATACCAAATGTGTATTTGGAAGTATTTCTCACTGATTAGTATAGAGACATCTTGGGTGTCACTGTAAATTCATGAGCGTCTGTTTTTCATTGTAGTGAGAAAGCTGTGAGAAAGCATCCAAGGGAGACTATTCACCAGTAAGAATTAAGCATTTATGGTGAGGTGGAATACAGGGCTCTCTAAAGGTTTCCTCTTGAATGACTCCATGCCTGGAGGTTTAATATCAAACAGATCTTTTCCTTCTCCCAATGCCAAAACACAAAATTACTTGCAAGGTAGATTTTATTCTGGAAATGTGTTTCTAAGGTTGGTTTCTAAGGTGGCATAATAAGGTGCTGCAATAGCTTGTGGCCTGTTTGGGGCTATTTTTAAAATTACTAAAGAGGGTTGAAATAAGGAAACAGGACAGTATGAAAAAGCCTCTTTCCTCTGCATATTCTGCTGCTTCTTCACCTTCCCTTGGATAATTTTGTCTTCATCTGCGTATTTAGAGCAAATTCTGAATATTATGAGGAAGAATTATAAAATTATTTGTATTAGCAAATGAGCTGTGTGTCTTTTGGGAAGACACAAATCCTGGCTTCCAGCCTATTCTAATACTGAGTTTAAAACAAATGCACCCTGGCTCCAAGCAAACCTTGGTCCTCTATGACCTTCCTTTACTCTTCTGTAGACCTTGTCTAATATTTCTCCTCTCTTCCAGAAAAATGCTTCCCTGGAAGGTTTAGTCAGATGATGTTTGAGATCCTTGAGGAAAGGTCCTCACTGCAAGGAGCTGAGCTCTGGTGACACGACTGCAAAATTTAAAAAAAAAAAAAAAGCAAAAAGGTATAACTATGGCACAGCTAAAAATAGAGCCTGAAATTCCTCTTCATTCTCAAGCCATATAAGGATCTGTGCATAGCTATGTCAGGCAGGATCCTCATGCAAAAAGAGATGAAGTTTTGGCTGATTTACCATGGGAAGCATCATGTTCATATGTTTCCTTTGTAGAGCTAAATCATGATTCTGAAGTTGTCAGAAGGCCACTCTTTAAATTAGAGTAATTTATAGATGTATGTGCCCAAGAACAGCTACAAATGTAAACACAGGCACTCCCTTGCCTATATCCACTGCACTTTTCCAGATCATTTCCAAGTGGAAAAGAAGCCTAACAAAGAATGAAAGCAAAATTTCTCCGCCAGTCACAATCAGAAGATTAATTCTTCTTTTCTAGTACCTGTAAACAGTAGACCAGAGTCTGGTCTTTGTCTGGAATTTCCAGTGGCACTGCTGGCAGTGCCAGGCATGGATGACATGCAGGGAAAATACATTGGCTTTGTGCAGAAATCTCCTTGCTGATAAACATCTCATCTACCTGCACATGCACGTGTGGTCCTGCAATACAGGGATATTTAAAGGCTGTTTCACACTCCAAAATTAGTGCTTATGGAAGATGATAAATGCAGCACCTTGATACTCACAGTGCCCTTGTGGCAGCACATTCCTAAAGCATTGCCTGTGTGATACACTGAGGAGGAGGTTTAGATTTTCATATGACAGAATGGTGAATGAACTTGACCTGGCAAATCTTGTAGGGCTGTGAGGTAGCAAGCCCTACAAGTGCAAAATGGCACTGTAAGGTTCCCTAGAGTGATTCTAGGATTCCCATCTGGTGATGCAGGGTTCCCTGCTTTTTGGCAGTGTTGGAGAGAAAAGGTGCCCCAAGATGCTATGGAAGAGAAGGAGATGCTGAGAAGGAGAAGATCAAATAAATAAAAGCTCCTCCTGCTGTTGGCAAAAAAACATTGTAGAATCTGATTCATGAATGTGCAGGTTTTGTTTATACCCATTTTGTGGCTGATTTGTATTTGGAATGAGGTCCAAACCACAGTCACATAATCTCTTTGTGCAGCCCCATTTGTTCTCAAATGCAAAACAAATAAACAAATAAACAAGACCCTCATAGGAAACAGAACTGCATTTCTAGTTTATGTATCCTATTTCCTATTTCCCTGCATTTTGGATGATTCCTCATCCCAGCACAGGCTGGGCTCCATGTGATCCATGGCTTTTCATGCCCTGCTCACATTCCTGTCTATCTTCTGTGTCATCTCTTTTCACTGCTGCTTTAGATTAGCCCCACTTATGGCTGTCACATGTCATAAATCAGCCTTAATTGTCCATCCTGCCTTTCATCATCTCTTCATACGTCCCACACCACTGATTCTTTTGAGGCACCCAGCTTGCCTTCGCTGCTGCTTGGCCTTCCACATCCATGTGATTCCATTTGGTTTTCAAAGATCTCTGTCATTTTAACACAAAGCCCCCAGAACTGTTTTGGATGGGTTGTTTGGTGTGGTACATGTATGTACCCATATGTTAGAATTTAATGTCCGAGAGTGAAGGTCAGCTGGTTGATCTGGACCAGGTTGGTCTGGAACCCTGAATTTGTGGGTTATTGACATCATTTCTGTGTGTGTCCCTACTCTGGTTTGTGCAGTGATGATGCCTCATTCCTTAGGAAATTTTGCTGTCTTTCTCTCTCTTTTTTTCTATTAAGAACATTTTCCTGATTTGGCGCCTTAATTTGAAACTGCTACACTTTGTGCTGCTGTGTGTTGTGTTCCAAGGCTGGGGGTGATTCCCAAAGCTGTGTTTTCATGGCACTTTTGCATCTCCATTGGGATCAATGGGAAAGTGATACAGAGACTGACAGCAAAACTTTATATAGAGTTCTTTATTCTGAGGTAACTTAGAATATGGTGACATCTCTTTCCCTCTGAACTTTTCTCTGTTCTCTGCATGTATCCTTTGCATTACTCCAGTCCTTCAATCTGTTTACACTTTTATTGCCATTCAGAAACATTTGCAGCAAGACAGGAGGGAATGGTAAAGATCACAACTGAGTCAAAGTGGGATCTGGATGCCAGTGGAGTCTGAGCACCAGATTTTACAGCAGACCCAGCTGAAAATACAGAACAGGGAGAGGAATGTTAAAATAAACTTGTTCAGCTAAATCTGGCAATTTGGACTTCTACCTGCAGCCTCTAAACCTCTCTTCCACTGTAATCTCCATTTGCCATACAAAGAAATACTTTAAATTAGAGCCAGGGAGAACGTAGATTTTCCAAGGCAATTTTGTCTGTCTCTCCTTTAAGGATGCCAAATGGATGACAAGAATTTTATTATTTGTATATGTATATTTAAAGTTGATTTAATTAATGAAACCCATGGAGTCTAACCCCTAATCTTATTAATAATTCAGATGCACAGAAACAAGAAGCTGTTTTACATTTGAAGGATAGAGAAATGAAAGGATTGCTTTCAAATTTATTTTTAAATTGGTAAAATATTTGTGTGCCCATAATATCCATTTAATTTTGGAGTTTGGTGCATAAGGAATGCTGGAATAAGACGAAAAGTAAATGTAGTAAAGATGGGGTTTCTGGTAGGTGTTTTTGCCTTCTCTGAGTCTCCTTGGGGCTGCCTATGAGTTGACTGTAGATGTTTCACCTTCTCTAATAGTGCTTTCATATTTACAGACCCTGGTTTTCTCAGGATGCTGGGGAACTTGGCCTTTGTGAAATATTTGCAAATAACCAGTGATGTGAAGGAGGCTATAGGGCTTTAAATATTCCATTAATTTGTCAAGGAAATCTGGAAAACATCTGTCTCCACTGTTTGTTCTTGTGTTGCTTTGCTTTTAATTATCCCCACCTCTTTTTAATGGAACATAAACTACCATTTCACAACTTGATTTGATAGACCAATCCATAGACAAGTGCCGTGACATGCACAGACCCCTGGGCTGGCCCTCCTCGTTCTTCCAGATGTCTTCTGTGCAAACATTTCCAAACTAAATACTGATTAAAAGCAGTTTGAGGAACGAGCACAAACAGTCTCAGCGAACAGGCACATTAAATACCATTGTGGAGGTCAAAACAAGACTTGTTTAATTTCTCTGTGTCTCTTCTGTTCCATGGAAGGGGAAGGATGAAGGTCCACAGTGAGATTTCTCCTCACATCAGCTGTTCTGCCCTGCCTGGTGTGGTCTCTGCTGGCTGTGCTTTTATAGCAGCAGGTCATGCCTGGGGCTCTGCACTTCCACAGCAAAACCAGGAAACAATGGGGTGGTTTTTTTCCGTGAGTGGGAGAAAATGGAAAAGGCAAAATTGCAGCTAGGCAGGTGGGGAAATGTGGATGCGAAGCGAGGCTCATTGGCACTGCAGGAGCTTCCAGCACTTTGGAAATCTCTGTCTCAGAGGGCTGGAGGGACAAGCCACAGATAAGGGACGTGTGCAGACGTCTGTGCCCAGGGACACAGGCGATTGCAGGGCCAGGAGTGATGCAAATTGTTCTCAGAACAAAGCCAGGGCTCATCCGTGCCTAGTCCTGGTTACAGACAGGAATTTGTTCAGCAGCTCCCTCCATAATGTCTTTATGCTCAAGCAATTTCCTTCGGTTCTTTGCAGGGAGCAGGGTTTGTCTAAATCAGTCAAATTTGCAGAATACTTTTCCCCAGTCCCTGCACACGTGCATGCATCACTGCAAGTGCTGGAAAAAATAAATGCACCTGTTTTCTGGAGCTGATGCAGAGATATGAGATTATTGGTGACATCTGTTGTTCTTTGAACTAAAGAATGAGCACAGTTGCCTTTTAGCACTGACAAGCCTGGCTGCAGAGAGCTGAGGACATTTGCAACAGCTCAAGCTGGGAAGGGGAGTTGGGACAGTGTTGACTAAAGTAGTTAATGCTTCAAATAATACTGACCAAATATACTTCAAATAATAATGGCCAGATCCTTTCTTCATTTTCCCTTTCTCAGAAATCACTGAGATTACATTTTTTCCATACAATGCCAAATGCTGTCCCAAAGGCATCTTACCATGGGCACAGAGAGCACTCAGGTGCTTTTCCTGGAATACTAAACCCAGTCTTCTGGGCAGCTTCGTGGCCAGAATGAAGAAGAAAATTGTTGCAAAACTGATAAAAACTCAAGACAAAGTGAAAAGCTGAAAGGTGAAACATGGAAATTAGACAAAAAGGGGGAAAGGTAGTTAGAAAGGAACTTCTGGTAAAAAAGAAAGTGGATTTCTCAAGGTACTGTTGCTGGATTCCTGATTTCTCTGGAGCCAAGCGCTTTGTCTCTCTGTTTTGTGAATACCACCTAGGACACACAAGACCAGAACATGATTTCACTACATTTTTCTCTATTATAAACACTTCAATTTTGGAAAGAGTTACTTTCACCTGAGTGTTTCTGGAACTGGGCTCCCAATTTTGGAATAAGATAGCTCTGGATCATTGTCAGTCCCAGGAAACATTCTGCATGTTGAGAGTTAAAATAATTTCCATTTGGCTTGTTCCCACAATGCAAATACCCACCTGTGCCTTACTGGGAAGAACTTTTTCTGAATCATCCCTTCTTATGGGTCTAATATTGATTTAATTGTGGGTTTTGGCACTACTTAAAAGCCTGAAGTGTTTCTAATAGATAAAATATGTTGTGTCCTTTATTTGTGTCAGCACTCCCTGGGGAATCTCACTGTTCAGAATGTTTTCTTAGAGGCATATACATACACAAACCCTGCAGACGTCAATTCAAGCACTGCACCCAGGGAATAATGACTAACAGACTTCAGACAATGAAGAATCCAATTTAAAATCCAAAACTGGATTATAAACCCCTTTCTTGTTCTTTGTAGGTTCCTGTGACAAATGAACTCTCTTTGCTATTTCTAAATATCTAATTATATTCATATTTATGTGGGTTAGTCCCCAAGACCACAAGCAAAGCAGATTGGAAAGAAAGTTGCAGAGCTCATGTCTCCAATTCTTGTCTGATTTTTGAAATGGTGATGCTTTTAAAGCATGAAGACAGACACTTTATAAATGGTATCTCAGCTAATTCAAATAACTTGTTTGAGAAGTACTTGAAGTCAGTAGAGATTTGCTCCTTTTAGGCTAACTGGTCTGGACTGGGGCATTTTCCAGAATTATTTCAGAGCATGATTCAGATCATTGGTTCCTGGTGTGCTGTGACTGTTCTGTTTTTCAATTTGCTCCATGTGAGTTTCTAGGAAAGGAAAAGAGCACTGTATTTCTGTTGTTCCATTCTCCTGGTCATTGTGAGCCCTTAAATCCACTTCTCACTGAAAGCAATATATAATTTTGATTAGATTTTTGGGGTTAATATGTTTCCATTTCTGTCCTGTGTCACTTCACCATGTATCAAATATGGGCAATATCTAGTTTAGGTCACTTAAAAATTATTACCTCAGCTTGATCATAGATGTTTCTTCATATTAAATGCTTAAATCCCTCAACTCAGCTTCGTGTTAGATTGTTAGGTCAGGAATTCTCACAACTGGACCTTCCTGTTGGGTACTGCCCCATAAAACAGGTGCTTGCAGAAAAGGATGAGCTCAGTAATTTCATGGCCAAAATCTGTGTGAGTCTTTGTGCAACGTGGAGCAAAATTATTGCCTTTCATCCAGCATTAACCTTTTATTTTCACTTAGGTATATTGCATTTTTGCCTTTTGTCCATTTATAAAATACATTTTGATAGGCATGGAGATTTTTCATAATCTCATACCTTTTTTTCCTTGAAAGATTCTACTGTTTTGCAGCCTGCCAATAAACTAAATAAAACTATCAGAAAGTAACAATTCACCATAAAACCCTAGCTAAACTATAGCTTTATGTTAAAGACATGCAAACAATACAGATGTTAACATTATAATACACTTCAAGATGATTTCCAGCATGGCCATATAATGGTTAGGCTCAGGTTTAACTTATTAAACTCCAGCTTTATGTTGATAATACAGGCTTTATTGCAGAACCTACCACTCATTTTTGGTTTGTAGCAGTGCTGGGGATGTCTTGCCCCTGTCCCAGTGCCTCTTCACCTCATCCCACCCTCATCAGCTGCCCTGGCTGATGTGTGTCATGGATTTAGGGAAGGAATCCAGCTCAGGCATATGGAATTGTCAGGGCCTGGTGTGGCAGCTCAGCTGAGATCTGAGGGGTTCCCAGGCAGCTCTGGCCCTGCTGGAGCAGCATCTCTGCAGAGTGGGACCTGACCTGTCCCTCCCACCCCCTGTGCAATGGAAAACCAGCTGAGGGCTTTATTTACTGCAGCTGCCCATGAAAGCTGGTTTAAAGTCAACATCCAGAGAACAAGCTGTGGGGTTCCAAAGCAGGACAGAATTTAGCAGAGAGGAGAGTATTGCTCTTGGACTGGGAAAACAACCATTCTGTTTAGCAAAAGGTTCTGAGGTCTTGAAGTGTATTTATTTTCCGATAGGAAATGACAGCAAGGCCTTTTGAAATTTCCTGAGGCAGGTGGGTGGATGCAGCCCCAGAGCAGAGAGCAGGCTCTGTGTTTTACCAGGGACAGGACAATGGGAGGTTTAGTCCCATGGAGTGTTATTTCAGCTTTGGCATTGCAGCTTCTTCAGATATCTCTGTATCTGACATGGAGCAATGTTTTTGTTCAAGCTGTCATATTTCTTCAAAATCTTCTAGTTCTTGTAAAAGGTTTCATGGGAAACCAGCCCTGCCTTGTATTCAGTGACCCAGAGAGGCTGCTGGATATACACACCTTGTCAAACAAATATGGCAATGCAGATGGCTTGGGACGTGGAGGAGACAAACAGAAATGGTGAGAAACAGAACTCCCCAAGTCCCCCAGCCCCGGATCAGGATTTGTGGAAACAGCATCTTTGGTTTACAGAATGTTTCTCTACCGCTCCTCTAAGGAACCTTGGACCTCTGAGTGAATTTATGGCCTTATTTGTTTTTCTTACATTATTTCTGTGCAACTGTTTTTTCCTCTGTAGAGGTGTGTTACTGCTTTTTGCCGGAGCTGAGTTTCCTGTTGGAACAATCTTGCTTTAGCCCCGTTCTCCCACATTCCCTTTCATTACCTTTTTTTTTTTTTTTTCCTTTTTAGATTTCTCCTGTCCCTTTTGACTCATCTGGTTCATTTTCAAGGCATCCTGTTTATTTTTCCAGCTATTTGTTTTTAATATGTGTTATCTGACCTTTTCTGTCTGCTCTTTTGGGGATGTATACAAAGCTCTTCCTTTATTTGCATTTGCTTTTCCTTCTGCCCTCCACGGCACCTAATGTTCATCAGTGGAACCCAAGAACAGGAAATGGGAATAGTCATCCACCAGCCCACAGAAGCTGATATAACAAGCAAAGTTCATTTTCATAGTGCAGTTGTGGAATGCTTCGAGTCACCAAGATGTGAATAAATGCAGGGGCTCGTGTTCTGTCCCAGGAGCTCCATGGCACAGTTCTGGCACAGTTCTGGCACAGGCTGCAGCTCTGGGAAAGCTGTTTGAAAGCAGCATCCTCCCCTTTGGTTTCCTTGGGCATGACAGCCATCAGTGAGGGTGGAAGCAAAGCAGGATAATGTAATAGCTTATCTGGGAGAAAGGCCTGCAGGGGCTTATTGTGAATGGAAATAAGATCATGGTGCTACCTCAGCAATGTTCTTGGAGAGGAAACCAGGGAACTTCTCTTCCTGGGGGCGTTTTTCCACGGTGTGGAGATTACCTCTTTGGCCAGTTTCCTTTTGACATGCTCCCTTTGGAGAGAAAGCTGCTGAGAACCTGACAGTGCCTCTAGGCTAATTGTGGTTTGGCAGCGATGTTCATCTGAGGTGGCTGCTTCCAGAAAAATCAGTATCCAGACTTGGCAAGAGCTGGCCGACGTCTTTGTCAGGGTGAAGCACAGAGCACAGAGGCAGATTTATCACCAAAATCAATACCACGAGCTCTTGGGCTGCCACTGTTTGCTCATCATGGCTGCAAAAGCCACTCCACCTCCAGAGTTACTGCCATGGAGCTGTACTGGCACCTGACAATATCCTAAGGGAGAAATCTTTACAGGCTACAATTCACAATAGATCTTGCTGCCTGCAGGAACCACTGGCTTCATTTGGTGGAGATGCAAGGCACCTTTTGCTCCCAAAATGAAAAGAGAGCTGAGCTGTCAGCAGCTTTACCCTAGCCTGGTCCACCTAGAAAAGGAGCTGTTAATGAGAAGAGCTTGTATTTTTAGCAGACAGACATGGTCACCAGGCCAGGAGGAATATTCTGAGGGGGTGTTGTTTGTTACCCTGATTTGTTTCTTGCATTTCTGCTTTCTCCAGTGCAGCTATTGCTGTGTGTATGTGTTTGTGTGCCCACTTGTGATGTGGGGAAATCTCTCCTTAGCCACTGGAACAGATCTGCTGCTCTGGGAGTGCTGACCTTACACCAGGCCCAAAGAAACCAAAGGGGGAAATGTTCTTTTCAAAAAAGCTGCCTGTAGCTCCAGTCTGTTCCCAACAGGCTTTCATTTTCTGCCCTTTGTTCATTTTCTGCTCTCTTTGATGATGCACTAGTCAGTGATGGAACACAATGCTTTCCTTCAAACTTTGGGCAAGTCTAGAGCAGGGCTCAATACTGGAATCTAAATCATGGGCACGTGAAAATGGATTGAAACTGTGTCAGGGGAAGTTCAGGTTGGACATTAGGAAAAGATTCTTCACTGAGCAGGTGGTTTGTCTCTGGTTTAGTTGTAGGTGGCTCTGTGAGGAGCAGGGAGTTGAACATGGTGATCTTTTAGGGATCCCTTCCTAGCAGAGACACTCTGTGTTCTGTATTTATGTGCTGCTCTAACCGTGGCACTAAAGGGAGAGCAGGGAGTGATGTTCAGGAGCAGACTGACAGCATTTGCCATGTGTGTGACAATCCTTAAGGCAGAACACTCAGGAGACTCATCTGTGTTGATTCTGGCCCAAATCCACACGCCAAAACATTTCTGTGAAGGGAGCACACCCTTTTTAAAACGTGCATGTTATCAGCAGTGTTTGCTTTGAAAAGGCAGAGCACAAAGTGGGGGCAGCCTGTCCTGGTGGCTCCTGTTGTGTCCAGGGCTGGTGGAAGGAAGGTCTGGGACAATCTCTGAGGGCAGGAGAACAAATTGTGCCATTTAACAGGAGTTCAAAATCTTGCAGTTCTCTGCCCCACCCCTTCCCTCTCATTTCTGCTGTTCCTCTGAAAGGAATAAAGCACAGCCAGGCCAGGGCTCCTCTCCACAAGGTGAGGTCTCAGCAAGAGGAAGCCTCAAGGCATCCCAGTGACCATGGCCTTGCTCTTTCCATATTGTTTCTTCTGCTGATTTGCTTTGATTGTGGGAAGGCTACAGGAAAGGGCTAGTGAGAGTAGCTCGTTGTTGTTATTTCAGCTGGGGGAAGAAAATACCTAAGAAAATGATTTGGAAAGTGAAGTTCCGTAAATTCACAATGGTAATCCTTTTAAGTATGTGAAATATTTTTACTAGAGTGGTTTTGTTTTCATTCCCTACTTCAGCTGTTTCAATATGGAAGAGCACTGTAGAACCTACATCAATTGTGACTGAGATTTCAAGTATCACCTTCCTGATTTCCTGCTCCTGACCATTCTTTTTTGGTTTTATGTGATTTCAGTTGCAGGTGGTTGTATCAGGACCTCTGATTTTTGACTTCTGATCCAATATTTTTTAAAAAACTGTAATGCCCTGAGTGGTGACCTTTCACCCCCAGGTTTAAGAATCAAACCCACCGTATGCTGGAAGTGACTATGGTATTTATATAGCACTTAAAACTCTGATTAATACTGTAACACTTTCCCCATAGCTTATGTTAATATTCTTCAGCCCTGAAATGGACATATTTGTGATTTTTCTGCCACATGTCTTTTAATGGAGTCTTATTGTTTTGGGGGAAATCAGATTTTTTTTTTTATAGGAAAGTGTCATTTGGTTCAAGATGCCCTTTTTCCCCACTGAAGAGCTGTGTTACTGGAAGCTCTGTGAGGAGCTTGACCTTTCCATCCCTGCCACTGGCATCAGGCCCTCCATAAGGGAAGGCAGGAACAAATGCTCTTGGGGTGGTGTCTGTTCTTCTCCTCTGGTTCAGCCACTCCAGGAGGTTGCAGTGCAGGAAGCACAACCACTTCTAAGAGGAATCTCTGTCCTTGTCAAGTCTCCTTAAGGAGGTTTTTAAGACTGGAAAAAAAAGTATCCCAAAGTGGCACCTGGATACAAATCTATAGGAATGATTTATTACCATGGTGATGAGTTTGCTGTAGTTACTGACTGGATTTTTAATTGCTGGACAAGTTCTTTGCCTGTGTATGCTCCTTCTTTTCCCTAATTTCCAGTGCTGGGCACTGACATAAATAAGAGGATGTTGCCATTCATATGGTACTGATTTCCATCCTGGGCAAACATGTGTCCCTAGTGAACACTTCATGTCACTGAAATTTCAGACATTCCTAAGGAAATGTGTGGCATGTGTAAGAAATGGGTACAGCTGATTGGGAGACATCTCCATGCTAACTCTTAATTTTTAATTAATTTTGTGCCTGGTTTCTTCTCAAAATCTCTTGCACAGAGTCACACTGGCTCTTCACTAATGTGAAGAGAGAACCAAGTGAAACCGTGTTCTGGATTTTTCCTGCCTGCACCTGAGAGCTTGTGTTGGTTCCTTACAGAATGGAAAGGACTTGGTTCAGCTGGAAAAGACCTTTCAGGTCACTGACTCCAACCATAACTGCCAAGTTCACCACTGAACCATTTTTTCCACCACATCTACGCATCTTTTAGACACCTCCAGTGAAGATGGACCTTACTTGACAAGTTTTAGTCAACTGGGACCTCCCCAGTTAGCCAGGACTGCTGATAAATGATTGTGAATGGCTCTGTGAAAACTCCTGCCTGCTCCCACCCTCACCTTGGGTGGATCCCATCCAGCCCTGTAGATTTGTGTGTTTAAGTGATGTAGAAGTTTCCTGACCAGCTGAGAATGGAAAGGAGCAATAAAAGATTGAAGGGAACAGAGAGGAATTCCTCCACCTGAACATCTGATCAATGTTTATTGCTGGGTTTCTCAAAAACATGGGGAAGAAATACCAACTGCTGAGGATGAGCTGATGATCTCACATAGCAAAAATAAACCTCAGCACAAGCAATCTTGCCATGCACTGCTTTTTCCTCTTGAAAAGAATGAGGTTTGTTGGCAGAATGTTTTAAAATACTTGTCAGGATTAATATTCTGCACTGGTAGAAGGAGCTTGACAAAACACAGCTCGTGCTTGTGTGAGGGGCTGTGTGGGGCTTTTGCTAGCTGGGGTTAAACCATGGCTTCATCCAAAGCATTTTTTGACAAAATGTGCTTTTTCCATAAAGGGGCTGTAGCAGAATTCTCAGGGATGGCTCATGAGAGATGGAAATGTGGAGGGTTCTAAGAGCCTGGCTACTAAAACAAGGACCTGACAACTCAGTGCCATGACAATCGATTGGACTCTGAGTGGGTGGTGTGATCCTCTAATGGCAATTTAATCATACACCTTCTAGAAATAATGGGAATCCAGAGATGATTAAGGAAGAGATGAGAAAGAAAAAGCATTTTGGAGAAATTTCCTCACAGAGAGAATGATTCATTTTGGACTGTGCTGTTAAAAGGCAGCTATGGAAACTGCAGCTGTGGATGTATTAAATAGGAGTCAGGCAGGTGCTTACTGGAAAAAATGTTATGGATGGAAACAAGCACCAGGAGGAGTGGGAGGAATCTGCAGAACCAGCTTCCGTTTTTTAGTTGCAGCAGAATAAATGTGTTATTCTGCATTTGCAATGCAGATACACAACAGTTCTCAGTCTGAGCACTTGCTTGGCGGCCGTGGATTTTCATGAGCACTTGTCCAAGGGGCCATTCTCACCTTCTGCTGACATTTGAAAAAAGGAAGCAGCATATTAAATGCCAGGATGAAGGGAACAGTTTCAGGATGGAAAAGGTTGAGTAATGGTGGTGTAATAGAAAGCAAAATTTGGCCCAAAATTTGGTTTCCTCCAAAAGGACAGTTTTTTCCATCAGTACTCCTAGCACAGGAGAGAATCTCTGACGTGTGAGAGCGTATCGAAAGTTTAGTCCTGCAGAGAAAGGCAGAGAGATGGAGATGCTTATTGGATGTTGGGGAGGAATGCAGGAAACAAAAAGGGGGATGGTTTTGAGTATTTTAGGAGGAGGAGCTGAGAGGGTTCAGTTACGGGTGCCGTTGTGACTTCAAACGGAGAGTCTGATGTCCCGCGGTGAGGGACTTACTGGGACGGGAGTCTGTGGTGAAAATGAAGGAGAAGCTTCCGAGAATGCTCCTCACCCAAACCTGCTTGTTGTCCTTTGCTCTCACACTTCCTTTTGCTTCTCTGTCCTGGCCTCTTGGATTCACATTTCACCTAACTGTAGATGTTGCCACTGGTTTCTGTGAAGTCACTCCTATTTATGCCGGAATTTGCAGAGAAGGAAAAGTACTGATCATGAGGAGAGGCAACATGAAGGTGTGACCCTCTGGAGATACCCACTGAGCCTGTCTCTGCTTTCTTTCCTGCTTCTCAGGTGTGAGTCTGTTGAATCAGGGGCTGGTCTGGGTGCCTTTGGGTCATAATTTGAAGATAGTTTCCAGTTTATTTCAGTGCAGTTCCATTAGACCCCAGTTTCTCTGTGTTGTCCCACTGCCCTGCCTGAACAACACCAGCACAAAGATAGCTCCAAAGTACAGCTGTAATAACAAAATGCTCAAGGTTATTTCAGAAAAGCAGGAACCAGACCCTCAGCTGGTTCAAATCAGCACAGATCTCTGCTCTGGAGAGACACCAATTTTACACTGAATGGAGATTTGTCCTGAGATTTCTTTTTGCAAATGGCACAGGGAGAAAGTTGCTGGAGAGGGTTGAGGAGAAAAACATCCTATTTTCTTTTGGGAGAGTTTAAGACTTGCTGACTCAAATGCCAACCATCAGTTCATTATCTCCTAAATCCTGAGGATACAATTTGCTAGGTAAAAACCACATCTGTTCTTCAGCTCAGTTCCACCTCTTTGAAAGCATGTCCAAACTACCTTCCTAAATGTTTCCATAAAATTAGGCTTGGTTACATATGTTTCATTGTGTGTTGCATGTTTCCATGGCACAGTGATTTGCCAGATAAAGCAATCTGCAGCGTATTTAGTCTATCTTAAAGCCTTTTAAATCTGTCTCCTCTAAGCTTGAAATTCTCTCATTCAGGCATCCAGCACTGTTGAAACCTCTGTGCCAATAATTCTTAATGACGTGTGTGTCTAGCCAAAGTAATTCTCCTCATTCAATTTGCAATTTTCCAAGTCAATCCTTTCAGCATTGTGACTGTAGCCATTTATTTTGCATTCTGAGACGTGCAACTCTTAAACAAAATGATCCCGACTTTATAGGCAAAAAGGTGTCTTATAATGAAGGGCAACCAAACTCAGAGTTTGTTTTGGAAACCAGGGATAGTTGATATTTGCTTGCTTGCTCTCCTGGGCTCAAAGCTGACTCCAATCTGTGTGCACAAAGTCTTCCCTTAGTATCTGACAAAGAAAAAAGCAGAGCCATTTCTCATTTGGCATTTCCTCCGTGCTCTTGTTCAAAGAGCCTGCTGGACTGAGCCTTGGATCTTCTGCTATTTCCCATGCTTAGGAGTTGAGATCTGCTGTGACCAACAGAAGCTCTGCTCTCAAACCTGGACTCCTGGTTTATAGAAGCAGCATATTTAGGGTGTCCTGAAGGAAAGAAGGAGACCTTGTAGTACTTAATGGCCAACCCCAGCCATCCAGGAGATCTCAGTGATGGGCTCAGGATGGAAATTTTGCAGCCACTGTAAAGAGGATGGCAAGAACTTGGGTCTTTGGAAGGAGCTGAGGTGAAGATGACAAGGTGGGAAATGGGGGTTCCCATCAGAGCACACCAGAATGGGCACACATGTGGTTTCTATCTTCAGGAGCCATTATGACTTGCATGCTCATTTTGTCCTGAAAACAAGAAGCTTTTGATCCCTGCATGAAGAAGATTTATGTGAGCTCAAGAGGTTTCATTTTGGTCACTGTGGAAAAAAAGAATTTATAAGTCTCCTTCATTTCATTCATTTATTTTTGCCTGTTCTTCAATACCCGTTGAAGGAACAGATACATTTAAGGATGTTTATTTTAAATTGGTACTCTGGATTGAAAAGCTTTTCCATCTGTTTCTGCCCTGCATTTGATATAACATTTTGCAGATGGCAGCATTTATCAGCATCCCACTGCAGACTACTTACTGGCTTTGTGCCTTCAGAAATGGCCTGTGTTCATCACCACTGTAACTTCACTGAGATGGGTGGAATGACACCATGGGTAAACCTGAGCCACCATCACAAGTGCTTCCTGAAGTGTCACCATGTGCTCTGGGCTCAATGGCTCTGTCTTGGTTGGCTTGTTTAATGTAAATATATTGAATTATGTGTAGTTTTCATGATTACTGAAGATTACTGGCTTGCTTGAAGAATCTCTTGGTTCTGATCTTTCCAGTTCATGATTTAGGCAAGAGCTTTCCAGCATGCCATCTCAGATTGCAGCCACACATTTGGATATCCAAGCTATTTAAGCAGGGAGAAGTAGGGAAGGCACCTGTTGTCTTGATTGAATCCCAGTAATCAATTTGACCAGTTTTTCTTCCTTTCACACATTCCACAAAGTATCACACCTCTGCCATGCTATTATTCCCCACTCCTGTGCTCCTGATTTTGTCAACATTCTCCCAGATTTTGTGTTAAGTCCTTGGGGGTGTTGATCCTAAATGTCTTGGTGATTTTCATGGAACCTAGTTCCAGGGGACCTAGTTGGGCCTAAGAGTCACAACTCCATCTTCAGGTTTCAGGATCTGCTCCCTTTGGAATTTAATTTTTGGACTGTTTTTCATTTCACTGTCAAGTTATTTTTTCTCTAATAGTTTACCTACAGAAAGGTGCAGAGTGGACAGCTGGCAGTGACATAGGCCATGAGGCCAAATATCAGGCTCAGTTAGGAAAGGAACATTTCCATGCTCTTTTAGCTTTCTGGAAAAAAATATTTTGGGACCAAGCCTTTCATACCTACCTTCAGCCAAAATGCCACTTGCTTTGGAAAGTGTGAAGAAAATTGGTTTAAGAGCTCACATTAGTTAAGGGAGGCTGGAAGAAAAATGAAATTTAACTTTTTAAAGTAATTTCCCACCCTGCCCTCTTATATGGCAGGAGTGGCCAGAAGTGAAGGAGAATTCCCTGTTGGAAGTGTTTGCCTCAGCAGAGCTCTGAGCACTCACTGTTTGTCCAGTGCTGCTGTGGAAATCCCAGCTCCTGCCACACCAAAGATTGACGTGGAATGGCAAAATGAAGATTTAACTGTCACTTTGCCATGGCCCTGCTTTTTCTCTCCCTTCCTTGATTTTTATTCTGCTTTGACAGTATTTGGGAGGGCACTTTTTTCTTACATTGTGATTTTATATTAAGGCCCTGGATGCCTCATTGATACAAGTCCCTCACTATTTCAGTAAGTGCTACCAATAATTATTCTGGCCAGCATGTCCTGGATAACCCTTTGTGTGAGTTAGAGGGGACCCTCATGGCTCCAGCTGTGACCCACTGCAGTGAAAAGAGAATTTCTTCTAAACAGTGCCTGTCCAGGATCTAATACTCTGTTCTCAGAGCTGTGGGCTGGGAAGGAACGAGACCCTGAGCAGTGTCAGTGTCACAGCAGTGCCCAAGAGCCTCCTCAGTGGTTAAACACATCTGAGGCACCAAGATGGAAAAATACTTCAGAGATTTTGTAAGCTGGAGGAAAAGTTCCAACTATTTAGCAGAGTTAATGCTGAGCTCCTCTGACTCACAGCACTAAAAAGCTGCTCCAGTCTCACTGCTGAATCAATTAGCTCAGCCAGCACCTTTCCCATCAAAGTAACACCTTCCCTTCTTGCTCAGTTTTAAGGCCTGATTCAATAACTTCAATAACAAAAATACCCAAAGCTATGCTCCCTTCTGTACCCGAAGGTTGTTTGCATGTTTCACCTTGCCCTACTTGCACACCTACACGTTTAAATTCCCTTCAAACCAGAATTTGGAACCTGTGCTAGAAATCCAAGTCCTTGCAATCGAATCAGCTCTGTTAATATTTGTAGTCCTCCAGAGGAAATTTGGTCCAGGGGTGTTTGGTTGGGATAAATCTCAGGATAAGTCAGATGGTGCTGTGGAGGGGATCAGTTTGTTTAACACAGCCAGGGGAGCTGGTCTGCAAGATGCACAACTCTGCAGCCCCAAAACTGCAGCTGCAGAGGCTGGACCAAGGTACCTTGGGGTCTGAACACACAGCCAGGCCTGGATCCCCTCAGGATGAGCTTCACCTCTTATTCTGAAAGTAGCATTGTGCTTGTCACCTTCACACCCACACTGGTTCCAGGTCTGGTCACCAGAGCTGTCTGTAGGTCTCTTGGGTATGTCCTTGATTCCAGCAGAATTTTCTCTGTGTGGGTAGCTCTGATAGCAATTTTTTGGCATTGTAATCATTACGTCTATCTTATTTTTATTTTTTAAATGATTAATTAGTCAATTATATGAAATTAGCCTTTGCAATTAACGCATAATTTAGAAAAAAACATTGAGCAGATAATGCTCATTTGTCAGTGAATTACTTATAACTCAGGCTGTTGTAAATGTGAGGTGTTACCAGTACTGCCTTTATTGCTGGATGAAAAACACTGATTAAAACCCCATCCTAATACAGTGCTTGGAGTGGATCAGTCTTGTCCTTCAGTATTTACAAGGAAATGGACTTAGATTTGTGATTTATGTAGGAAATAAAGAGCATTTGGGCTTTGGGAGGTTGATGTGGTTCAGAGCTGAACTTTTGTTACGTGGAGTTGAGAGGGCAGTGGATGTAACTGGGTGTTATTTAAACTGTCACATAAAATGGAATCTAAAATATGGTACCTTAAAAGTTGTTTCTGTGGTGGAAAGGGAAGGACGAATCACTTATTGCCTGTGTAATTGTTTGGTTATCCATCAGATTGCTGCAAACTGCATGTTTGTACTTTTCAAAGTGCTTTGGTGTAGACAGACAGAGACCTTTGCTCCCGAGGAATTCAATGATTTGCCCCATGGGAATGGCTGGGCTTGCCCGAGTTCACTTCATGACACTGATGGGTCAATTCTCTGCCAGAGCCAACAACTCATCTTCATCATCTTCTCAACTTCACATCCACTAATGATCAGTCCTCATAATGAAGGCATTTTTCACCCTGCCAGGAGTCACAAGGAGAAAAATTGATTGACAGAGTTATCTGGATTGTAGTAATTAAATCAGGGCAGACAAATCCCTGCTCTCATTATATTTCAGACATGTCTGAACCATGAAAAACAGAGCTGAAGCTGATTTGCTTCCTGCAGTTCAAAATGTGGCATTAAATGCTGTAGATGATATATAGGGTTACAATACACGAGTGTGAACAAATTAGAAAAGACACAAGTGGTCTAAATACGGGTGTTGGTTTTAACCATCCTTAGTGAAATGTGTGTATCAAGTGTCTGAAAAAAACTATTAACACGTCTCAGGAGATGAACCTGAAGGGATGCCTTGCTTCCAGGGGTATCCAGGCTCATTCAGGCTCTGAAACAGCATTTGTGTGTTCCAGCAGGTAACAGGGGGGGCAGCTAGAGACAGAGATGCTCCACAGTGAGACAGAGAGTGTGAGAGGGGCAGGGAACAGGATCAGTGCTCGCCCAGAGGAACACAACTGTCTGGGTTCTGAGCTCTCGTGTGTAGAGGAGAATGCAGATTTCCACTGTAGAAGCCAGAAAGGGATTTCAAATACTCTTGGAATCCTTTTGTTGGTGAATTGCTTGTCGTGCAAGCACTTGCCTTGAAGGAGGATTTGTGTGCAGATGTTCTTTGGGTAATGCTGCAATCTGGATTCAAGGGTTGTCCCTTGATTATTTTTAAAGAATTTTTCTTCCCTCAGTTTGTTAAGCCGAGCCATTCTTCAGATGCTGTAAAATATTGTACCCACTTTAAAAAGAAGATGCTGCATGAACTTGAATTAACATTACCAGCAAATTAAGCTGATTTGATCTAGTTAATATTGGGTATATAAGAGGTACTTTTAGAGAGAAGCAGATTAGGGTTTAAAGCAGGAAAATCAAGTAGGGAAATCTGGATTCAGTGGGACAGCTGTTCTGATAATATAAATTGGTGCAGGCTCACTGAGCTCAGTTTAGAGCACTGAGTTGCATTTGTGGGGTATTTGGCCCATATGTGATGTATTTTAAAACAAACTTTAATAATCCAGAAATGCAGATGACAACTTGTGCTAGTTTTGGCCTGGCATTCAGACAGTGGTGCTTTAACCAGAAAATCCTTTCAGAAGGAGTGAAGACTTTGGGGATACAATGCCTATTCCCTTCACATGGCTGCTTTTGTGGGTCCTTCCATGGGTGTTTTCAGTTTAACTTCATGAATGGTACAAATCCTCAGCTGGAATCAGATACCAAAGCATGGGAATGATTTTCCTCTGGTTCTGCATTTCCTTGTGTCTGTAGAAGTGCTCATGATATTCTCAGCAGATACTATCAGCATAAAGGAAAGATTTTAAAATTATTTCTTTGTAATGTAATGTTTTTCAAGACTTCAATCACTCCTGCCTTCCACATTTGATAACACAGGGCTGTGAATTACAGGATGTTATGTAGGACACTCAGATTTAAAACCAGTCATGCCTTGGGATAAGATTCCACTTCTCATGCACTCTTTTGTCTGTGAATTTGAATCCAAATTGACAGAAGTTCTTTTCTAAACCTTTCCAAGCAGAGTGTTAAGTTATAGGGCACTGGGCTGGGAACCAGGAGAGAGGTTTAACTCTCGGTCACTGGAATTGAGGAAGAGCCAATCACTACAGGAGGCCAGGAGAGCAACAATTAAATTCTCATAGAGTGCCCTCCAATGTGGCTGAGAAAATGACTTTTAAACCTCCCTTAGCAATTCTTTTTCCCACAAAGAATGAAGAACTGACAAGAAAAAAAGGCTCACGTTCAGACAGTGCCTTCATGGTGCTTCATTTATGTGGAGAAGAAGATATCCACAAGAACAGTGTGGGGGTGGGAAGTAGCATCAGAACCTTGGTTTAATCCTGTTTCTAAGGCTGGCACTTGTGAGAACCAGCAGCATTTAAAAGAACTTGTCTGTTTGGATGCATTTTGTATAAATCAGATACAAACATTTATTATCTGCCTGATAGTGTAGGTGTTGTGTGAGGGTGACCTGCCTGAGTACTCAAGGCTTTGGTTACTGGAGTTCTTTCTTCTTATGCTCCCTGTCAAAATATTCCAACTTCAGTTCAAACTGAGCCAAGGGTAAATATCTGGAAAAGCTAATAGTACTGTGGAAGCTCTAATTTCCATCTTGAACAGGTTGAGCATCTTAGGAATGACAGCTGGCATGTCATGACAGTTCCTGTTGATGAGTCCGTCTTCTAAGAGCCTCATTAGAGTTTTCACTCCCATCCAAAGGGATTCTGGGAAAGAATTGTTCTGACGTGAGTCTCAGAGATGTGCACAGTACAATACTAAATTGACTTTGTCCTGTCAGTGTCTGTACAGGGCAAATTACCTGCCCTTGGCATGTTACTTGACATGCTTCCTTACTGTACGAGGATTGCTGTTAAAAACTCTCTGGTTTTTGTATCAAAAGAGGTTTAGGATTATCCTGTTTAGAGTTATGCTCTGAAAGTTTAGACTTGTAAATTGCCAGTGTGGAGGCCAAATTTCATATTGGGGTCAGAAGGTTTGTTCATGTGGAAGTCACAGTGTGAAATCTGGGGCCAAGTGTGGGAGCTGGTCAGGGATAACAATGGGCACTGCAGGTCAGGGCACAGAGGGTGCACGTGGAGCTGGCCTGAACTGGGGACAGTCATTTCATTGCACTGATCTTTAAAGGGATGATAACCTGATGATCAAGAAAATGAGGGAATAGTTGGTCATTTGGCTGTGACCCCCAATACAGTTTCTAATCACACTCACCTGCAGATATCAAGGACAGCTGGGCACCAGAGGTGGTGTTGGACCACTGAGAGCTCTCAAGCCTTTGCAAGCCCAACCTCTTTATTTCTAAATCACTAGAAAAGGTAGAGGCTTGCTCAGCTTCAAAATCCAGCCTAACCCTCTTCCTGTCCAACAAAGCTCAGGAGGACCCACTTTTCCTTTGGAAGCTTTTTCCTTCTGAAGAGCTGATGTGTATATCATCCTCAAAGGCCACATTTTTATCCAGTGATGAAACAAAATTCATAACATGGCTTTCAAATATCAAAATAGGACAAGAAATATTGTACTAAAAATTAAAGAAACATAATTTTCAAAATACTTCTATTGCAGTCAACTTCTTACAAATCCTGTGCTGAGCAAAAGTGTTGCACTTTGTTTAAGAATGGGATGATGATCATCATACTCAGAAAGACAAAACTACCACAGTTCATTTACTGACTTGGAGACTGTTGTTGGAAATCAATTAGCTAAGTGTTTTTCCCCTGAATACATTTTATTTCCAATTTTGTGATGATGTTTGTCCCAGGTGTACACACACTTGTGAGCTGGAATTACTTGGCCTTCAAATGGCTGAGCAGAAGAGCTGAGATGGTGATCTGCCAGTGAGCCTCTTGAAAATCAGGACAAAGAGCAATTTGTTAGATACAGGATTACAAAATAGATATTTAATTCTAATAACATGTCTGCAAAACAGTAAAGTTTAAAAGAAATAAAAAGGAAAAGGAATTGTGAGTGTGTCTGTCGTCGTAAGGACTCATGATTTACTTATGAAATGAGGCAAGTAGAAAGTGGGTTGAAGAGGTTTTCCTGTTTGCAAGCAGGCCCTTGAAAGGCCTGGGATCTGCTGCCTCCTCTTTGGTTTCCATTCAGCCGAGGTGCTCGGGGTACTTGACCTTCTCCACTCAGTTAAAGCTGATTCATTCTTTTTCCTCATTGGCTTTCTCTGCTTCTTCCCTGCCCAGTTCAAAAGGTCACCTGCAGCTACTCCCTTTGTCACAACAACTGAGGAGTAATAAAATCATGGGCTGCAGTCAAGTCAAAAGATTTTTGCTGCAAACGTTGGCACTGGCTCCCCTTGTGAAGCAGAGCTGGGAGGGGAGGGACAGGCACGGGAGGTGTGGAGAGTAAGGTGAGACTTTGAAGCACCTTCCATAAATCCTGTGTGTTTTCCCAAACACAATGGAACAACAAAATGGGTCAGGAGAAGAAACTTCCACAACCTCAGTATGGAAAAGGAGCACACGAAATGTGGATGTCTCCAGGCCCATCCCCACAGCCCCTGCTGCTCTGCTCTCCTGCCCCAGCCCCACACAGCCTGTCCTGCTTTGTTGTTGCAACACAAAGAGGAGGAGTAGGGCTACGATGCTGGGAGATGAGAGGCAGCATGTGGCTTCCTCACAGCCTTCTACATTTCAGAAAGGGATCTCTCATTTGATGAAGATCCTTTTTTCTGTTTAGTCATAAACAGATGAATCCCATAATAGCCTCTGTTTCCTCTACTACAGGAGGTCTGTATGATTAATAAGATCTCCCTGTAGTGAATGCCAAGCCAAACAGATGAATGCAAGGCGCATCTGCTGTAGATTAAACATTTGGAAAAAACATTTTATAAATATTTTTTTCCACAACAACATATCCATATGGCAGTTAACTAGGGTATATATTTAAAACCTTGCATGTACAGTATATCGCCGTGCATATGTATTTAATATACTTATTAAATAAGTACTTATGTTGTCACTCAACAGATAGCTTTTTGATATGACTTCTAATCTCTTTGAGATGTCAAATCAGACTGTTTGAAAGGACCACATGTGCCCTATCAAGCAAAACATGAGAAGACACTGCTTCTGAGTGGGTGGGTTAGTGGGAAGCAAATCTTTTATTTCATTATTTCTCAGAAACAAGATGTGTAAGATAATTACCTGGTTAGGATGAGGTAAGTGTAAAATAACATACACTGAATATGGCTAGAGAGATAAGGTTGTCCTGGCTACTATGAAAACAGATCCTGAGGAAACAGGGAGGTTAAACTAATTGGAAATTTCCTAGCTGAAAATCCTAGCATTTAAATTTAGCTTTACAAACTTCGAAACACTGAAATTATATCTCAGTATAATTAATATTTTGGACTTCCTAATCTAACCAGAATGGATTAAAGGACTTCATAGAAATAAGATTTTTTTTTTTCTAATCTTTGTTGTATGATGGGGGGTCACCTTTTTTATTTCTATATCTCTCTGTCTGCCTTAGAGTACTGGACAATGATTTTGGATTGATAAAGAATGAAGTCTGACAATTTATCCCAAACGAAAACCAAATTCAACAGGTAGACATTTTCCAGAGCAGCTCTCACATAAGTCAATCTGTTTTTTTTAGTTTGTTGTTCTTGTAAGACTTAGCAATACTTTTGTAGGCTGATTTTCTGGTAAACTGGGATTTTTGGGTTTACTTGTCATGAAACCAAAGACCCTGACATGTGATTCAGAGAACCTAATTCCTGAAATGGTTTCTACCACTTTTCTTAACCGACCTTCCAGTCCAGCAACCAGAAAGAGGGAAAAAACCCAGCGTTTCAAGATTCCATATGCGCTTGCTCGTTGTGTTGTCAGGGATCAGGACCTGGCTTGCGTGTGTGCCTGGAAAACTGGGGCACTTCTCGGAGAAAAGGGCTCTCTGAACCTGACGTGTGCTCTGGGAATGGCCAGTGCTTGTCAATTCCTGTCTGTCTGGGCTGGGGCAGCGTGGATTTCCAGGGCTCACGGCGCGATGCTCGCGAGCAGACGCGACGTTTTCCCACGCGCTTCCTCCCAGATTGCAGAGCAGAGGAAAAGAATTGCCTGGCTCTGCTTTTATCACACACCATTAGGTGCTCTGCAGACTCAAACAAGAAAGACAAAAAAGCGCCTCGTGTTCAGGAAACTTTTAATATTTACGTTCATTACAGCTTCAGGCTTTGCTGCCGAAATGGTTGGGTTTTTGGGTGTTCTTGCCATAGTTTTGCTTGTTTTCTCTGAGTGTCCTGAGGGCAGGTGGGAGCGTGGAGGTGGGAAGCTCCCTCACTTTTGAAATGGTGGCTTGATGAGTCATGTCTCATTCTGCTTGAGAGGCTTGTTCCCTGATGTCCTTGCTTTGCTCTTGAGCTGAAAAAATGCTTCTTCACTGTTTAAAAAAAAATAAAAATGTTTTAATCAAAATGCCTGTGGAGTCTTGGAAAAATCACTGGACAAAATTTTCTCGAACTTTGTAGAAACAGTCAGAAACTGCTGGACTTGATCTGGAAAATCTTAGAGTGGTCCTTTTTGCATCAGGGTTGAAAAAAACCAGCAAATTATGAAACTTTTCTGAACACAACTAATTTCCAGAAGTATCTCTCCTCAGAGTCCTGATGTGAGCCCTCAGTAGCTGTTTGTGATGTTCACAGCAGGTTTTTTCCTACATATGTCAGAACCATACCTTAAATTAGTTTTCAAGTAGATTTAGTTAAATGAGTTTAAAGAAAGCCACTCTTGCTGTGCTTTAGCAAAGGATTATTTTAGACTGGCTTTGATTTGTTCCCAATGAATGGTGTTTCAATTGATATAATCTAAGTTTATATTGATTTATGGTGTCTCATAGCTCCTTTGCACTGGTTTAGCAGAATTGATTCATTTAAGTCCTCCTGAATTCTGGACTGCAGAAATGGGTAACTGAGCTTTTCTAGCTTTGCTGTGAGGCTGCAGCACCTGGAGGGCTCCGTGCTGGAGAATTCACCTGGTGGAGAATTCACCTGGCTGCCCAGAGCACACCCAGAGACAGCAAATGCTGCAAACACCTCCAGCTCTGGCTGAGTGTTCTGGGTATGAACCTCCCCTGCACGTGGGCAGAGAGTCCACCAAGCAGGGAGCTGGGATCATTTCCCAAGTGCTCCCACAGCATCCTGTAATAATGTGGCAAGATCATTGTGCGGGGAGAAGGTGCCCAGACAGTCCCTGTGGAGGCATCAATAACATCTGTCAAGGATGTGCTGTTCTTACAAGGCAGAGATGAGTCTGGTTTGTGTGGGCAGCACAGGATCCAGGGGGATTAGGACTCCTTGCTCTCCTCTGCCAGCCTCCCACAGTCTGACATGATTGTAGGAGAGCTCAGGATGCCAAAGGAGTGTTTCTCTGAGGAATTTTAAAAAAAAAAACCCAAACAACCACTTGTTTTATTTTTTTTACTGAAGAATATCTTCTTTAAGTGAAAAAGGGAGAGTGAGACGAGTTGACAGACTGAATCTTTATTTAAAATTTTATATAAACCTGTGTCTTAATCCGTTATTTTCAGTAGGTTTATCTCAGAGGTGAAATGGAGTTGGGAAGTTGGTTCTCCAGCAATGTCTTCTGAGGGGTGGATTTCCTGGGCAGGGAGGCACTGCCTTATCTCTCCTACTGGCACAAACCTGTCTGAGATGTGGCTGCTTAATTGTGCAACACCCTCTTCTCTCCCAGTTGGATTAAAACTGGTTTTGACTCTTGCTCTGAGCTCTCCAGATCATCACAGGAATGCCTTGAGGTTGTGAACGGGCTTCAGCCCTCCCCCGTCTTTGCCAAAACGCCAAACCACATTTACCAGCAGAGATTAGAGAAAAAAAAACACTTTTAATGAGGAACTTCCAACCATGAAAAGATATTTTCTAGGAAAATCCTTTCTGTTTTGCTATAAAAATGCTTGTCCTTGGAAATACAAACCCTATTCATTAAAGACAGTGGTTGGAGGAATCTAAACTGTTCTGCTTCTAGGACTTCTTGTAAAAATAAAATTAGTTTTTATTGACAAAAATGAAGAGGGAGAAAACACACCATGTGTTCCCATGATAAACAACTGCTTTCCTGTCCATCTAGAGCTCAAACAACAGCCAGGGTACACTTTGGCTGCCTGTGGCTAAGGACTTTTAACTTCTCTATTTGGCTAAAGATCCACTGCAAACACTTTGCTCTAAGGTGAGAAGTGCATCCAGTGAATAAAAAAAAAACCAGTTTGGGCCTGGGAAGGGGAATGACAAACTTTTATCTGAAAATGTCACTTTAACTCTCTCTATGAGATACCCATGGTTCCCAGCCAGGATGTTTTTGTGATTTAGCTACATTTCCTGCCAGATTATTCAACGAGATACAGATCCCTTGCTCCTGCAGTGTGGAAACCTGAATAATAATGTGAGCTGCAGAAAGCCCTGGTGAGTCCCTGGCCTACTTTGCTGTCCCAGGGGAAGGAGCTCTCCTCTCATCCAGGAGCCCTTGCTTTGGCAGATGGCTCTATTTACTCAACGAGCAGGTCAGGACAAGAGGAAAAATGGAACATAATAATCCAACAGCATTCAATTAAAGGTAGCTCTGTGCAACTGTACCTAAGTCACTGCTGTCGAAGCCTCTGGGGAGTGTGTTCATTTTTCAGCCCTGTTTCCTAAGGAAATGAGGCTGTCTGGCTGTCTGCCTTTCTGTCTGTCAGCATCTGTCCTCTCCCATTCATTTATTCATCTGTTTGCCATTATCAAGGGAAAAAGACCAAAGAGAGGAGTCTTCAAACATGAAATTCCAACAAAGTTAGCAGAACTTGGCAACTGAGGCAGGAGGAGACCCTGAGGGTCTCCATGGAGGGGAAAGGAGATGGAACTGAGTCCAACCATTCCCAGACTGGAGAGCAGGTCAGACCTGTTGGCTTCAACAAACATTTTCTGTCTCACCACTCTGAACCAGGATGGTCCCACTTGTCCATCCAAACATCTGGGAAATGTGGGAGCAGCCTGGGGAAACTGTCAAGGACAAGATCTTAGAGACATAACAGAGTAAGGTAAGACAGAAAAGCTCTTAGGAAAAAAAAAAGATTTGAAAAACCAACCAAGAAAAAACATTATGGGTTCCCAAAACATTGAACATCGTGAGTATTAAATTCCATCTCTGTTTTGACTGAAGCCCCAAAACTGGTTTTGGAACCAGATGTACACATCAGTATTATTATGGCTTTTTTATTGCTGGGCAAGAAGAACATCATTTGCTTCAGTTTTCCTGGAACTGAAAGAACAGTGGGAGATGGCAGAGCAGGTTCAAGTTCCAGCTGATTATTGGATTCATTAGAAATGGGCTGGCTGAAGCAAACAATACAGGCAAACCCTGGAGGAAGCAGGGTGAGAAGGTTCAGGCTCTTTCCTTTGTGTGCTGTCCATCCCCCCAGCAGATCAGATATTTGGAACTCTTTCCAGACATTTTTCATTTTGTTGGTAAATAGGCATGCACTTGTTCTGGGATTTCAGTCCCCAACTGTTCACTTTATCCAAGGGAGAAAGGCACAAACGTAAGTGAAGCTCAAACAATAAAACCTCAGAATGGGTCAGGCCAGTTATTATTACATGATTTCAGGCTTTGAAAGGTCATTTATGTTTTCCAAGCTGGATTTATTTTTTACACTTATTTGTAATATTACCTCGCTGTGTTTCATAATGTCAGGGAAAATGTCTGGTTTCAGGCCTAAAATGTCACAGCAGCATTTTCAAAATCACTCTGCACTGAGCCAAATGTTTTTCTGCTGGAGTCAGTGGTAGCAGCCCCATTTGCCTTGGGAGGCTCTGGATAGTGCTGAATGTTATGGAAATCCACATTTGTTACCATTTTTCAGGCTGCACTCCTGCACGTTCCCCTCCCTTCTCCTCTTCCATGGCCCTGTTCATGTGTGGAATGATTCCTGGTAGGAAAGATAAAAGCACAACAGTTAAGAGTCCTGGATTGACTTCCAATCCTTCCTTATGACTACAGGTTAAACCATGGGACTGTTTTATGCCTGGTTTACACCTAGGTGACACATAAAATCCCCACCTCAGAGGGCCTCACAGTTCTCCAACACCTGGGGATGACAAAACTGCTGCTCCAGCAAGTGCCAAGTGTATTTTATGGGATAAACTGTTCCTGTAGTGTTGTGAGAAGTAATGTAGATGAAGCTGATGCAATGTAGACATATGTCTCCATCTGTGCCTCCATCTTAGGGAGTTATTCTGGAGACACTCAGTGCAACATCCAGAATTTGCCTAGCGAGGAAAATCAGGGTTTAAAACATTTAATAAGCAGAATCTCGTGTTGATAAAACCTTCCCAGTGGCTTTGTCATGGTGAAAACAAAAAAGGGTACACAGAATAAATTAATTTTTCTGTTCCAATAACTATGATTCACAGTGAGGTGGTTTTTAAATGGCTCATCTCCCAGTCAGCACACAGTGAAATATCTCTGCTGCAGGAGTAGGTAGGACATGCCCAGTGCCATATTCTTAAGAATAGCTTTGCTTTGCCTACTCTAGAGATATCTTATGTCTTCAGTTGTGAGTATTGCCAGATAAAAAACCTCTTAGCACTCAGATTTTCTAATCCTCTAGACAAGATAAAAAAACCCAACATTCCCCTATCGTTGTCTGCCCTCTCCTGTACCTTGCATTTCTATCACATCAGCTTAGAATTACCTGATAAGAGAAGTAGGAGTGTGCAATAAATTTGTGCTTCTATATGGCAAGAATATTCCTTTTGACTCGTATTCAATCCCTTGGTTTATGAACATTATCATTCTTCCTGATAGCCTGAGTCACTGCAGAGAATTGCTGGGATGGAACAGGATGAGCTGTGTGAGGAGTGGGGGTTCATCCTGGGGAGTGTTGGGGAGGAGAGAACCATCAGGAATATTGTTCCTCACCCTGGAAGGAGCTGTGGTACTGGCTGAGGCAGCTCAGACACCTCATGGGCTCCCAGAGAACCTGGTGAATTAGAGCTCCTTCTAGAAGGATATTTCTCCCTCCTGTGGTACTTGTGCAAATTCCTCTGCCACGCAACCTGGAGGCAGGAACAGAGAAAGGGCTTGGCCATGAAGAAGCAGGAACAAATAAAGTTCTGGTCCCAAAGCACTGATTTTAGAGATGGTGGCTGTTCAGAGTTTCTCAGACTGAGGTATCACAAAGCTGTGGCCTGTGGAGAATTAATACTGATCCCATTAGAACTTGTGTGAGTGCTCCAGTTTACACAGAGAGAGCTAAACTTTGTGTGGGAGCAGGGATTGACAGGACACAGCTCTTGAGCAATAAAGCTCAGCAATGGGGAGGGGAAAGTTTGGTTTTGCTGTCAGATGGTCATAATTCCACTGAATTTGGGATTGCAAAGATCTTAGAAAAATGTAGGTTGCTCTGCTGTGCTTCACAGCCTCTGACATGCTGCTGCTCTTGGGCAGTGCGAGGCTGAGCTTTCTTTAAACAACATTTATAACATTGCTAGGAGCAGTCAAATTACTTTTGCTTTTTACAATCATATAGAACATAGTAAAATCCAATGAAATGAAAGTGGAAAACATGCTTTAATTTCAGTCTGCACAATCAGATGCAATAGTCTGTGTGCAAATGGATTCACATGCCAAAAATATAACTTGAGATGAGAAGTGTAACTTCCCTCAGTAAATTAACAGCAATAATTATAAGCTGTAAACAGTTACAGATATAATTAAGATTCAAGGCCCAAGGGTTGCACATGCCTTGCTGCAACTGATACCAGACTCTGTGATCTTGATGCTCAAGTCCCCTCTGGAGACAGCAAAGTTATGAACATCCCCCATTGCAGAAATAAAGTATCAACATTTTAGGAGCATTTGCAAAGTTCCTCTCTGCCTCTATTTTAAAGACAAACTGGGCTCTTTGTAAAAATGTTTCTGGTTTTCCCTGTGCTGTTCCATTGTTGTGCCTGCTCTCCTTGCAGTTGATGTGCCAGAATTTCATGTCAAAACATTATTTTTTAAAGTGTTAAATTAAGCAAGACAGAGAACTGTCCCCAAAGAGTGGAGGGAATTTCTTTGTTAAATTTGTAAAAGGTGGATTAAGAAAGAGACAGAGGATGTGGAAAGGGAGGAGGAGGTGGAAGGAAAAAAGCAAAACAGGTACTTCTGTTTGAAATATCCTTTCAGAGCTCCAAATCAAAGGGAAGAACAAAGAAGGAAAAAAATAGCCAGAGTAAGGGTTTCAAGTTGAACTATTTGAACATTTTTCAGGATGTGAAGATTATTGGAATATACCTTTAAATGGAATGTTTAGAACTTTGCAGAAAAAGACATTGAAGAAAGCAATTGGTTGCTCATCATTATGGGGAAACAAACCCCCGTCTGTTGGTGAAGAGCTTGTGCTTCAGCAGAGAATTGTTTTGTGTTTTGAGCTGGGGGCTGGACTGTGATAGTGCATTCTGTGGGTATAATTTGCCTTCAGGGTTACAATTTTCAGTGAATTATTTGTATCACTGGAACTCCTTTTGTGTAAATCCTTATACAAGTTCCAAAGTGCCTTATGCTGTAGAATTTTCCCTTTCCCCAAGAACACCTGTCCGAGGTGTTTGTGCACTCAGAGGACAGTGATGCCAAGGCCAGGCTGTTTGGAAGGGGTGGCAAACAGAATTTGCTCCTGTTCCAGGTCCAGAATGGCCCTTGTTTCTTCACATAAACCACGTATGAGACATGAATTAATAGTCTGACATTAATTTCGTGTGATGGGAGATGCCCTGTTTGTTCCACTTGGGGGAAAACCCTCAGATGGCACTTAAACCAAATGCAATTTAGCTTCACTTAAAGACTTCTGGCAGAGCAGTAAAAGGTGGTCTGAATGTCCATGGGAAAAAGGACCAGGAACATCATTTTGTCCTAAAGGTGAAGGAAAATAAGTCTGTGCAGTTCTGGAATCTGTGAATGGGGCCTGGGTGATGTTCAGATAATTCCTCAATAAATTAAATGTCTGCAGCCTTTCAGTGCTTGTAGGCTCTGCCTCTCAGGTGTCTCTGAAATGTTCCTATCAGGGTGTAAACGTGGTGTAAACGTGCTTTTACTGACACATTACAGCAGAGAATGATTATATACGGAAATCTATAAATTCTCCAAGAAAATAGCCTTTGAAGAGTGCTGGAAGTTGTCGTGTCAAGCAAAACAGAGGCAAAGCCTTCAGTTCCTGGCTCAACAAACGAGTGAAAAACAACTGAAGCCTGGGAGAATTGCTAGTCTGTTTGTAGTGATCCTCGTGGTTTGTGGGGAGGCCACATCTTAGGAAGTTATTGCTGGTAAAGGGCACACGCAAAGAGGGGACTGGAAAAAATGGTGCAACAAGTTTTTCTTGATCCTCCTTGGAATATTTTTGTTTCCACTGAAAGATACAGAAATGCCCATTTCACTGTTAAGAAACCGCTTGGCCAGGAAATTATTAGAGGAGGAATTTTGCTTCAGTGGTTGATTTTTAGAAAAAAAACAAAGCAACATCAACCCAAGGCTGGTCTGGGAGCCCCTGGATTGTTGGGAAGAGCAGAGGCAGGAGCTGCTCAGCTCTTCCCCAGCTCCTCTCTGCTCTTGTCATCCTCACTGTGCCACCTCACACTCTTTGTTGCTGCTCTGCCCCTGCCACCCTCCAGCCCTGCCTGGAAGCCACACGAGGTGAAGGCAGCTGAAGTGTTACTCCAACTCACAGCACCTCTATAAATCTCTTAGTAAAGCACCAGGGTAGTTTTACAAGTGTAATGACTTTTTGTTTTATTACCCAGCATGCAGTACATGAAGCTGCTTTCCCACAATGTGTAAATTCAGTGAGGGAGAAAACTCCATCTTCGCCATTGCTGTGCCATCAGCTGCCTCTCTGAGATCAGGGAGCATTTGGAAATGCTTCCCCTGCCTAAATTCTGAATGACTAGAAAATAGGTTAAAAGTGCCACTTTGTACTGTAGCACTTTACAAAAGTGTATTTTGTTTGACAGGACTTAATAAAAAAATCTTTTAATCTCTGTCACTGTGGGTAGGTGGGAAGGCCAAAAAGTCTAAATGTTTTAAAGGAAAATTTTAATTAGTATGCAAATTTGACTTTCTGCATTAAAATGTCATTTACTAAGTAAATGTTGTTGCACTGGAAGTTCAGATATTTGATCATTTTCTGTCAAGGTGCCTTTGCAAATTTCCTGAATGTAATAACAGCATTTCAAAAACAAAATGAAATTCTCCCTTTGTTGCAATGCACTGGGTCTGCTCCACCAAAGCCTGTGTGACTGGAATATCTTAAATCAGCCACCAGCCTATAGTGCTTGCTCTCCTTCCCCCAGTTTGCAAATTTTGTTGTCCTTTCAGTGCCTGCAGAGGTTTCCTGAAACAAGGGAGGTGAGAAATATACCCCTACATGCCATAAATTAAAATCATTGGAGCACAGCAACAAAATGATTACAAAAACTATTGCAGCCATTAGAATGGAAGGAAGTGGTTGCTGAGTTATTGTCAGCCACCACTGAAGGTTACAGCAGTGATCAGCATTTACAGGGTTAGGAAAAGCCTCACACACATTTTGAGAGTTAACTGATTTAATTGTCTCCATAAAACACACATTCCTGTCTCCTGAAGAAGGACAAGATCAATGGTCGAAGGCCGAGCCTTGCATTTAATACAGAAAAAGAAACATTCTTATATAAAAGTGGTGGAAAAATAATTGTGAGACAAAAGGAAAAAAAAAAATGGGGAGGGGAAAATTTAATAAAAGCAGGAAATTCCAAGTTTAGCCTCTTTCCTTCAGTGTCTGTGGGGTCAGTGGTTGCTTCTTGCCACCCTGAGTGAATGTGGTGTCTCCAACTGCACCTTATACGGAGCTCTTGGGGGATCAGCACCGTGGCACATGGGAGCCATATGTTCAGCACTTGCCATCGTTTATTGAGAGCCAGTTCAGGGCTAAAAACTGATTTAAACACCCATATTTAGAGCTCCTAAGTACAAAATAAAGCACGAATTCTCATGAAAGTTGAAGACAGAAGAGAAAAAGCTGTGACCCAACATAGAAGTGGTTTTAAAAAAGAGGAAAAGAAGGCTGGGGGGATTTGGTTTCTTTGTGTGCCAAGAGGCTGCCCTGGCTAAGAACTGCAGTGGGAAGGTCTGACAAGGCTGGTGGACGTGGAGGCCTGAAGGTTTATTTTGAATGATGTGTTCACTCTGGATCCATCAAAGGTCAAAGCAGAAGGAAACTCTCCAGTGTGAGGAGAGGGGGATTGCTCTTTCTGCTTTCACCTCCTCTTACAAAGGTGCAGCTTTGCCTGTGATATCCACACACAGGGTGGAGAACACAAGTGACACAGCCCTTGGCAGAGCTTCCAGGTTTTGTGTGTGTGTCTGCATAATTTCATTCACTGGGTGTCCCACATGAGCAGAAAATGTGCAGTTGGGTGTTCCTGATCTCTGGCAATAAATCTGGGAGTTGCACATAACCCAAGGCAGCTGTGCTGAGAAGTTCTCTGTGTTCCTCACAGCCCTGGGCTCGTTTGGTCATCCCCTTACTTGTGTTGTGACCTTGGCTGGAATTGTCTCTGTGTCCAGGAAGAGCCCCTGACCTGACCTTGGATCTGCCATCCACGGCAGGAAAACATTCCCTGTTAGTGGCTGTGCCTCACCTTCAAATGGACACTGGACACTGTTAATTGGCCCTTTTGATGTGCAGGAATTTTGTGTTATGAAAGAACTTACAGCGGATTTTTCTTTTGTATAATCGACATTTTGCTGGTTAAAAAGGAAAAAATAATAAAAACCCCTCAGCAAACCCCCAAACTCCATTGCATATGAACGTTTTCACTGTGTTAGCAATTTTTGTATCTTATTGGCAATGGTCTAAAGCACTGAAGACCGAGACTGCTCAGTTCCCCTGAGATCCTTGTAATTACAACAAAGACTGCTGGAGCATGAAAAAAGTCATTTGGCAGAATGGTCCTCTTGGCTTCCTCTGTCTCATCCTCCCCTCTCTCTGACTTCCAAGTCCTCTTTGCTCAGTTTACTAGACAAACACATTGTTTGCTGTTCTCCAGGGCAGATGTTTGTTTAATTCAGCACCTTCTGCTTCTCTCCCCAGCCTGAGGAAAGTCACACACTGTTCACTCTTTCTGTTTACAATGCCTCTCCCCTGCCAGCCAAGGTGCAGGAAAGAAGGACAGTGGTGCAGCTCATGACAGGTGATTCCATGTTCCAGCATTTCTAGGAGCTTAACCACCATCCCCTGTGTTCTAAAAATGGCACATGACAAAACACAGAGAACATTGTCTCACTGTGCAAGGAGGTGATATCCAGCCACTGAATATTTAATGTAGGGAACAAGCCCTCTTTTTTTGAAAAATCATGAGATCTCAACTTGAACTGACTCATGCTCTGATCCAGCTGAGTCCTGCTGGAACAACCCTGCTCTGGAGAGCTGTTTCTGCTTGAGAGAGTGTTTGCCTTGTAGTCTGGACTGACTGTGATGCAGAGTCAGGGGGGCTGCAAAAAGTCTGCAAAAAACCTGGGTATCCCCTTAGTGCTGATCTGAGAGCTCAAGAGGGCACATGACTCACTAGATTTGTGGTGTTAAGGCTCATCCATGTTCCAAATAAACCCTTGCCACTGAAACCCGTGTTCCAAGAGTCTCAGCAAGAATTTGGATTTATTCCTGCCTCTTCATTCCTGCCTTCCATCTATTCCTGTATGTGTGACTGATATGGTGCTTTCTCCTTCCTTGCAAATTTCCTCACAAATTTTTGGCTTTGTGCATGTCTCCTGCACTCCTTGCCTCACTCATGCATCCGATTTCTCTAAAGCTCTGTAGCTTTCTCTACATTCCCTCCACAATGGATGGCTTCACATTCCAAGCAGCAGGTCAGAGAACTTAACTCTGAATAGACCCAGCAGAAGGATGAAGAGATATTCTTCTTTTACTTTAACACACAATATAATGCCATTTTTCCTGATCAGCTTGCTCCTTTTCAACAAGTCCAGAGATAATTACCAGATTTATATATATCTAACTATCAGTGCAGAGCTGGGCTTTTATCTACATGCTGTGTGTTTCTGTAAATAAAGAAGTGCTGTAATTGTCATCAGAACCATTTGTTGCAATTTGAATGCCTATAAATAAGGAGCAGACAATGCAGGTTATTTATTACAGACTGGAAAAGCTGAATATTGGCAGAAGCCAGGCAGGAACTGGAGGTTTTGTAATCCTTGGTCCTGAGTGAGTCGTGGAGGGCAGAGTGTCTGTGATTACATCCCACAGCCCTGCAGGTTTTCCTGATAATGCTGCTGCATTTATTCCTGCTGTGCTGGAAACTATCAGAGCTATTGGAAACTTTAGCCAACCTTGCTGTGAGTTTCACATTTCTGTTTTACTGCAAAGCTCTTCACTTTTCTAGGATGCAGTCTCAGACAAGCCAACAGAAGAAGAAACTTCATGAGCATATTCTTTTTATATCTCAAGAAATCACTTTGGATTTAGGTCTATTTCTGATCCACTGGAACAATTCTTACCTGCAGGATCAAACATTTTCTTACAACAAATATTCCTAATTCACAGAATTCTCTTATTAGCTGCATGCAACATCTTTTGCACAACTGGAATAAACTTCCTTAAAAAACAAAAAAGCCAAAACTACTCAATGAAACAGATTCCTCTGTTGTTATAGTACTGAAAGCTTTTGGGGACAAAGAAGGGGTGCCAGTGTGACTTGGAACTGAATTTGGCTCAGCCTTCTCCAGAAGAATGAATCAGAGCCTTGTACATGGCAACAATAGAATTCCCTTGATTCCTTCTCTGTCTCATTTCTATCACATCCTTCTTATTTCTTGATTTTATAACCACCATAGACTGGACAGACAAAGATACCCATATTATAGTACTCTAAATCTTCCTTTCTTTGAAAGGATAAATTGAATAGCTGATTAATTTAATGAACCCTTTCTAGTTTAGATCATTGCCCCAGGAAAGCAGCACTTTCAGTACTCTGTCTTATTCTTCAAAAAGACCAGAATATCTCTGATTCTGTGTTTTCTCTCTGTCTTCATACTGGCAGTGTTAGTGCTGTCAGCAGACTCAAACATCTTCATTTGACATTCTTTTTTAACCCATTCAGACTGCCTGATAGCAGATGAAGTTATCTCGGGGTTTGTGGTATTATTTTATGAAATCTGTGAGAATTCATGGAATGCAGAACTTCTCCTGCTTTTACCTGGGCTGGAAAGGTAAAAGATGTCTGTTGGAAGTGATCCAAGACACGATGACGTCAAGGGGAATCTTCCCACAGACTTCAAGAGCCTGAAAAGCACCAGCAGAGATGCTGTGACTGATGAAGAAGAAAGCTGGGAGATGCCCATTCTGGCCACAAAGACTTTGTGGTGCAGCTAATTTCAGTTTCTTAGACAACACTTGTGTGTTGAAATACTTAATTCCCCAAAGCATCATTTTTCTCTTCAACTCATGACTCTTTCCAATAAAGTGTAATGCAAAATGCCACCTGCCAAGTTCTTCCCTTGTTTACGTGCTCATAATAGTCAAGTGAACAAAATTCTCCTTGCACTTCATTGGTTTGAGAAGGTAACTCCATGTCAGCCTGTTGAAGGATTACTGGGGGAAAGACCCCAAACATTTTATGGGAGACAAAGGGCCTGTGGATTTCAGATCAGCTGCACAAATCTCAGTGAAGGCAGAATTGAGCCCTTATTATTTCCTGTCTGCTGCATTTCTCCCATTTTGTCATGGCAGCTGTGTAGATGGAAACTCCCAAGATTTCTGCAGCCAAGTCATCCTTCACCAATAAAGCCATACTGACTCACATAATAGATTAGGCTGTCACACTAAACCTGACAAACAACATTTAATATGTCTCAAATTGCATCCGGGCAGATATCCCTGCAAACGAGCGTTCCGTCCTCGCAGATGTTTCCCATCTCCCTGGAGCAGCTCTGATGCTCAGGAGAGGCACGAGGCTCTCCTGCTCTTACCCACTCAGAGCTCCCAGAGCCCTGGTGGGATGATGGCTCACCCAGACTCTTCTCCCATTTCATACTTGTGCTGTTCCATTCCAAGGGGAAATCCATCAGCACTCTTTGTCATCCTCTGCTGTGAAGACAGAGACAAGGTGACACTGAGCTCTGTCACTGGGGGCCTCCTGAGGTGACTCTCTCTGAGGCTGACAGGGGTCTCCTTTGTTTCTGAGGGAATGTTTAACATTTTTTCCCAATTTTACTTCTTCCCAATTTTACTTCCCCTGCCGCCTTTATTTTGCACACAAACCATTCTCTTTTACCTTTAGCTTGCAAAAATAGAGCTTTGGCACAATGCAGGGCTGTTATCAGCAGTTCTGTGTCTGTTTTCATCTTCTTACTATTCTTTTAACTTTCTCCAGCCTTGGGTTGGTTTTTTTTTATTTTTTCAGACAAGCTCTCCCCAATCTGTCTCCTTCTCAGACTGTTTATGTTTGAAAGACTTCTACATTTGCTGGTGCTAATCTTCACATCCTCACTTATTCCCATTGGCCTCTCTTGTCTTTTTTCCCATTGGGTTGAGTTTCAGCTCTAATCATCTCCAATTGTTCTTTAGCTTTTCCCAGTTCTGTGCAGTCAGCTTTCTGGTGCACCATAGGGCTCCAAATTGAAATTCCTTTGGGCAGTTCACACTTCCTTACATTTCCACAAGGTGAAAATCTCTCGGGACTCTTGCACTGAGTAGTGTTTCAGATGTAAGGATAACCCTGTCCCAGCTGTGCAGAGCTCTGTGTGTGTGAGGGGGGTGATCCATGGGATGGATGCAGCACAGACAGGATTCCTTGGTTATTCATCAATGTATCTGATTGACCTGTGTGACAAATAAACCCTTGTGCAAATGCAGGTGTTTCCCCACCTGGCAGGAATTCCAGAAGGCTGCTGACCAAGCTGCTGTAGGATTTGGTGGTGGCCAGAACTTCTCAGCACAGCAGCACCTTTGATTACCAAGTGAAGACCTTTAGCTGCTTGCTGGGGGCCAGCTGCTGGAAAACATGTTAGCCAGCACATTGACTCATGTTTTACTCAATTCCCTTGCTCCAGGAGGTCCTAGGGATCATTTTTATTAATCCTTAGATATTAAGATTAAACCAGTGCAGATTTTGGTGATAGTACCCCCAAGGAAGCCAGTGGCAAAAATCCAGCTGGAGTCAGGGGGGTGCAGGAAGAGCATTGACACGAGCCAAGATATTCACAGTCAGAACTCAAGCTGTGGCCTTCCAGAGCCTGATGTTTGGAAGGAGAGTGCAGTCACAATGTGAGATGCTCTGTCCTTCTCAGCCTCCCATTTCCTCCCTTTTGCTCCTACGTGCCAGAGATTCACAGAGATCTCTTTCAAAGGCAGGGCTTTGTTTCTTCATCCACTTTCCGGTGTGGTGCTCTGCTTGTTTCTTTCAATTTGTCCTAAAAAAAGAGAAAAGTAAAACTTAGTTCTATGAGACTACAGGGAGGGAAAAAAAAAAAACCAACCAACCTCTCTGGAGTTTCTTCAGCATCTTGGCTAGAAACGCAGCAAGCACTGACATTATGGTTAGCAACAAAGGACAAGGCACCGCTTCCAGCAAAATCACCACTCACTTCAGTGTGGGTGAGATTAGGCCAGGAAAAACCCCAGCTGAGTTTAATAGAGGAGAAACTGACTTTGGCTGAAACAATAAGCCGTGCTCCAGACCGGCAGTGAGAGCCTTAGATCCAAGTCTCAAGGAGGTACTGCCTTTGCTCTGGTACCTTCCCCCAGGGGTTCTGCTCATTATTCCACCAAGCCTAACAATCCCTCTTCCCCTCTCTCTCTCTGGCAGGATCCTTTGTCCATCCTCATTCAGATCCCCCCTCAGCTGAAACGGTGGAGTGCAGGTCGTTCAGATAAGCACAAACTGTAATTAGGTCGTATTCTGAGTAAATAATATGTGGGTGGGAAAAGGAAGGAAGGGGGAGGGAGGGAGAGCAAATGAAAGAAAGAGGCAGGGGTTTGGCAGGGTTACAGGATTGCAGCAGGCTTCTTGTAATTTCAACCTAAAAATGGGAGACGTTTGCATTAAAAAAAGCTTTAATAGGTGCTAGAAGTTGGCATTTTTGGTGATTAGGCAGACAGGTGTTTATCATTTTAGTAATTGTTAAAGCTCGAAATGTGTAGTTACAAAATGTGTAGTTACAAAATGTGTCACAAGCCTCACTTCCAAGGGGCGAGAGGTTTGTGCTGTGGTGGGGTGTGAGGGCAGTCCAGAGCCTGTGCTGCTCCCACTCAGGAGCCCCAGAGCCTGTCCTGCTCCCACTCAGGAGCCCCAGAGGCTGTGGGGAGCGCCTTCCCCACCCAGGAATAAAGGGCAGCCACGCGTTGTGCATGGCGCCTTCAGCAGCTGCAGCCCAAACAAGAATCTCATTCTCTCCACAGATCCCAGGCAAGCTGATCCCAGCATGGCAGAGCATTGAGAACCTTGGTGTGCTCCTTGTCCTCCCTCCCCAGGACCCCTGCCCCATTCAGCATCAGGCTCACATTTTCCTGGTTATGCTTTTACAGCTGAATTATTTGCTACTCAACTGATGAATTTAGCAACACCCGGGAAAAAGGGTTTCCTTCACGTGGGAAAATGAGACTTTTCTTGCAAGGTCAAAACCCGAAAACCTTATGAATTGTTTTGGCTGAAAAATTGCCAAGGAACACAAGACAATTCACTTTTTTGGACCATGTTTGTTTACTTAGTGATGAAATAACAAAAATGTTTTACGAAAGCAGACTCTTTCCTAGAAAATCAATGTTCTCATTTGACAAAGGCTTAATGGAAAAAATGCAGGTTGCTCCGGGGATTTGTGTGGGAGCTTGTCCTTCACACAAGTGGTGAAGACCAGACCTTGGTTAGAGAGGAAGGGAGCCACGTCCCTCTGCAGGCTGAGCCTGTCTGCAGCCCTGCTCCTGTGGCTCAAAGGAAATCCTGGCATGTCCAAAGTCCTCCGAGGAGGCTGTGGGACAGATACACCCCAAAGAAAAGGCTGCCTCAAGACGAAGTTATGGCCAATCCCCACGTGTTTCTTGTCAGTAGAACAGCTTTTGTTCTTGCTTAAATTCCTTACAGGAGATTTTGGCTTCCACTGGAAATCTGCAGGTTACCAAGGCTGTTGGATTGTACATTATCAGCTGTGGGCCCCAGATCCAGTCTGAAGATATTAATGTCTGCTTTCCGCCCGCTGAATTGGCTGCACATGTCAGCTTCCTGTGCTCTGCTTTCCAAGCTCAGTGCTTGCCGAAATTTTACTCCTCTTGAAACGCTCTCGTTGGTGTAATGAATGGAAAAAGTTTACCAGTGTGCTCAGTCTGTAAATCTCCACTATTCTTTCTGAAGGGATAGACAGTTTTCCTTACTGGAGACATTTATTTTCAGTAGGATTCTGTTCCAAGAGTGTTACGTAACATTTACAGACTCTGAGAAGAGAACAATCCCAGAAAAGATGTTGCAGATGTACAAATGTACATGTTTATGTGCACAATGTGTGTGTCTGTCCCTAGATCTGCACAGCCCAAGGGAGGGCACAGCACCCTCACTGCAAGGGCTGCTGTGGCCACCTCACCTGCCCTGCCCCTGAAACTCCTTCCAACAGTCAAAAGGAAAAATCTGAAATAAGGCAGCTGGATGCTGTCACCTTGTGTCCTGTTTGATTTCAGTGCCACTCTGTCCCAGGGCACACCGTGTGGGTTATTTCTCTGGGAAAGAAGTGATGCCAACACATTGGGCCCCTTGGCCAATTCCTGTGCAGTGATGTCCTTTTGACATCAGACACGACTGGAAAAGCCTTGAGCAGTTCCTGGAGCTCTGGAGGCTCAGGATTGCAGTTCCAGCCAAGTGCTCCCTCTTTGCCATGGAAGAATATATCTTGGAGGAGTTTTTTAATAGATCAGTGTATTTTTGCAACTCAAATCTTATTTTGAATTATGATCTAATCAAAACATTTGAGAGGGTATAAATTTACTTCTTGGCCATTGGAGGATATTTCCTCCTACCCACAGTGCTTTCATTTACAATGTGGGGAAATTTTTACGTGGCTGGAAAGTAGAGAACAGAGGACTCAGGAGCCATGGAAGGGTTAACAAACCCAAAGCCTTCTTGAAGAATCCAGTGTGTTCTTTTGAGAGGGGGAGAGAACCAAGAATTAAATTTAATTTATTTTGCACAGGCAAACTGAAGACAATAGAATTCCCTCTGTTTTCATCTGCAAAACCAATAGACAGACCAAAAAAGCAATAGAGGTGAAGGGTTATGGAACTCATATTTTTCTACCTTCTGTGACTGTCTTCAGTATTTCTTGTTATCTGCAGATATTGCTTTCAGCACAGTGACCTTTGAATAAACAGCATTGTGGTGTCCTAAAAGAAGAGAAATAAAAAGCACAGACAAATTTGAAAACCCTGTGAGGTCTGTGACTTCTTTTCCAGCTAAACTGGATACTCAGAGTAAACTTCAAATATTAAAATAGTAATCCATTAAGATCTAGAGAAGACCCACAAGAGAGTCTCTGCTTTAACTACTAATCTGCTTCTGCTTAATTCCATATGGGAAGAGTAGTTTAATTGGTGACCTTCTTGTGTGATTTTAAGAGTAAAAAATAAACTTACGGCGTATTTAGCAAATAGAGCCATGCCAGAGGAGGGGGAGGGAGGAAACAGAAAAACTTTTCAGAGTCTGTATAGCTGTTGGAAAGTTTTTTACCCAACTTTTTCTTCTGTAAACATAAATATAGCCAACATTTTACTGCTGAAACTAATAATTTAAGCAACTTCTCATGAAAGCTTGAAGAACTGCCTTTCCCATTTATGGCACAAAGCTTGTGGTTCATATTCTTCAAATCTGTCAGTCAAAAAAAGTGAAAATATCTATGCATCTGCACATCCCATTATACCCCAAACCTCTGGATGCAGAAATAGCATCTGAGCAGTGAAAAGCTGCTAAAGCCATCGATGAAAGCCTGTTATGGCTTGTTATGAACCCTACCTGCCTGCCTTGCTCTAGTTTTTCATTCTTTCCACATGAGCAGCTTTTGGGAGGATCACTGAATGTGGATCCCTGCTGCAGTAAACTGCATTTCTGTTTCCTCTTCCAGGCACACTTTCACATTACTCACAAACTTCCCAGCTGCCAGACAAACTTTGTTACAGTCCTTCTACTTCCCTTGGAATATGGCATTTGAGGCTCTTTTCAGGGCTGCTCTACATAATGTGCCGTGACTAGATACAAAACTATTTCCTTATAACATGAACTAAGCAAACACAAATTCGAGGCAAATTGTGCTGAACCCTGGGCCTCAAGCCAGTCTTTTTTTGTATTATCTCATGGGAAGTTCTGATCTGAAAATAATACTGGCAATAGGGAGAACTTCTCCTGAGATGGTAATTTGCTTTCTCTCAAGCCACAGTGGTATCAAAACCACCTGGCAAACAGGCAGGGAGCATCTCCTTTGGAGCTGGGTCTGACAGCACAGCCCATGACCTCAGCACGGGCTGTGAGCAGTGAGTGCAGAGAGGCTGGGGAGGGAGGGTGAACATTTTTCACTTCATATATCACTGCTCACAGCTCACTGCTGGGATTCCACCAGAGCAGCCAGAGCTAAAATATTGTGGAGAATGAAATTTCCTGGGTTACTGTTTTTGGCAGCTCTAATCACAGCGGACAATTGGGCACTGGGACCAACACAAAAGCTCCTCACGTTAATGAGAACAAGACATAAGCTTAGTAGTGTGCTCTGGTAACTAAGGAAAAAAAAAAGGCTTTATCCTTGTAAAACTGAAGCAGATGCTGAATATTTTCGACATCCAAAACAGTCTTTGCATCTGTGTGTAAAGTAACATGAGTCTGTGCAGTCAGAAAATGCACCACCTGCAGATTTCCAAGGAGGATCCTACCTCATGTGTTTCTGTGCCATAGCTGCTCTTCCCAGCAGCCCAATCAAGTGGGGTCGAACAGCAACCAAGGCAGAGAAGTAATCAGGGAGCTGGGAATGGAAAGAAAATCAGCCAGGAAAAATTAGTTACTCTCTCACCTTCAGTGTTCAGGAATGACAGGCCTCTGTGTTTCAGTGATCAGCCTCAAGCCAGAGAACTGCAACTGCTCCATCGCTGCTGCAGCAGTGTTCACACAGTGTGGCAGAGTCACAGAGATAAATAATACACAGCCCAGGCTGATGGCATGTAGAGAAGGCAAAGCTGGGCTCAAAATTGGCATAAAGTAGTTTTAGACCACCTCTGGTTGGTGGCTGTGGGTCAAAGCAGGATTTACCTGTGTGACTGAAGGGCTGTTTAGTCTTGTCCATGAAGAATTGTGTTCCCTATGGTAGCCAGCCCCCACTCTGCTCTGCCCTGCTGCCTCTGGAAGGGGAGGATGCTCCTGGTGCTCAGGCAGTGCTGTGTGGGGCTGTCGGGATGGTGCGGGGATGGTTTGGGTGTGCATGTCACTCCTGTGCTGGGGAAATCCCAAAACCAGCTGTGAACTCTGACTGAGCAAGCGGGATAAATACAAGCTACATTCAAGTGATCAGCTCTGATCACCACTCATCATTTATCCCCGCAGACTGAGGATGCCCTGGGAGCAGCCCCATGTCCCAGGCTGTCTCCTGTCCCACGCTGTCCCCTGTCCCAGGCTGTCCCATGTCGCAGGGCTATCCCATCTCCCATGTCCCCTATCCCAGGCTGTCCTGTGTCCCAGGCTGTCCTGTGTCCCAGGNGTGTCCCGTGTCGCAGCCGCCGGTGCTCCCTGCGCAGGGCTGGGGGCCGCGCTCTCCCCGGGCTCAGCTGCCCCGCCCGGCTGGAGCCTCCCCCGGCCATTCCGCACCGGGACTGCGCCCCATGAACTCGCTCCAGTGCCATTTGCAGCACTCAGGGCCCTCAGCGCTTGGTAGGATGGCTAGTAAGCATCTCCATGTGACATTTCTGCACAGTGACTCACGTTTGGACTCGTTTCAGATCAATAAATCCTCTGTAGAACGAGCCCCCCAATTCAAGCTGAAGACACGTTCATCCTGTTACTCATTCTCCTTTTGGAACCCATGAGCAGTGGGTTCAAAAATCCCGAGTTTGGATGGATCAAAGTGGGGAAGGGAATGGGAGCAGTTGCCTTATGACAGTGTTGTGATGATGCCCATGTACAGAGAAAGGTTCTCTCAGAGGAAGTGCTGGGATCGTTTGGATCTGAGCTGAGATGAGCAGTCATTTCAGGTTTCCTTCTGTTGGAAACTACTGCCATGGAGGCTGAATTTTCCATTAATAAAAAGTTGGAAATTTTGCAGATATTTGTATTGAAGGGATGACCAGGTTATTTAATATTTTCATTGCTGCCTCATCTCCTCCCATAAAATTGGCTAAAGAAATGTAGTTTCTTCCATGTCCAGAAGAGTGCAGGGGTCACCAGATGCTGTTCTCTGGAGAAATGGAAAATGCCACCATTGTTGACTGAGCAATGAATGCTGAGCAGGAGCTGGTAGTAGATGGCCAAGAGAATTGAAAGAAGTTCTACATAAAAAACATAACAGACTTTACAAACTGTCATTGAAAGGAGCACAGGAGTACTGCCTGTACAGAATGTTACCTAGATTAATATTTCAAAATTGTTTTATAAAACCTTTTCTCTTTCCCCCCTCCCCCCCCCCAAATAATTGCAACAACAATTCTAAAGAAAACCTCTTCAAACACAGAATCATTTCTGTTGTCGTAGAATTTTTTGAATGCCAAATACCTGCTGAGTTAATCTTTGGAAGAACAAGAAAAGTTTGTTCTTTGTATATGTAGATTGTTTCAGGGTATTGTTTGATTCTGCTTTTGATAGGGGTCATGTTTCTGGGCTTAGCTGGATAGTTTGTTTGTTCCTATTCATTAAAAGGGACCCTGCAGCTATTTGGGGAGGGAGTATGGTATTACATTATTATTGCTCCAAAAACTATGGACAAAAATGTATTGTAAAAATTCCAAGGTTTCTGGTAGGAGTTCTCTCAGAAATAAATAGTCCCAGTCTGCTGGAGTGTNATAAATCCTCTGTAGAACGAGCCCCCCAATTCAAGCTGAAGACACGTTCATCCTGTTACTCATTCTCCTTTTGGAACCCATGAGCAGTGGGTTCAAAAATCCCGAGTTTGGATGGATCAAAGTGGGGAAGGGAATGGGAGCAGTTGCCTTATGACAATGTTGTGATGATGCCCATGTACAGAGAAAGGTTCTCTCAGAGGAAGTGCTGGGATCATTTGGATCTGAGCTGAGATGAGCAGTCATTTCAGGTTTCCTTCTGTTGGAAACTACTGCCATGGAGGCTGAATTTTTCATTAATAAAAAACTGGAAATTTTGCAGATATTTGTATTGAAGGGATGACCAGGTTATTTAATATTTTCATTGCTGTCCCATCTCCTCCCATAAAATCGGCTAAAGAAATGTAGTTTCTTCCATGTCCAGAAGAGTGCAGGGGTCACCAGATGCTGTTCTCTGGAGAAATGGAAAATGCCACCATTGTTGACTGAGCAATGAATGCTGAGCAGGAGCTGGTAGTAGATGGCCAAGAGAATTGAAAGAAGTTCTACATAAAAAACATAACAGACTTTACAAACTGTCATTGAAAGGAGCACAGGAGTACTGCCTGTACAGAATGTTACCTAGATTAATATTTCAAAATTGTTTTATAAAACCTTTTCTCTTTCCCCCCTCCCCCCCCCCAAATAATTGCAACAACAATTCTAAAGAAAACCTCTTCAAACACAGAATCATTTCTGTTGTCGTAGAATTTTTTGAATGCCAAATACCTGCTGAGTTAATCTTTGGAAGAACAAGAAAAGTTTGTTCTTTGTATATGTAGATTGTTTCAGGGTATTGTTTGATTCTGCTTTTGATAGGGGTCATGTTTCTGGGCTTAGCTGGATAGTTTGTTTGTTCCTATTCATTAAAAGGGACCCTGCAGCTATTTGGGGAGGGAGTATGGTATTACATTATTATTGCTCCAAAAACTATGGACAAAAATGTATTGTAAAAATTCCAAGGTTTCTGGTAGGAGTTCTCTCAGAAATAAATAGTCCCAGTCTGCTGGAGTGTGGGTAATATGCTAACGTTGTGTGGTGCTAATTAGACAGATCCTTAAGGTACAGAGTAAAAACACAGGGATAATTCTGCATGTAACCTATTGGTAAAACAGTTTTGTCTAATGATTAAGGGGAACCACAACTTCCAGGCTCAGCTTTGCCTTTGGTCACCTTGTCCCACAGCCCCTGTCACAGCACTGCACATGCCAGAGCCTGTGATGCTGCAGGGCCCTGTCTCCCTGCTGCAGGAGCAAGTACAAGGATGCTGCTGGGAGTTATTCATGCCCTGGGGCAGGAGACAGAGCATTGGATAAGATCAGCTCTGCAGACAGCAACACTTCTTGTAAGATGTTCACTTAACTTGTTCTGGTTTGCATCAGGGGTGTAAAACACCTCGCAGCACCGTGCTTGATGGGCTTTGCTTCTGTAAAAAGGGGAATAAGTGCAATGGTCTGTTCTGTCTCTTCCTTAAGATCTGTGGTTTGCCTGCAGTGTGACACTCACTGAAATAACTCTACTTGCTCAGGAAAAGCACTGGGCAGACCCTTCCAGGATAAAGTGCCTGTGCTCTTGATTCTCTGTGTCCTCCCAGAGCAGAGCCCAGGGATTCCTTTTTCCTGGGAGAAACAGTGATAGTCAAGGAATTATTCTAAGAAAGACAGTTTATGCTGGAGTTGCTAATCCATAGCAAATTCTTCTTGCCTACCTTCTGGTCAAAGCCTCAGTTTTGCAATGTTTCACTTGCTCTGAGAAGTTTCACTGCACCCAGCCCTCAGCTGGCCCTGCAGAGCCTGTGGGGCATTGCCAGAGCTGCCACTGCCCACGGGGCTTTTCCAGTGGTCAGCTTTAATCCCTCACTCCCCAACTCAGAGGAGAGGGCAACCTGTAGACTCTCTTCACTTGGCTTGGTCTGTCTTTACTCTCTGTAACTATTTAGTCATTCATAGGATTATTCCACACTGCCAAAGATATGTTTCCCTTGCCACAGACCAACTTTTCCATGAAAGAAAATCACAAGAGGTTCCAGTTTTGCTGTAATGCAGAGCAATGACAGCAAAATAGTATCTGACCTCCTACAAAGTGCTCAGGAAACAGGGAGGGTGCCTGAGATTATTCAGTGCTGGGAGCTGCATTCCACTGGGCAGATAAAAACAACTACCCAAGAGCTCTGATCAGAATATTCGTGTTTCTAATTAGAGAAATCTTTACACCCCACTTTTTTTTTACTCTGTCCACAGTCACTAGGAAGAAAGTAACAGAGAGACCACAGAATCAGTTCTTTTTAGGTCCCTGTATTGTTATTTTTGCAGCCCACCCTGGCTGATGGTTCTGAATGTGAATACAGCAGACACAGAGCAGTGTTTCATCACCACCCTCCTCACCTGGAATTCTGTGGCTGGGGATAACAAGATCCTGCCAGCACAACACCAGGGAGAAGTGATGAAGCGAGTCCAGCACAACTGGGTCAAATAAATCCTTTCTGCTGAGTAATGTCTGTGCTTCAGGTCGATAAATCTTGGCTTTCATGTCATTTGGAATTTTTAATTAAAACCCTGTGGCTTCCAAGTGTTCATTAATATCTTCCCCTCGTAGTTGTGACCCACATGACTCATTCCCCACCCTGGTGCACTCCAGCTGTGAGCCCTGCTCAGATCCAACACCTTCCTCCTGGTGTTCTGGCAGCCTCAAGCCAAGGACACTCCAGCCTCCAAGGTGGAATAGCACTTGTGGCACTTTCTCAAATAACACTGGAAAAAGGGGTCATATGTTCAAAACTGTGAAGTCGCTTCTAATGCTTTAATTTTTGAGGGGTTTATTCAAATTCAGAGCTCTCAAGGTTTTGGTATTTTTTCTGGTTTGAGTTTTGCTTCTCCCATCTCACTGATTTTTTTCCCCCTGAATACAAAGAGAAGAGTGAGTGTAAGGTATTTTGTAGTTCCTTTCTCTTTTCAGTGCTGCTCTAACCTCTGTCACTTCATAAACTCTGCAGTTAGAGAGCAAAAAAAGGGAAAAATGAAGGTGAGAGAATTTAAAGCATACCCAAAACTTTTCAAAAAGCAAAGGAAAATATAACCTCTATTTTTACTGTTTACTGTTAGCAGAATCCTGTCTTCTCTTCCTTTTCCTCTTGTACCTACAGTAAAACCAGACCTCACCACAGATTAAAGCCTTGGCCCTGCAGTCTGACACCTTTTAGTGACTTCTAATTCTTAGATAAGATTTTGATACTGGATATATAGTTAGCATATTAAGAATTATCACTACCAACCATTATCATGTTTCATTAGAAACATTCCATTAGAAAGCCATTGACAGCACCCACATTTCCAACTTCAAAGGACCATACTTGTAATTCCAAGGATTGTATTTCCCTTTGAGAGTGTGGATGAGCAAATTGCACCAAAGCCATCACTGACCAGTGGTAAAATTCACTCAGTTTTCCACTGAGTCTGGATATTTTGACAAATATTTTCCATTTAAACTATTGAAAAAACAGCTCTTCACTGCCTATGACCAACTGTGAAAATCAGCATCAACTCACAGACTGTGAAGGCAATTAACCACTGACACAACCTCTCTCTCTCAGAGCTGTTGCTGCAAGACCAGATGCTCTCCTGAAAGCACAGCTTAAGTAGAAATGCTGCAGAAAGCCCTTGGTGAAATGCTGTGGCTTGTGCAATGCACTCAGACCCCCTGATTGTGCCACTTCTGTCCTTCAACATCAGCCAGGGGAGGCCTCCTGAGCTCCCTTCAGGAGCTGGGCAGGATGTGCTGAGCAGATGTGAGGAATATCAAACTAGCAGAAGATGAAATGAAACAAATTCTGGTAACAGAACAGTCTTTAAACTGGAAGGCTAGTTATAAAAAAAAAAATATATATATATATATATATTTATATATGTATTTTAAAATGTGTGATATCTGTTGCTACATCCAAATCTCTTATTTTTATCCAGTCCTAGATGTCGATGGAGCCAGGCTATGCCAAACACTGTGAGCTCAGAAAGCAGAACTGATTATTTTTCAGTCTGTTACATGCAGAAACTTTGGAATAATTTGCTGGCAAAACCCCCTTCATTTTGTCTACAGCTCAAACATGGGAGTTGGTACCTTTTGTCAACTCACAGATTTCCAAGATACCCAAATTCTCCCATTTACCTTGCTCTGCAATTCACGTCATGCTGTTCTCTGCATGGGATGCAAAGATTTTGATCCATGCCACATGCTGCACATCTTCCCAATGAAGCAAAACCCCTCCCGTGCTGCCTGGTACCCTGCTGACATCCCATTTCTGCTAATTAGGGCCCTGAGTAGTTAGTACAAAATATAAATGTGGCAGGATTCCAAGCCGCAAAAAGAAGGGAAAGTGGGGGGAAAAAAAATAGTTGGGCAGCTAAGGGAATATGTAAATGTATTTAAAATAGATGATTCTAACTGCAGTGAACAGATGATTTTTTTTTTTATTCTGACTGGATGGCTTTAATCAAAAATGATAGTTCATACATCTGCTCTTTGAAGATAAGCCTGCAGTTACACAAAACACTTAAAGAAAGAAGCTGTGGTGTGCTGATGAGACCTCAAAAATTCTAACCCATGACTAGGAAGATTATAGTCTGGTTACTTCAGCAAGTTGCTAATTCTGAAATATTAGACTCAGTTACTTGTCCTGTCTGAGGCATGAAAGGGATGCCTGTAGATTGTGCTGAAGCAATTAAGACGTTTTAGAAATCATTAGTGAACTTTCTTGATTGAACAGGCATTTCCCCTCCAGCCTCTGCCTGACTCCTCTACAATTGTTTGACCTAGAAAAGCAGCTCTCCATCATCCTGGCATTTATTTTATAGCACAGGGTAAAGATTACAAATTAAAGCAAGCCTGCTTCTGGGAATGTGGGGCTCCCTTGGAAAAACAAGCTCAAACTTAAATTGGAATCAAGGACTCCACCTTCATTACATCATAAAATTGAATGGACTTGATTTGCTCGCAGGAAAAATGAATCTGATTTGATCTCAGGAAAATCTGATTTGATCTCAGGAAAAGAATTTTCAGAACATAAATGGGCAGAATGTTAAGTCAAAGAGAAAGAATATTCACGTGCCTCATGCTGCCTGCGAGTGAGCACAACATCTACTCACAATAGACAGTAGTATTAGTAATTAGTGTTAGTCATTGTATGATTGTATTGTTTAATTAAGCCAAAGAAACTTAGAAGTCTTCAATACTGAGAAGTTTTCACAAATAGGAGCCTGTAGATGTCATGGCCTACAAAACCTTCCCTTTCTCCTGCCCTTTTATTGGTGGGGATTTGCCCATGGTTGTGGTCAGATTCAGGGCTGGGCCTGTTGCCCTTGTTCCCTACAGATACTCATTGGGATTGTGGAATTACAGAAAACATTTCCCTAAATTATACAGCATTTTCTTTCACTTGTTAGCCCTATGACTCCACAACTGTTACAACTTCTAAGGGTAACATTGCTTATTCACTGGGATACGTGTTCCCTGGTACCACCCTTCCAGCTGGAAGGGAACAAGCAGCATTGTTTGGGTTTGACCTGAGCTGTGCCCTGAACATCCCTGGCCTTGAGCTTCTCACATTCAGCCATAGCACAGCAACCAATATGCAGATGCTGGAACTAGAGCAGGTTGGTGCTGCTGTAAATGATCATTTAACCTCTGTGTGTTTTTCAATATTGCCCTGCACTGATACAAAAAGAGCTGATCATTTAATTCGGTTTTGCAGGACAGTTTTGCTGCTGGTTTAGTACCCATGGGCAGTGGAACCTCCTCATAAGTGATATTCATCCCCCCTGACAACCCCATTTCAAGTCAGCAGCAGCACTGTGTCACTTGTAGACTAAAAAGAAAAAAAATTAAATTTAAAAAATCTGCAGTCAAGGGGAGTTGAACAGGCAAATCTCTTTGCTACATGCAAAATTAATCACTGCATTTCTGCTGCTAGCTTGTTTTTCTATTTGTGTCACACAGGGATTCTTAAATGACCTAATCCTGAATCTGGTGAATTATAGGCTGGAAGAGCAAGGTGTTTATTATGCACTGACAGAGGATGGAATGAGCCAGTGTTTGTGGGGTTTCTCTTCTCCCCTGCTTTGGGGTCTGTTTGCTTCTGGTACCACCTCACTCCTCATTCCTGGCATTCACCTTTCTGTAAATACTTGGAAAGGATTTTAATTTTTTTTTTTTCCTCACCAACAGTATTTTTACCCTGATAAGGGCAAACCCAAAACAAAGCCATGCAGGTACTTGCTTGTTCATATGAAATGGAACCCTGGGCCCAAGATTAATCTGAAAATCAGCGTTGCACCTCTACTAAAACCAAGGAGTTATGTCTATCCCCAAATTTTGCATATGCTTCCATGCTTTTGGCTTCAGTAGACCTGCAGGGAAGGCATTTGCTAAACAGCTTAACTCAATAGGAATGTACTTAAGCATGTCCTTAATTCGTTTGCTTAAATGGAGCCGGGGCGCTGGAAGCTAATAGAAATCATTTTAATAATTTAAACTCCACTTTTAAGTTTAATACATGGCACTCACATTTAAAATTGATCTACTCAGAAATAACAGTATTTGAGTTTAAAAATGGAAGACTAGGAAATTGGAACAGGCTGCCCAGGGCAGTGGTGGAGTCCCCATCCCTGGAGGGTTTTAAAAGCCATTTTAAAAGTGGTTGTGGCACATGGGGACATGGGGCAGTGGTGGCTGGAGTGGTTGGATTCAATCATCTGAAGGGTCTTTTCCACCCTAAACAATCCTACATCCTCTATGCTACCAGTGTTGACACAACTCTGTTCTTTTCAGGTTCACTTTTCTTCTCTGTGAAGCCTCTGATCAGCCTTAACTCATTCTTGTCTTAAACTGCTTTAAAGAGATTTCTTACACTGGTACTAATGCAATTAAACTCAGTATAGCAAAAAAGGAATATTTCCTACTAGAGGAAGACTGATAATGAAGATATTTCTATCATACTTTTTTATTTAAACAGTTGCTTTTCTGCTTCTTTTTCAAGTGCAAGGATTTCTTTTTCGAAGCTGCCACTAAAAGACCCTGTTCTGTCAGTGATTTTCCAGTTGCTTGGCCTCAGTTTGCTGTACAGAGTTTTACCAGCTGGTGTTTCCTAAAATCTGCATCATCGGGTCACCAGTTCATTAATTAAAATTGCACATGTAGCCATTTGTATTTTTCTGATTGAGGCTCCTGGCCTTGCTTGTGCTCGGGGCCTTCTACGTGACACAGAGTGGGAAGGAGGATGTCAGGATGTGGCTCTGTCTCCATGGATTTCAGAACATTTTACAAATACAGGAGCTAGTCATGCTTTTTTGTTTTTTGGTTTTTTTTTTCTCCTGCACCAAATTTCAAGACAACTTTCATGCCTTCAGTGAAGCTATAATATATCTTCATATTTGCTGTAAAAATACAGTTTTCCCTTTTTTAATTAAATTTTGGAAAAGAAAAAAAAACATTTGCCACTCTCGTTTCCCTATTTGTTTTTGGAAGTAAACCCAATGGACAGGTTTTCCCAAAAAAACAATGGGCAAAAGCAATTTTCCATCCAAAGATGGATGTTTTGTGATGTTTTCTGCTGGGTAATAGTATGCATTTTACAAGTGACAGAGATAAGTAGAATTTACTGTTTTAAAATATGAATGCTGAAGTTTTAGGAAGTGGATTTAGAAGAGCTAAAAACTTGTGCCTACAGGGTTTCATCTGGATTTACATGGTTCACCACAGCTGGATATTATGGAATTCCATGTCATGGTCACCAGAGTTTTTAGAGTTTTTAGAGTGCAAATCTCACTGTAGCCAACTCTGTTCTTTGGTCACGCTTTCCATCCACAATATTGAGGCACTTTCTCATATTCCAGATCCAAGTTCATTAGACTATCAACTATGAGGTTCATGGTCACTGCGTGTACTTGGATATTTACCAATAATTTAAGCTTTTTAATTTGGAAATCTTGCTCTTTTTACCCTTGCTGGGTTCTGCTGATGTGTCCTGAGGGTTTCTGACTGCTGCATTCCTGGTCTTCCTTGGGTGGTTGGATTCTGTCTCATGAGATGGCTGCTGCAGGCTGCAGCACAGTAAATTAATTTTGGTTTGCTTAATTTAGATGCTCCATTCAAGTGAGATTCAAGGTAAAATCCTTGTGAGGGGCTTTGTATCCTGAACATCTGCCAAAAGCAGTGGATATTGGTGTTCATTAGTGGGTTCTCAGAGGGGATTTAGCAACTTTGAGGATTTCTGTACAACTTAATTCCTGTAGAGGAGAAATGTCTGTAGGATGGATCTGTTTCCTGAAGAGCTCTTCAGGTTCTTTAGGAGCAGACAGTTTAGACTCAGTTTTGCCCTCCAGTGCAGAGATTCCAGAGCTGTTACAATCCAGGCTGCTGTCCCAGGGTGTTTATCCCTCACACAACTCTTCTGTGTGCAGGTTCTCACCTCGGTGTCTGAGATTGGTTCCAGTTTAAAGGAAAAGTGGGAACATAGGCTGATGTGCTGTAGGAATTTCAAAACAATTCCTTCCTGAGCTATTTGGTGACACCTCTGATTCCACAACTGCAGCAAGGCAATGTATAAATAATTCCCCGTAGCAAAGGAGATTGGCAGGCTGGGAAATTTGCAACAAAACAAGGACCTTCTAACCAGACACAGCCAGAACTACCACAAAATCATCTCTGGCCCAAACTTCAGTGTCCCATGCACTGAAGCCCATTTTTTCTACAGGCAATAGATCTTCACTTCTCTTGAGTCAAAGCAGAGAGAATCTCCCATAGATTTAATTTGCCCCACTGCCTTTTTACACTTTTCCTTAAGGGGAAGATTTGGGATGATTCACATCCAAGCCTCCACAAAGTTTTGCATCAGTTTTATCTAAACAAATAAGCAGTACACGTGTGTTATAAAAAACTACTCAATTACACTGGGTTGCTCTGCTGCTGGTTGTTCCATCCCCCGTCTTTTGTGAGCTGAGATCCCTCCTCTCCATGGATATCTGCTCTGCTATGCCATTCCAAAGGCTGCTATTAAGCTTTGTGCATACTCCAATATTCATTGCCATGGATTTCTAATTACCCTGGCATGAGCTCTGGCAGATATGTCCATATAATAATCAATAACTGTCTTTGCCACCCACCTACCACATGCATATACACTTAATATTAGAATCACCCACGGAATTAATGACTCTCTATGAGGCAGAAAAAAAGAGAAAGAGTAGCTATCTCCTGTAAAATAATCTCTTTCTTGGCATACACTGACATTGATTCACCCCTAGAGGAACATTCCTGCTGCAGCTTCTATAAAACACAGAAATTGTTCAGTAACTGCAAGGGCTGAAAATTAACATCAGGTGGCTGTAATTTAAGGCAGGATGCCATGGAAGAGGAGTGGACATTTGGGTACCAGTGTCCAACCACCATGACGTAAAGGAAATGTGTGGGGATTTCTTTAATGCACTCCTATTTTTGAGAGTTACTGTGGTGGGTGGTATGGAACCAACAACTCCAGGCAGCCCACAGTGTCTTTCTTTCATGCACTTCTTTTCTGTAGGGAATATTTGTGTTTGCAGAGTCCGAAGAACTGGCAAGGGTGAGAAACCAGATTTTCTGTTGACTCGTGGGCTTTCCTTTTCAGTGCTGACTGCCCCTTCCTGAGGCACAAAAACCTCAGAGCACACTCGTCTGCTGTGTCCTGGAGGTGACTTGGAGGTGTCTCTGTGGTGGACAGTCTCCATCCCTGCTCCCTCCAAAGAGTTGCCATTTTAATAGCAGGTTTATCCAAAATGAAATGCGATGTGCTCTTCTGTCTAGTAGGTAGAAACCACATCATCTATTTAACTGAGGATTCTGTCTGGCAAACTTTCCAGTAGACAGTTACTGATTCTTTTGTAAACCTTTAGGACACTGATGTCTTTAGGGAAAAAATCATCTAAATCTGGATAAGGCTATTTTTCCTGCTTCAGAAAAATATATGAGATGGGAGAGGGGGATGACTGCAGTTTCTCTCTCTCTTGTACAAGGCTTTGGAATATTTAAATTTCTTTGTATGCTGTCCCATAGGCCGCCTCACTGTCCTGAATATCTCTTTAAACTCTTCACTTTACACAGATTAGACTTTTATGTTTGTGGACAGGAAACTCAGAGATCCTTCAAAGTACAGTCTTTATTCAGGAAAATTTTCAGAAACATATAGGGCATCACCAATCTTTTTATAAAGCTGTAATAAATTCTTGTTTCTCTCTGGACAAAATTTTGACCCACTTCAATAAACTCTTTAAATACTCCACATCTGTCACCAGGGCCTGAAAACTTTGCAGCACCCAAAGCATTGGTGATCTAAATCTATTGCATGTAATTCAAACCCTGATGATTCCTTTCCATATTGGTGTCCCTGCTCTGGACATTCTTGTTCTAGCTGGCAATGTGAGAGTTATTTTATCAGTTTTCAGTGTCTAATTAGGACCAAAATCTGATGAAACTTTCCCTTCAAATCTGTCCTTTTTAACCTACTCATAGAAAGGAAACCAGGCACTTTCTTAATTAATACCACTTTATAAACCAAGGAATATTTTACTGAGCTTAATTTAGGCATCAAATGAGTTAAAATGCAGAGCTCTTTCAGCATGCAAGGAACACTGAAGTGTGTTCTATCTTGCAGCAAGCACTGGAATTAATGTTCCATTTTGTGCTGTTACTCATTCTCTAGAAAGTTTAAAGTCTCCAGGCAGATTAAACTGAGAAGGGAGCTGAGGAAATGCTAATTGTCCCATGTTTCTCTGGAACATTCTTTTTTTTTTTACAATTTGAAGCAAATTGTCATCAGGAATTTCTGATGGGTGCACAGAAGATTTAGGGATGCTTCTCAGAAATTAAAAAGGTTTCCAAAATCAATTGATTTGAGTAAAAGATGAACCCACCATCTACACCTGTCCAGTGATCTAAATAAAGGTTCTTTGTCAGCAGGGTTGGAAAAGTTCTGCTACTTGAGTGATTCTTGGTTGTTTTTCAGACCCAAACCCAGACCAAGGAGAGTCTGAATTTGGAGTTTGCACTGGGATCAGAGCTTTTCTCTGAGAGCAGATTCCCTGCACTGGAGCTGGATCAGCCTTTGGTTTGGGTTTGGAAGCGAGCAGAGCACGCGCTATTGATCTGTGAATGATGAGGCCTCTGGAAGCCGTAACTCTGATCTGTGCCACCCTCCCTCAGTCTCATGGAACCTCAGAAGCTCAAGGTGACCCAAAGGGTGTGGAAAAGCCAAGAATGAACCCAGTGTGGCTCTGGTTTCAGGAGCTTTCCCCCAGTGCAGCCACAAACAGCTCCTGCCGGTGACAACAACCGCGGCCGCTCGTCCTCCGAGCCATCGCTCCCTCGGGAGGGCTCCTAAACTCCTGCAACACTCACAAAATCCTAATGGGCTTTGCCAAATGAATTAAGAGCCCTTACAGCTTCCATGCTGTGCACTGTGGATTTTGAAAAACTCGTGTCAGTAGAGCAATAAATCTCTCGGAAGCCAGGGGAGGCAGTGAGGGAAGGAGCACGGATGGGGAGCGGTGCTGTCATGTTTGCCCAAATGAAAATTGTAAGAAACCATTTTGGTGGGCAATTGTATAAATCAGTGATAAATAATTGAATGAACATGAATGATTTGGGAGTCTTTTCCAACTGCTAAAGCCCCAAAGCAAGTCCAGGAGGGTTTTTTCCTTGTGCTTCTAAAGCCGTGTTGCTCTAATGATTGTTAAAATTTATATGATTTTCTGCTTTAGTTCCCCATTGGGGTAAAAAAGGGCTGAACCTATCACATTCCTGGACACTGAGTATTCCCTGTGGGAGATATTAATGTTGATGAGTCTTTTTTCTTTCATTCCCTTTCTTAAACAAGCAGGCTGAAGGATGGCACCTCTTACATTTTGTAGTGTGACAACAGACGCGTTTCTGCTGAAATGTGCAACTCAGAATTTTTTTTCCAGAGCCTGGCTTAAAGATGTCATTGCACAAGCCTTTTCATTAAAAACCTGATTTTTCAAGGCTCTGTAATCTTTCTCATAAAAGCTGGATCAAAACTGGAACTGAGCATCTGGAAGGTCAATTTAGTGGTGGATATCAGTTCCTTATTTTTCTTGGGTTTTTTTTGTTTCTATGAACAAAAAACAGATAAAAATGTTGAAAGTGAGAAAAGAGAAGGAGCAAAGGTGTCTTGAACTTCTCAGGTCTCTGGTTCAGTTTGGGCAGAGCCAGATTTGTTTTCTCCTAAGTCCACGTGCTCACAGGTTAGTGGGATTTAGATGTAGTCTGTAGAATCCTGTCAATAGGGCTCAATCAATAGGGAGATGAAGAAAAAGAAAATTGTGATTTCTGCAAGAGTTCCTCCAACTGATGCTCTCTATCTCAGTGCATTATGATTTTGTAGCTCTTGTACTTTCCCCCTTGTATAGAGAATTCTAAATCTTAGTTGAAATTCAGCTTAAAGGGATGCTAAATCTAATGCAGATTATTATTATTATTATTATTATTATTATTATCATCATCATCATAAGATCAAATTGATTCCAACACAGGCTTGCCTGGCATTGGTGCAGGCTCTGTTTACCAGAGTCAATTCTTAGCAAGTTCCATTTACCTGACTCGTGTTCAATCAATAAACCTGCCTCTTGTCAAAATGTGCATCATGTCAAAGTCCTACTCAATGCACCTTCAGCCCAAGAGTCTGAAATGCTATCCCAGCCCAGCAAAATGGTTGTTTTATCTGCCCCTAGTCAAGAATTGACATGTTTTTCTTTTCCTCAGATGTTAAAACCAAGAAGCTTATCGGCTTCTAGGCAGACCTGTGGTGAAATTTTGTACCAGGGGAGAGTTTTGAATCCTGTCCAGCGCCTTTGACAAATGCTGAATTGCAGCAAAGATCCTTCCAGCTGGAAGAGAACTTCATTATCTGGTGTTATTTGCCTCATGCTGCCTACAAGTCCTGTGTCAAATCTGCAGGGCTGACCTATCCACAGAGTGCTGCTAGGCTGGGCTAAATGACCTAATCTATCACTTCTCTCCCTCTGACTTGTTACACACACCTACATTCATCAGGAAACCTCAGCTAATCATCCCCATCAGGATGGGAGTGGGAGCTGGACATGGGAATTCTTGCTCAGAGTTACATTCCTCTGGAACTCGCTGCTGCTGGAACTCTACCTGACCTTTAGCTCCAAAAATGTTTCAGGATAAGTTATTGCCCCAGCCCCGCTTCCCCTCCTTCCTGCACAGCAGAAGGTGAAATAAACAGTTAGAGGAAACCTGTGTTCATTTGGCTTCATACCCATTGCAGCAAAAGGAGTTAAGAGAATTCTGTTTTGCATTCTACTGTGATTAAGCTGGATAAAATTTTAGCTTGTGTTTTGCACTCTCTGGGGATCTTGGGGTCTGCAATTTCTATTACTCCAGATCTGCCTGTCTGCCCCTCTGCTTGTTGAATATTATCTACTTTTTCTGCCATCTCTTCCTACTTAGTAGGCTGAATGAAAGCACTAATTAGACTCTGGTGCCAATTTACTGATGCACCATCTTCTGCTCACCCCCTGAGAGAGGGTTTAGCTAAACGCGACAGCTCTTCGTCTGAGTTACTGGCATATGATATTTGTTGTAATTCTGTCATGAATGATATCTGCAGAGCATGCAATTATAGCCTTCTCTCCATATTGTAATCTACAGAGGATTCTTTCATTTCCCTTGAAGGACAATCACACCCTGTGCAACTCTCTCCATAGTTTTATGGCTGCAGGAAGTTTCTAGACCCCTTTTTTTTTTTTTTTTT